>SJYA01001215.1:3663750-3917678 GCA_006410615.1 Neotragus moschatus | reverse complement strand
TGATGCTGGGAAAGATTGATGGCAGAAGGAGAAGGGGATGACAGAGGATGAGATGGTTGGATGGCATCATTGACTCAATGGACATGAATTTGAGCAAACTCTGGGAGATAGTGAAGGACAGGGAAGCCTGGTGTGCTGCAGTCCATGGGCTTGCAAAGAGTCAGACATGACTGAGTGACTAGACAACAAAAACGTGGCTGGTGCTCCCAGTGTCATATCTAACTTCATACGCCACTGAACATAGGAACAGCTAGGACTTCCTGGGTTCTCTTTGCACTATCTCATTCAATGTTTGCAACTTTAATAGATGGATACCAGTATTGTCTCCATTTTTGAATGAGGAAACAAGTCTAGGTTAGAGCAGTGACTTGTACTGATCTACAGTTCAGTACTATCTCCACCCACTGATATCTCAAGCATTTTAGTCTTTCACACATACACACAGTGTACATGTATATATTCAAATACACTGAATGCCAAATAACGCATTTATTGTTACAAAACAAAATTGAACTGATTAAAATTTGAAGATCTTANTACTATCTCCACCCACTGATATCTCAAGCATTTTAGTCTTTCACACATACACACAGTGTACATGTATATATTCAAATACACTGAATGCCAAATAACGCATTTATTGTTACAAAACAAAATTGAACTGATTAAAATTTGAAGATCTTATGGGCTTACTTCAACAATTCTCTAGCAGATAGAAAGGAACTCTGAGGAACTATGCAAAATGAAAGACTTTTATAAGCAGAAGGGAGCAGGAACAAGGAAGTTATATTAGGCAAAAAATCAGATTGGTTATTGCAATTATTTTCTTTTAGGGGATGACAGAGGGCTGGCAGGCAGATGAACTGACTAATGCTGATCATGAGATTCCTGTTGACAGGTTAAAGATTCCATTTCTGAGCAAGCCAAAACCATCATTAAGTTAAATCTTGGTTTGATGACTTGGGGTTTAACATAAACAACTCTATTTGGGACTGTTATCTTGCTTTTAGGGCTTCCCTCATAGCTCAGTTGGTAAAGCATCTACCTGCAATGCAGGAGACCCGGGTTCAATTCCTGGGTCGGGAAGATCCCCTGGAGAAGGAAATTGCAACCCACTCCAGTATTCTTACCTGGAGAATCCCTGCCAGAGGAGTCTGGCAGGCTACAGTCCACGGGATCACAAGAGTCAGACACGACTTAGCGACTAAACCATCACCAGGTGGCACTAGTGGTAAAGAACCTGCCTGCCAATGCAGGAGGTGTAAGACGTGTGGGTATGATCCCTGGGTTGGGAAGGTCCCCTGGATTAGGAAACGGCAACTCACTCCAGTCAGTATTCTTGCCTGGAGAATCCCATGGACAGAGGAGCCTGGTGGACTAAAATCCATAGGGTTGCAAAGAATCAGACACAACACAAGCAACTTAGCATACACATACGCATCTTGTTTTTAACAGTTATTTTGGATTGCTTAAAATCAGAGGGTAAGAAAAAAATTTATTCCTTGATGCCTTAATCCCAGTGGATTAAGAGTCAGGAAACCTGGAACTTCATCCTTTCCAGTGATGTGGGACTAGGCTGTTCATCAAACTAAACCTCAACTTTCTCTTCCTTAAGGTGGAATATTAAGGTTGGCCTTGTGTCCACATTATAGGAGTTTTGTGATAACCAAATAGAAATCGTGTAAACATGTAGTTCATGAATTCAATATGATAGTACATATAAAAATCAGTTATCTTCTGGGCTTTATGGAATTATGGTGTATTTCCCTAGTCATCATTGCCATTGCTATTTTTGCTGTTTCAGTTGGGGAGGCTCGTAGATAAGTTATCCTAAAGTTGGGAGGATAGTTCACTAAATAAACAAGGAGATGGCTCTTCCCCTTTCTTGCTTTTGCAATAAAAACATGCTAAAACACAGCCAAGTTTTCATCATCTCCCTTCTTCCTCTGTTCTTCCTCTCCCTTCTTCCCCAAATTGGTAATTTATTTCTTAAGCTATTACTCATATAAGCATCACTATTTTAATTAGAGAGAAGCAAATAGAAGAAAGAAGCTAGAAGGTACAGCAAGAGAGCCCACCACGTGCATGCTTTAATTATTCATCGAGGTAAATAAAATTAAATATTTTCCCAGCAATCCAGAGCAGGATCTGAAGTAATTACACTGTCAAATTCATCAAAAATTCTCTCATCAAAATAAAAACCTTGATGTCATTTAATAATTTATAATACAAACACACAGAAATTGTACCATATTATAAATAGAAAACTGCAGGATAAGTGAGCATGAATTAGTTAGGGGCTATGTTCTAGAAAGAGGTTGTCATGCGCTGAATAAATTTTTAATCAGAAATATTTTTGAGGTCTAATTTAGAGTATGGAATATACCAAGAACTTTAGAATACAAAGAACACAACAAAACAGCAACAACAAATTCCTACTGCCTGTAGATTTATAAATGCTCCTTTTTGAGAAAAACAGGACTCAGAATGATTTCAGGCAGAAAGAAAGAATATTGTCTTTGATGTTATATATGTTCCAGATCATCTGTGACACCTTACATGTTGTCCATGCAGGTTCCAAATGAATTAATTAGCCTCCATGCAAAGACCCCGAGTAACAAATGGGAAAAGTCTGGTTCATTTCTACCAACAGAGTAAGGTGGTTTTAGTCACTGAACCTTGTAAAACATTGTGGATTCTGGAAACCATATGGTTTCATACCAGTTTGAAATGGTTTTAATGCTGAGTTTCAGTATGGAAAAAGCCTAAAGCAAAAAGAGGAAACCCGATTTTTCTTTTCTTCACTCTCTGAGAAGTGTTCTCATACATACATGTCATGCTTTGCCTTAGGAAGCATCTCCGGGTCTCTCTCTCCCAAGTGATGGACAGGTAAAGAGTGAGCAAAGTTTTGGTTTGCAAGGATGAGTGAGGGGGCAGAAGCTCCACTGGCCAGGAAGGGAGTTCAGAAATGAAACGTGGACTTTCAAGATGACTAATTAGAAAAGAAGCAGGGATGACTTTTTTTTTTTTTAATTTGATTTATTGTGTCATTTGTGAATTCCGGGAGTTGGTGATGGACTGGGAGGCCTGGCGTGCTGCGATTCATGGGGTCGCAAAGAGTTGGACACAACTGAGCGACTGAACTGAACTGAAGAGGTTAGCAGGGATAGTGAATGGTAATTTTTTACAAAAAAAAAAGGTAAGACAGATCGTGTTCACACTTAAAACCTTTCAAAAGCTTCCTCTTCTGCTTAGGATGAAGTCAAAGATTCTTCATATATAAGTTTTTCAAGGCCTTGAGGATTCCAGCTGTTTTCCCGGCTAACAACTCAACCCTCTGCCCCTTACTCTCTGGGCTATGAGGGTGAAGCCCTTCTCTCAGTTCCTCCAACCTTCTTGGGCACATATTTGCCTCTCTGCTTGGTACTTTCTTCTCTCCTTCTTTGCTGGACAAACTCTTCATATCCTACAGGTCTCAGCTTAGATGGTCTCTCTTCTAGGAAACATTCCCAGATTATCAGATGCCATCGAGTTTTCCTCTTGTATTTCCCATGGCACCTTGTTCCCCACCTCCTTATATATATACCACATTTGTTACATTCAGAGTAAATTACTTGTAACAATTTACAAGTAAATGATTTGTGACCCATACAACCACGATGGTGTAATCACTTACCTAGAGCCAGATATCTCGGAGTGCAAAGTCAAGTGGGCCTTAAGAAGCATCACTACAAACAAAGCTAATGGAGGTGGAAGAATTCTAGTTGAGCTATTTCAAGTCCTAAAAGATGATTTTGTGAAAGTGCTGCATTCAATATGTCAGTATGGAAAACTCAGCAGTGGCCACAGGACTGGAAAGGGTCAGTTTTCATTCCAATCAGAAGAGCAATGCCAAAGAATGTTCAAACTACTGCATAATTGCACTCATCTCACATGCTAGCAAAGTAATGCTCAAAATTCTCCAAGCTAGGCTTCAATAGCACATGAACCAAGAACTCTCAGATATTCAAGCTGGTTTTAGAAAAAGCAGAGGAACCAGAGATCAAATTACCAACATTAGTTGGATCATAGAAAAAGCAAGAGAATTCCAGAAAATCATCTACTTCTGGTTCATTGACTATGCTAAAGCATTTGATTGTGTGGTTCACAACAAACTGTGGAAAATTCTTAAAGAGATGGAAACACCAGACCACCTAACCTGCCTCTTGAGATATCTGTATGCAGGTCAAGAAGCAACCATTAGAACCAGACATGGAACAACAAACTGGTTTCAAATTGGGAAAGGAGTACGTCAAGGCTGTATATTGTCATCCTGCTTATTTAACTTGTATGCAGAGTACATCATGTGAAATGCTGGACTGGATGAAGCACAAGTTGAAATCAAGATTTCCAGGAGAAATATCAATAACCTCAGATATGCAGATGACACCACCCTTATGGCAGAAAGTGAAAAAGAACTAAAGAGGCTCTAGATGAAAGTGAAAGAGGAGAGTGAAAAAACTGGCTTAAAACTAAGCATTCAAGAAATGAAGATCATATCATCTGGTCTCATCAATTCATGGCAAATAGATGGGGAAACAATGGAAGCAGTGACAGACTTTATATTCTTGGGTTCAAAAATCACTCCAGATGGTGACACAGCCATGAAATTAAGAGATGTTTGCATCTTAGAAGAAAAGCTATGACCAACCTAGACAGCATAGTCAAAAGCAGAGACTACTTTGCTGACAAAGGTCTGTATAGTCAATGTAATTGTTTTTCAGTGGTGCTATATGGATGTGAGAATTAGACCATAAGAAGGCTGAGAGCTGAAGAACTGATGCTTTTGAACTGTGGTGTTGGAGAAAACTCTTGGGAGTCCCTTGGACTGCAAGGAGATCAAACCAGTCAATCCTAAAGGAAATCAGTCCTTAATATTCATTGGAAGGACTGATGCTGAAGCTGAAGCCTCAATACTTTGGCCACTTGATGTGAAGAGCTGACTCATTAGAAGAGATCCTGATGTTGGGGAAGATTGAAGACAGGAGGAGAAGGGGATGAGATGGTTGGATGTCATCCCCAACTCAATGAATATGAGTTTGAGCAAGCTTCAGGAGATGGTGATGGAGAGGGAAGCCTGGCGTGCAGCAGTCCATGGTCACAATGAGTCGGACATGACTGGGCGACTGAACAACAACGAGACCCTTTACTATCTGTAACCCCCAGCCCATCCCCATGTCGATCTTCTTCCTCTACTGTTGACATCTGCTCCTGTATTTTCCCATGTGTCCACTTAGATCTACCTCTTCCCAGCTCTTGACCTGCTCCCGCCCCAGGACCTCTCTCAGGAAGGTGCTTCATCATGACATGCTTCTTTACCTCCTTCAGGTCTTTGTCAATGTCAACTCCCAAGCAGAGTTTCCCCTTTTAAAAATTTCTATCCACCCCGCATCTGCCGATACTCTCCATTCCACTTTCCTGCTTTTTGGGATCTTCTTAGCATTTAGCAATTGGCCCTCTATGCACTTAGCTATATGCCTTGCTTCTTGTCTGTGTCATTCCCTCAGAATCAGGCAGAGATCTTGCCTGTATTCTTCAGTGTTGTATCCTGAGTCATTAAAACATGACATGACACGTAGTGGCCACTCACTAAATATTTTTTGAAATAATGGATGAAGTCACTACCTCTAGGTGGGAGAAGAACAGATGGAGAGCTGATATTTTCATGGGAAACCCTTTTATAAGAATGTGGGGGCTTGGAGGAGTGGATGCTGTTGTGGGGTAGAGGGAAGGGCATGAGAAGAGGTGAATTGGCCTTCCCCCAACTTCCCAGTGTGGACTCTTCAGGTCTGTATGAGGTCCCGATGTCCGTAGCTTCTTCTGAGAAAGGCTATATTTGCTGAAGTAACTGGTGGGAGGGAATGTCTGATGAGAGAATGGCTGATTTGTTGTGAATCAGAAATGACGGATGGGCTTTGATGCCAGTGCCAGATCCAGTTGATTGGTGGTGAGTGCTTGGAAGGCTGTGTTGAAAAGCATTCTGAGGCTGTTTCTAGGTCTGACAGAAAAGGATGTTGTGAACAGATGTGTCTTGGCCTTGGGAAGGGGGATGTGCAGCATTTTTATCCTTCATTTGTATCCTGACCTCTAAGCTTGGAGTTAGTTCTGGCTTTTTCCATGGAAATCCAGGCTTATAGAGGAATGGATGATATCCACATTAGTTTATTTGATTTAAGATTCTATGAAAGCTAAGGATAAGGTACTTAGGAGGGCCATAAGAATCCAGAGCCTTTAGGGCATTGGATATATCCTTTGGGTTGACTTTTTTCCTCCTGAGGATGAAATGGTTGAGCTATATTGATAGTTAGGGACTCTAATATGCAGGACAGAACTCTTCTAGTCTCACTTCTATAGACTGGCCATTCATTCAGAAAGTGAAAGTGTTAATCAGTCATGTCCAATTCTTTGCAACCTTATGGACTGTAGCCTGCCAGGCTCCTCTGTCCACAGAATCTCCAATTGCTAAGACAGTCTGCAGAAAATGACCCACCGCAGACTGTTCTATAAAATCTTGGCCTGAAGAAGAGACTGACCTTAATGTGACTGGCTCAGTACACCGACTTTGTGAGCTCACTGGCCCATAAAGGCCACCACTTGCGCTTCCAGTGCTGCCATCAGCCTGACCTCAGATCCCTCTTCTACCAATTGTAATTAATGATTTTGCTCCTTTTCAGCAAGGCGTCCCAGTCCCTACAGTGATATCCTTCCTTTCTCTGAGAATTCCCTTTGCAGAGCTTCTTCCTTGCAGCTATCTCAGCATGAGCCTGATACAGTTTCTTATGCTAAGTGTTTATGTATTTTTAGTATTTTGATGTCTCTTCTCTCTCCCTTACTAGTTTTAAGCTCGTTAACAGGGACCATTACGAATACGTTCAGTATCTTTTTTACTGACTACTTATCAGGATCTCAGCACATATTTTTGTCTAAAAGGATCACTGTCCAATACACTGTTGACTGGGTTCAGTGGGTCACCAGTTCAATGGTATAATTGGTATAATCTTTTTTGAGGGCTGCTGCTGCTGCTAAGTTGCTTCAGTCATGTCTGACTCTGCGTGGCCTCATAGACAGCAGCCCATCAGGCTGCCCCATCCCTGGCATTCTCCAGGCAAGAATACTAGAGTGGGTTGCCATTTCCTGCTCCAATGTGTAAAAGTGAAAAGTGAAAGTAAAGCCGCTCAGTCATGTCCGACTCACAGTGACCCCATGGACTGTAGCCTACCAGGCTCCTCCGTCCATGGGATTTTCCAGGCAACAGTATTGGAGTGGATTGCCATTGCCTTCTCTGTTTTTAGGACTATAGGGCATTATCTATGAAATATTTGAATAGGTATGCCTTTTCCCATAGCAATGCTACTTCTTCAAATTTATCCTACAGAAATACTATAGGAGTTTGCAGCTATGTATATCTATATGTAAAAAAATGATCAGTACAGAATCATTTGTGATGGTGAAAATGAGATTAACTTAAATGTCCATCCTGGGAGAAAGTGTGATATGAGTTATTTAATATACACATGATGGGATACTATGTAATTATCAATAAGAAAAGTACTATATATTTGCAGGCAAAAAAATGTCCAAAATACTATCTATAATTGTGTAAAATGGTGTTTTTTCCAATAAACCATAACTACATGTACCAATGTACATGTGTGTATAGACATGTGAGTATATATAGTACATAGGGAAGGACTGGAGGACACGCACCAAATTATTAGTGATTGATATATGGTCGGTAAGATTGGGAAAGCTAGGGTTTTTTTAACTTTTACTAATTTGGGAATAAAAAATGCTTTTTATTCCCCCCCCCCCCACTTTATTGAGGTATTGTTGTTGTTGTAGAGTTGCTAAGTCATGTCTGATACTTCGTGACCCTGTGAACTGCAGCAGATCAGGTTTCCCTGTCCTTCACTATGTCCAGAGTTTGCTCAAACTCATATCCATTGACTCAGTGATGCCATCCAACCATCTAATCCTCTGTCGCACCCTTCTCCTCTTGCCCTCAATCTTTCCCAGCAACAGAGTCTTTTCCAATGAATCAGCTCTTCGCATCAGGTGGCCAAAGTATTGGAATGTNTCCTGAGGATGAAATGGTTGAGCTATATTGATAGTTAGGGACTCTAATATGCAGGACAGAACTCTTCTAGTCTCACTTCTATAGACTGGCCATTCATTCAGAAAGTGAAAGTGTTAATCAGTCATGTCCAATTCTTTGCAACCTTATGGACTGTAGCCTGCCAGGCTCCTCTGTCCACAGAATCTCCAATTGCTAAGACAGTCTGCAGAAAATGACCCACCGCAGACTGTTCTATAAAATCTTGGCCTGAAGAAGAGACTGACCTTAATGTGACTGGCTCAGTACACCGACTTTGTGAGCTCACTGGCCCATAAAGGCCACCACTTGCGCTTCCAGTGCTGCCATCAGCCTGACCTCAGATCCCTCTTCTACCAATTGTAATTAATGATTTTGCTCCTTTTCAGCAAGGCGTCCCAGTCCCTACAGTGATATCCTTCCTTTCTCTGAGAATTCCCTTTGCAGAGCTTCTTCCTTGCAGCTATCTCAGCATGAGCCTGATACAGTTTCTTATGCTAAGTGTTTATGTATTTTTAGTATTTTGATGTCTCTTCTCTCTTCCTTACTAGTTTTAAGCTCGTTAACAGGGACCATTACGAATACGTTCAGTATCTTTTTTACTGACTACTTATCAGGATCTCAGCACATATTTTTGTCTAAAAGGATCACTGTCCAATACACTGTTGACTGGGTTCAGTGGGTCACCAGTTCAATGGTATAATTGGTATAATCTTTTTTGAGGGCTGCTGCTGCTGCTAAGTTGCTTCAGTCATGTCTGACTCTGCGTGGCCTCATAGACAGCAGCCCATCAGGCTGCCCCATCCCTGGCATTCTCCAGGCAAGAATACTAGAGTGGGTTGCCATTTCCTGCTCCAATGTGTAAAAGTGAAAAGTGAAAGTAAAGCCGCTCAGTCATGTCCGACTCACAGTGACCCCATGGACTGTAGCCTACCAGGCTCCTCCGTCCATGGGATTTTCCAGGCAACAGTATTGGAGTGGATTGCCATTGCCTTCTCTGTTTTTAGGACTATAGGGCATTATCTATGAAATATTTGAATAGGTATGCCTTTTCCCATAGCAATGCTACTTCTTCAAATTTATCCTACAGAAATACTATAGGAGTTTGCAGCTATATATATCTATATGTAAAAAAATGATCAGTACAGAATCATTTGTGATGGTGAAAATGAGATTAACTTAAATGGCCATCCTGGGAGAAAGTGTGATATGAATTATTTAATATACACATGATGGGATACTATGTAATTATCAATAAGAAAAGTGCTATATATTTGCAGGCAAAAAAATGTCCAAAATACTATCTATAATTGTGTAAAATGGTGTTTTTTCCAATAAACCATAACTACATGTACCAATGTACATGTGTGTATAGACATGTGAGTATATATAGTACATAGGGAAGGACTGGAGGACACGCACCAAATTATTAGTGATTGATATATGGTCGGTAAGATTGGGAAAGCTAGGGTTTTTTTTAACTTTTACTAATTTGGGAATAAAAAACGCTTTTTATTCCCCCCCCACTTTATTGAGGTATTGTTGTTGTTGTAGAGTTGTTAAGTCATGTCTGACACTTCGTGACCCTGTGAACTGCAGCACATCAGGTTTCCCTGTCCTTCACTATGTCCAGAGTTTGCTCAAACTCATATCCATTGACTCAGTGATGCCATCCAACCATCTAATCCTCTGTCTCACCCTTCTCCTCTTGCCCTCAATCTTTCCCAGCAACAGAGTCTTTTCCAATGAATCAGCTCTTCACATCAGGTGGCCAAAGTATTGGAATGTCAGCTTCAGCATCAGTTCTTCCAATGACTATTTAGAGTTAGATTTCCTTTAAGGTTGACCTGGTTTCATCTCCTTGCAGTCCAAAGGACTCTTAAAAAGTCTTCTCCAGGACCACAAGTCAAAAGCATCCATTCTTTGGCTCTCAGTCTTCTTTATGTCTAACTATCACATCCACACATGACTACCAGAAAAACCATAGCTTTGACTATACGTACCTTTATTGGCAAAGTGAAAGTGAAAGTGAAGTCACTCAGTCCAACTCTTTGCGACCCCATGGATGGTAACCTACCAGGCTCCGCAGTCCATGGGATTTTCCAGGCAAGAATACTGGAGTGGGCTGCCATTTCCTTCTCCAGGGGATTTTCCCAACCCAGGAATTGAACCCAGATCTCCTACATTGCAGACAAACGCTTTACCGTCTGAGCCACTAGGGAAGCCCACAAAGTGGGCAAAGTGAAGTCTCTGCTTTTTCATACGCTGTCTAGGTTTGTCATAGCTTTTCTTCCAAGAAGCAAGTGTCTTACTGAGGTATAATTGACATATATAACAACATTTTGTAAATGTAAGGTGCATGTTGATTGATACATTTATATATTGCAAAAAGATTACCTCCATAACATTAGCTAATACCTCCATCCCATCACAAAATTACCATTTGATTTTTATGATGAGAATATTTAAGGTCTACTCTTGTAGAAACATTCAAGTATGTAACACAGTTTGAAAAAAAAATTAATGGACATGTGATCATTCTAAGATGAAAATATATTTTAAAGAAGAGTTTATTATAAACAAGAAATGGTAAATGTGTTTTCTAAAATATCCTAAAATTTAGAGATGTTTTCAAATTAATTTAGTAGGGAATTACCTGGTGGTCCAGTGGTTTGGACTCAGTGATCTTACTGCCTTGGCCAGGTTCAGTCCCAGGTTGAGGAAACGAGATCCTGCAAGTTACCTCGTGGTCTCAGGTTAAAACAAACAAACAATTCAGCAGCCACCTTAGTAATCCAGGATGGTTAAATATTTCTTAGAAGCATTAAATACAGATTAAATTGTGGTGTTTTGTAAATAAATTTTCCTTTTCCCTTTTCTCCCTGATACCAAGCTAGACTACATAACTTGCTCTGGTTAATGAAATGCAAGTGAAAGTGATATGCGTAATCTGAACAGAAATTTTTAGAGCCAGTTCAGGGTTTGCCATGCTCTCTTTTGTTCTTTGTCACAAGACCAGCAATATTCTAGAACAGAATTTCTCCATTAGCCTTGGAGCAGAACTTCAGCCAACCTTGATGGACATGTTACAAAACAAGAAAGAGAAATTTGCTGTTGTATGCCACTGAGATTTGGGGGTTGTTACTGCAACATAATCTAGACTTATACAGCTATTCACACACTTCATCAGTTTCTTAAGGAGAGAACCTCCACTGGCCTGGAAATCATGACAACTGTTTCTAATTCTAGTTCTGCCATAAACTTTCTGTGATTGTATTAGCTAGGATGCTTCAGACTGCAAGAAACTGAGAGTACAGTAAGAAAAACAGAAAGTAGCTTCAACAGGGATTCTTACTACCATGCATAAACAGGAAGTCCAGAGTGGCAGCTCATGACATCACTGAGGACGTACAGTCGGCCACCTTTGTGCTTGCCCTTCCTGTCATGGTGTACAGTGGCTATAGAAGTTTCAGGTGTCGTATGCAGACATTATAGTATCCCATGAAGAAGAAAAGGAGTATTTTTCTTTTTCTTCTTACATGTTTTTACTTGAGGACTATATTTCTTAAGAATTCCTCAGTAGACTGTCTCAAGATTCTATTGGTCAGGATTGGTCTTACAACAGTGCCATGCCTGTCACTGCTAAGGGCAATGAGAGGCTGTGATTGGCTTTGACCATAGCTCATTGGCTTTGGCATAGCTCATGACCCCTCAGGAGTCAGCAGTGGGTCCCTTTTCTGAGCACATGGCTGTATGGCAAATAATTACCCAAACAAAATTGGGAAGAAGGGGAGGATATAATTAGTGCTTACTTTGGTGACCTTAAGCAAGTATCCCTCCTTAGACTTTAGTTCTCCCATCAATAAACTAAGGATATTGAACAAACTGGCTTCCAATACAAGGATGATTATCACAGAGTCCATAGACTGTCCACTGAAGGAATGGAGTCCAGACTTCCTTACAGGGGCTTGGGTGTGGCAGAGCTATTGTCCCTGGTTCCAGGGTGCCACCGACTGAGGTCATCAAAAGTCTTGTTTCATCAGCTTCCTGATAGGCAGACACAGCATGACTTTCAGCTCCCATAAAATGTTGCATTTTGGATTTTACATGCTCTGTGTGAATGCAGTCTAGGTATGGGATATACATGTGCAGTTTTGTTAGTTTTCAGTTACATAGCAGATTGACTTTAAAAGCGCTTTGAAAGCTTATAAAGTGCTTTGTGCTTAGAGATTTCTTTCCAATAGCTCCCTCTTCTCCCATGTCTCATACTCTCAAATCTCTGCATTCCCTTACAGTTTGCCTTGACTCAAGACACTTTATTGGTCGATTTAATATAAGCCAGTCTCAAGTGTTCTTGAGCCATGAACTTCAAAAATAATTTATCATCAGCATTATTAAAAATAATCGTCAGAAATGATTTGGGAGCAGGGAGCTACAAAACCAAGCGGGTAGACCTCATGATAGCTGAGGTCTTCACTTCTGCTTTCAAGGCACCAGTTTTCTTGTTTCTAGGCATTGGCTGCAAACTGCTTAAGAATGGGCTCCTCTAAAGAAAGTGCCAGAGCTCTTTTTGGTCAAATAGACACATATGTAGCCAAGGCCTGCTTGGGCAGTGGAAGGGGTCTGTATAGGATCTGTAAAAACTGATACAATTGAAGTCATCCCATCTCCTCTGATCTTTAGGGTACTTTTAGCAACTACCTCCCAAACCCTACTGCATGCCCTGGAAAGCTTTTAGGAAATGTTTGTAGCTTTGCTACTTTTTACTGAAAGAAGGAATCCTAAGTGGTGTATAATTTCTTGACTAGCTTTGAGGAGATCATTTTTTTCCATCTTGGTACTGTACTAGGATGCTGATGTCACTGTCCTTTTCCCAAGAGACACACTGCCACCACACTCTGGTCCACAGGAAGGAAGACTGTTAAAGACAATAACTTCAGCCATCTCAAACTCCTATTTGTCACCATTGAGATACAAAGCCTAGTAGATCTCCTGGGGTGGCTTTGTATTCCTGGAGGACCGCTAAGAAATGTTTCTTTGGGGCCATAAGAGAGTAACCACAAGAGCTGTCAGTCAAGGATACACCAAAATCAGCAAATTAGGATGGACATAGCCCATCATGTAGTCGTTCCAAACTATTTTGACATTGGGCAGTGATTGATGGCTGAGTTTCTTATGGAGGGTTAGATGCTTTCCTGAGGCTCAAATACCCATAAAACAAAACCAAAGAGAAAGAGGAAGAGTAACTTACTCATTCTGGAAGTCTTTTATTGTTAAGTGAAGTCGCTCAGTTGTGTCCTACTCTTCACCACCCCATAGACTGCAGCTAGCAGGCTCCTCTGTCCATGGGATTTTCCAGGCAAGAGTACTGGAGTGGGGTGCCATTGTCTTCTCTAACTAATTCACTAGTTTAGTATGCAATAAAATAACAGAGGCTTTGAATAAGTTAAACTGGCTAGTAACAACTAATCAGTTTTCTTCATTGATCACTGTTCTACATAGGCAGGATAATTAATTCACCGATAGTCTTTCTGGTCTGTCTTCAACTATTCTTACACTACATAACCAATTAGGGATATCTTTTTATATATGAAGAGAACACAGGTAGCTTTATGTAAGTTGAGTTTGTTAAATCTATTTGTTATGACAACGGATTTCTGACACAAAAATTGCTCACTGTACACTGAACCTCGGAGAAGTGATGAAACAGGACAGCTGATGTTAGGAGGTATATGGGAGTGGGGCAGGGTGAGAAGTCATGGATAAATTAAAAACTGGCAAGTATCTGCTGAAGCAGAGCCACTTTTTAGGGGGCATAAGAAAAACTGATAAGTCACCATTTTGGTCTCTTTAGAGAAATCCATTTGTTGTTAAAGCAAATAGATAAAAAGAGACACAAAATAGGTATATAGTTTAATGAGTTAGAAGGAGCACCCCTCTAACCACCACTGAGATCAAGAGATAAAAGTATGTTAGTCATGGCAGAAAGTGCTCTGTGGGCCCCATCTGATCTTAACCCTTTCCCCAAAATTACTATCCGGAACTTTTATAGTAATCTCTTCCTTGTGTCTGCTATAGTTTTACCATGAAAGTGAGCATCCTTAGACATTCTAGTTTTTCTGATTAAAAAAGAATCGATGTCTTTCAAGCCTCTCCTAATCTACAGATTTCTCATACATTCCTTTCTTTTTATTCCAATTCACCTTTTCATCGGTAGAGTTTTCCTAAAATACTAATGTTGCTGATTATATATTCATTATACAATTCCTAGGTTTTCAGTATTTTCTAAAGTTGGGAACTATATTCAGAGACCCCCACTAGATTCAGGTTCAATCCATTTGGTAGGTGTCACTGAGTTCTTTCACCAGGAGGCACATGAAGTCTGATACGTGCATGGTTTTAGATGCTAATATTAGCCAGTGCTCAATGCCTGGGAATTGCTAAATAGGGATGTCTAATTCTATCATTTCCCTTTCATTTATTAGCTAGAAAATTTATAAACAGATGCTTCCCCTCATCTATTCTTTGATTACCAAATGGCATGGTTCATATAGGAGATGCTTGATTCTTTCTCTTTATTTACCATAAAGATAATGAATTGGTTCATAACATCCTCTGAATGTAACTAACTTGCTTTTTTAAAAAATATCATTATTTATTCAAGAACTTGAGCACTAGATTGCACTTTTAATCTATATCACTTGTGTCTGCTGGAGAAAGGATAGGCTACCCACTCCAGTATTCTTGGGCTTCCTTTGTGGCTCAACTGGTAAAGAATCCACGTGCAATGCAGGACATCTGGGTTTGATCCCTGGGTTGGAAAGATCTCCTGGAGAAGGGAAAGGCTACCCAATCCAGCATTCCGGCCTGGAGAATTCCGTAGACTGTATAGTCCATGGGGTCACAAAGAGTCAGACACAACTGAGCGACTTTCACTTTCACTACTTTCTTGTGTCTTTAATATTCTGAATACATGGATTTTTGCTTATGCTTGTGAGACTTGGTTATTTTCTGCCTCTAAATCAGCCAGAAAGCAAGCCGCTAAACTCTCCATGGACTGCTCAAAGACCAGTGGGAGATGTTTGATTTTAGTTTGATGTTTCTTTATTCTTGGTTCTAGTGGCTGGAGCTCATGTGGCGATGAATGTAAGGAGTTTGAGCTGAAGGACTTTGACAAGGTATGATCCATTTGGCAAGATCTTTGTCACTGTCAGATGGAGGTCATTAAAGATCCCATTTATGCAGCCTTATGATTTCATGAGCGTCAAGTCCCCTTCTGATCCTCAAGTTTGACTTTCCATGGGGCTTGACAGCAGAAAGAGTACCCAGTCATACTGGCACAAAGATTTTCTTTTTGCTTACTAGTCAAGATTTTCACAAGAAATGGATAAATTGGCATTTTGTTGTCAAAGTTATGTTTATATTTTTCTCTAAGGAAATGTGAGCCCTGAAAATACTTTCCTTATAATCTTGCTTCTTTCCAATTGACTTTGTCCAGTTTTTGAGGGTAACCCTGTACTAGATTGTTCTTTATTTTCAGGTTTTGTTCAAGGCAAAGATGTATTTATTCTAGGTAACTTGAAGAAAAGCACATCCTTTTCAAGCTGAGTCCACTTACCCACATGGCCCTGAGGCAGGCCGTTGGTTTCTCTCTCTCTTTCTAACCAGCAATGAGGTACTACTGTTAGAAACCAGGTACCTTTCCTTGGCAATAGCAGCTGCTAACTAACAAGTAGGTCATTAACTACGGGTAATGATGGATACAACCAGATTGCCTTGCTGGTCTTTAAAACCGTTTTCCCTTCCGAATGAAAGAGAATGTCGTTTTGATACTTGGGTCTGTAAATCAGCATTTAGAATCAACAGATGAACTAAAACACACTCTTATTGTATCTCTCTATGCATGGAAAAAGATAAAATTTGTCTTTCACCTTCTTGCTCTTCTTTGTTTGCTTGTGGCATACCTATGCCCAGTTGATGACATTGCTCACTCCTGAAGATGAATTGAATGTTTTCTGTGGAGAAATTGGGTTTGTAAAATTTCAAAGCCCTATTCTCCTTGACTATCTGAGTCATATGGAGAATAAAAAATTAACAAAAAATAATAATTAATACCGATTTTCTATAGCCTACTAGGCAAAGTCTAAATTAGATGACTTCACTTAAAGCTTTGGTGGCAGAGACCTAATTAATGAAAAACACCAGGCTTAAACAATTGGCTATCCATCTTTAAGCACAAGGGAAGGACAGAATCCATATGACACTTCACTGAGGATAAAAAATGAACAATTGCATGGGTCCTGGATAATCCTGATTTGACAGGGCACCCTGGAGGCTTTTAAATACCCACCTTTTCCTGTGACATATGGACTCTACACCATTGTCATATTTAATCTGAGAAACTGGGTTCCCATGCGTTCTGTTTGTTTGTTTCCTTACTTGAGGCCTGTGGCTGGGGCCTCATGAATTTGTTGCAACTGGAATGAGCTTTTTTTGTTCAGCCTGTAAGATGAAAACCATAAACATGCTACAAAACACCAGAATATAAAGGGGATTATTGGTGCCATAATTAGAGAACTAGGAGGTTGTTATTCTAGTTGTCCCTCCACCCTCCCAACCATACACATGTCTGCTAGACCAGGAACAAAAGAGATTTAAAAATCAGACTGCCTTGAGTTTATTTTAATGGGAGCCCTCTTAAGTCTGGGCATAGTTGGAGGCCATTTAGTTGACAAATAAAGAATGCTTGCTCTGTCTTGTTGCCTCAGAAATCAGAGAATCATCAAAATAAATCAACGCCAGATAACCAAAGAATCTGAGCCTCTTGTTGTGCAGACTTGTAGGTTATGTGAGAAAACAGAACCACCTACGTGCATATTTCCCCAGTTATCTGAATGTTCAGGTCCCCCTTCAACTCTCACTTCAAAAGAATGACAGCTGGAAGGAATTGCTTTCTCCAGATCAAGTGAGTTGTCCTACACAGGAGGTGTTTAACCAGAGATCCAAGGGCCATCTCTCAGGCCCAGTACACTGAGGATTCACTCATAAAACAGGGTAGATGTTTGAACAAGATAGTTGAAGACATTTTCCAACTCTGAGAAGTTATGTGTTAGAATGCAAATTTAAAGGGAAATTAACTTTTGAAGGGCTTCCCTGGTCGCTCAGAGGTTAAAGCGTCTGCCTGGAATGTGGGAGACCCAGGTTTGATCCCTGGGTAGGGAAGATCCCCTGGAGAAGGAAATGGCAACCCACTCCAGTACTCTTGCCTGGAGAATCCCATGGAGGGAGGAGCCTGGTAGGCTACAGTCCATGGGGTCAGAAAGAGTCGGACACAACTGAATGACTTCACTTTCACTTTTGAAAATCATAGCAAAGAAATATTTTCCCAAAGGGGTGAGTGCTTTTGCAGATTAGGACGAAACAAAACCTGAAGCAAGTATGGTCTTAATGGGAATCAGTTGCCCATTGAATTAAATTTTAATGTTTCTGCTTACCTCTTGTTCCTACAAGTTTCTCTTCCTGTACATTGTGGCCATTTGATGGAGCAACCTCATTTGACCTTCAGCGCAAATGAAATATCTGTATAAACTGTATACACACACACACACTGCTGCTGCTGCTGCTGCTAAGTCACTTCAGTCGTGTCCGACTCTGTGCGACCCCATAGATGGCAGCCCACCAGGCTCCCCCGTCCCTGGGATTCTCCAGGCAAGAACACAGGAGTGGGTTGCCATTTCCTTCTCCAATGCATGAAAGTGAAAAGTGAAAGTGAAGTCGCTCAGTTGTGTCCGACCCTCAGCAACCCCATGGACTGCAGCCTTCCAGTCTCCTCCGTCCATGGAATTTTCCAGGCAAGAGTACTGGAGTGGGATGCCATTGCCTTCTCCAATACATATACACACACACACATATATAGATATACACAAACCTGTATTATCTAGTCTTGACTCCCAGAGAAGAGGGAGACAGGAAATGCAAATGTGCACTATATAGACAAATGTTTTTCTACCCTTTCTAAGCCCCTTTACGTAGTCAGTTAGTTATTCAGAGAGATGTGATATCTTTTTGAGACATCTCAAATTCTTTCAGGACACTGCAGTATCTCATAAATTGCTTTATGTGGTACACTGGAAACTGGTTTAAAACTATCCAACTAAGGTATATAATTTAGTAAAACACCCTTTTATACTCAAGAACATCTGGATGTTGAGAAACCAAAAGTTTATTGGAATAATATAAAATTAACTGTTAATGAGTGCCTCAAATGGATGATAGCGTAAAAAGGTATATAGAAAATGTGGAAGGAGTCACTATATATCCTGGAACAGAATAGTAAATATGTGGCACAAATACCACAGTTTTCCTATCCTGTAGTCATGGCAGACACTGCTAATTGAATACAGCAGTCCTTGAAGCTGGGCTTAACTTCAGAGTCTTAGACCAGAACTCCAGATAATTCTATTATTCAGAATTACCCAGAACTTCAGATAATTCTGTTATTCAACTGGAGTTCCCTTCTGCCATTCTTTTGTGAACTCTTCCAAAGGCTTTTGTCCTCACCACTGACAAACAGTTCTTATCAAAGTTGCCAGTAATTAAATTCCGTGTTGCCAAGTCCAAATGTCAATTCTCAGGATGCATCTTGTTCAATCTATTGGCAGTTGATTGTTCCTTTTTAATTATATACTTCCTTTACCTGGCTTCTAGGACACCATACTTGATTTTTTCCTACCTCATTATCGTTCCTTCTCAGTATCCTTTCCTGGTTCCCTCTTACCACCTAGATTTGTAAATACTGGAGTACTCTTGGGCTCTGAATTCTCTTGATGACCTACCTCATCAGGCTCACAGCTTTTAATACCATGTATGCCAATAACAACCAGATTCATATCTATAGCTTGGATCTTTCTTTTTAACTTCAGAGTCCCAATTCCTTATTCAAAGCTTCATTTAAGTATCTAAAGGTGACTCAAACTTAACAGGCTTAAAATTTAACAATTTCGTTTTATCTTTTATCTTAGTTGCTCAGACTAAATCTCAAAAGTTATTGTTTACTCTCTCCCTCCCTCCCTCTTTCTCTCCCCTTTTCCTGTCCCCCTTCCTCCTTCTTTCCTTCCTTTCCAAAACCATATCTAATCCATCAGCAAATCTACCTTAAGTATTTTGTGTATCTGGAGTCGGATTACTTCTTAGCACCTTTGTAACTATTATGTCCTTGGGTCACCTGTTAAATACCTGCTGTGATGGATAACTCATTTCTGGAGAAAGTAGTTTCCTCTGACAGTCTTCCGAAACGAGGGTTGTAGAGTGTAATATTGTTATTTATAATAAATATATATATATTTGGTCTTTGTCCCCATTTCTGTCACAGAGCTTCTAAACCCTTGGAATTTCCTATGTGAATAGAAGATAAAGTTGTCTTTTGTTAGGCAAATGAGGTGACTTTTGGAATCCAGTTAAGAATGGGGGCTGGTTGCTAATGAAGTCAAACATGTGATTAGAGAATTGAGACTTTCATTTCCCCCCTTCCCTCCCCACCCCTGTCCCCTGACCTCTGGGGATAGAAGAGGGGCTTGAAATGGAGTTCAACACCAATCACCATTGACTTAATCAATGATGCCTATGTGATCAAGCCCTATAAAACCCCAAAGGACAGGGTTCAGAGAGCTTGTGGGTTGGTGGACACACAGATATTTGGGGAGAGTGGCGTGGGTGTTCCATGACCTTTCCACACACCTTGTCTTATGCTTCTCTTCCATCTGGGCATTCATTTGTATTCTGAATTTTATGTTTTTTAAAGTAAACTGGTAATCTAGTAAGCAAAATGTTTCTCTGAGTTCCCTGAGCCATTCTAGTGAATTAATTGAACCCAAAGAAGTGCATCACTGGAACCTCAGATTTATAACCAGTTTGTCAAAAGCACAGGTCAGTCAGAAGCATCTCGGCTTGTGAATGAATAGTCTCTAAAGAGGTGCACAGCCCTGTGGGCCTGAACTTGTAACCTAAGGAATCTGATGCTAAATTCAGATAGATAGTATTGTTGTAGGAAGGGGGACCCCTTCCAGGGCCTGAAACTGGGCTCTTGTCTAACACTTGGAAATGAATTGTCCGAGGAGACACATCTGCTGACAAAGCAAGAGATTTTATTGGGAAAGGGCACCCGGGTGGAGAGCAGTAGCGTGAAGGAACCCAGGAGAACTGCTCTGCCACGGAGCTTGCAGTCTTGGGTTTTATGGTGATGGAATTAGTTTCTAGGTGGTCTTTGGCCAATCATTCTAATTCAGAGTCTTTCCTGGTGGCCCACGCATTGCTCAGCCAAGGTGGATGCTAGCGAGAGGGATTCTGGGAAGTGGATGGACTTGCGGTGTCTCCTTTCGACCTTTCCCGAACTCTTCCGGTTGGTGGTGGCTTATTGGTTCCGTATTCCTTATCAGGATCTCCTGTCATAAAACAACTCATGCAAATGGTTACTATGGTGCCTGGCCAGAGTGGGCGGTTTCAATCAGAGGGCTTCCCCTAAGAGTGTAATGATTGAATTGAATTGTAAAATACCTAACTGGTGCTAGAGAATTGCTTGGATGTATGGAGGACTCCCTCTCCCTCTTCCAATCTAATACACACACAAAAACACACATTACAATTGGTGACTAGAACCTTTAAAAGGGACTCTGAGCTTCTAACTAATTGGGGGGCCTATACACAGGTGGGTGTGTTTTCTAACATAACTCACAGATTTGCATGTAAGAAGGTGCTCATATTCTTTGATTTCTGGGGCTGGCTATCTCTTGTCTGAGTATTATATTAACCTCCAAACTGGTCTTTCTACTGTCACCCTTGCTCCCTGTCCCAATCTCATTTTCACATAGCAGCCAGAAGAATTACTTAAAAACGTGAACTACGACTTGCTCTCCCCTTCTTTTACTCTGTCCAGCCACTCAGGATTTCTCACTATTCTGCAGATACACTAAACACATCCCCTCAGGTTTGCACTTGCCCTTGCCTCTGCCTGAAATATTCTTTCAGATTCTGACATGCTTCACTCATTTCATTCAGGCCTCTGCTCAAATGCCCCTTATCAAGGAGGAGTACTCTAATAAACTATTGAAAACAGCATCCAGTTCATTTTTCATTCTCCTTACTTTGTTTCATTTGTTTTCATAATATTTATCCCTGTTTGATATATTATATTTTTATTTATTTCCTTTTCTCATTCCTTCCCCCTTCCTTCTCCTCCAGTATTAAGTCTATGAGAATTCTGGGCTATTCATTGCCCACTTAAAACAATTCTAGTTTAGGTCAGACTTCCTGGAACTGAATGCTGTGACTAGTGCTCAGGAGATTTCCTAGGGCTTGTTCACAGGAGTAGCAAGTGAAATGAAGAAGTGCGATGGGATAGAGGGGGATTGGTAATTGGTAATTGCAGCAACGTCATGGCCTCAGCTCTGGGATGGCCCTCGGGTTGCCCTGAATTAAGGCAAGGAGGTTAAACTTCAGAAATGAGCAGTCGTTGGAGGTGGGTTGCTACTGGAGAAGGAACAAAATGCTGAGCAAGGCCTCTTCCTTCTGTGAAATTCTCTGAGCAATTGTCACAGAGGGACTCCCCTTAAAGCTCTAAGTAGCCAGTATTCTCAAGCAGCCCGTGGTCCTGAGGAAGAAGGAGAGCTGGTGTCCCCCAGCACCCTCTCCACGTGCTGGATACCTGGGTATTGAGAGCCTGAATATCTTTCTGGCTGTGACACGACTCTCCGTCTGAGGTGTCTTCAGTCCTGTTCCAGTGCTGTCAACCCTGAGAACTCAGTGCACCCTGTGACCCCTGCTTACTCCCAAGCAGCCACTTGCAGCAGCTTCCCAAGGTCAGGAGATGGAGAGGGTCCGTGAGGCCTAGTCTCAGAAGTCAGAGCTGGCCTTCTGCTTTGGAAAGCTGATATCAGGCCTGAAAGTGAAAGGTATTTCTGCTCTGTGTCCTTGGGGACAAAAGCAAGAAAAGAATATTTACTAAGAAAGACAATCCATTTCTTTGGGGCAAACCTTTCCCAGATACTTGTAAGAATGAATAAGGAACCATTACATTTGATATAAAACAACTGAAAAGTCTATGGTTTTAGGTCATATCATATCATAAACTGATTTTCAATGTCTCAAATCTCAGAAATTTATGCCTCCTGGAATACTCAAAGCAACAAAGTTGTTATTCATTCATTCATTCACTAAGTCATCCATCTGTTCAGTCACTCATTCACTCAGCAATCTTTTTTTAAATGTCAAGATGCATTCCGGGTGGATGGTGAATATACAAAACTGAAATATTAACGTCTTTAAAAATTCTTACATTTTGTGCTAAGAAAAGTTTGTTTATCACATGAATTATCTCAGTTTATTGTACAATAATTCTATAATGTAGATATTATGGCACATATTATTTTTCTCACTTTTTTGAATTAGAGTGATTAAATCACTTGCTCAAGATCATACAACTAAGTGGCAGTGGCATCCAATCAAGATGTTTGAGTTTGTAAGTCTCAATTGATAGTATACTCTCTCTCCAAACAGGGAATTAGACTCTTAAGAAGCTTACAGTTCAATAGAGAGACAGATAAAACAATAAATAAAGTTGCATCACTGAGGGAGTTAAGATGTGCCTCCAAGATCCAAGTATCAGGTCCATGTCCATCCTTCTCTACTTGTTTATATACCTCGAGAATGGAAGATTGTAGTATTCCTAGCAATTTAATCACAATGCTTTGGCTGCATGTAACAGAATATCCAATGAAAATGGGTTTAAATGATAGAGTAATTGCACATAAGAAGAATTCTGGAAGTAGGCAATGCCTGGGTTGATTGATTTGGTAGCTCAGTGAGGTTGGGCTCTGGGTCAACTTTGCCATGAAGACACTTGCCCCAGCTCTATACTAAGCCATTATGAAGAACAGAGCTCTGGGCTCCATAGACTTTGGTGAGGAGCACGAAGGGTAGCAGAAAGGACCCCCACACCAAAGATCTTATATATGTACAGGAATTGAGTAGGGTCAGTTGCCTCAGTAAATTTTACATTTTACCTTAACCTCCTCTCTTCAAAAATATTACCTGAACTTTAGACAGTTGGAGTCGTTAGGCCACTGGACCTAGATTCAGATTCCCTGGGATGGGTTGGGAGTGACCCAAGGGCTGCAGAGCAATCCTAAGGTGAGTATCTGTAGTAAAGCCAGATTGAGAGCCAAGCAGAGAATCTG
This sequence comes from Neotragus moschatus, assembly GCA_006410615.1. Taxonomy (NCBI): domain Eukaryota; kingdom Metazoa; phylum Chordata; class Mammalia; order Artiodactyla; family Bovidae; genus Neotragus; species Neotragus moschatus. The sequence continues at coordinate 3,894,317 of SJYA01001215.1, read as the reverse complement.
ACCAGAGCCACAACCTAGGGAGCCAAGGAACAATGATAAGGAGAGAAATTAGAGAGACTGAAGCTGAGCAAGCAAGTGTGGAGTATAGTCAGGAAGTAGTGTCTGAGGTCATTCCTGAAAGTGGGACCTCTTTGAGGCAGCTCCCTTCAACATCTCGAGAAAAGAGCTGTACTAGTTCAGATACAAACAGAATAAGTAAATGGGAGACCAAATGACAAAGATGTCTTCACTTCCCATTTCTAAACAGATGGGAGGACCAAAGCAGGAGAGATAGGGCTACCTGGGTTTGGCTTTTAAAAATGTTCAGAAGTGTAACAGATTGTGCACTGCTGAGACATACTATTTTTGTTTATTTATTTGCCCACCACACAGACTGTGGGATCTTAGTTCCCAACTAGAGATCGAACCTGCACACACAGGCAGTGAAAGCACAGAGTCTTAACCACTGGACCACCAGGGAATTCTGACACACTACTTTAAATAAGAAAATATTTTTGGTTGAAATCTAGGGTGATATGTAGTATTAAAACAGTCTCTTGTTTATGAGGGTCTTGATGGAGTATGCAAAGCATTCACCCATTAGTCCTGTAGTTGCTGACATGCCGTTTCTAGTACATACTGAAGGAAGTTGCCCCTGTTTCTTTTTCCTGGAATAAAACGTTACTTACCACGGTGAACATCTTTCACTATGTTCACGAACAATGTAGTGGAAATGAGTAATAAACAGAATGCTGTCAAATATATATCTTCCTATAATAGATCCTATACCTTAAAATGCCTACAGGGAATCACTTTTTAAAGTCTGTAACATGCAGTAGTTTTGATACAACTGGTTGAGCCATGCAGAAATGATTAAAAAAAGGAGTAATAAATTCAGATTTTACACCAGGCACTGAGCATTAAGCCAAAATGAAACTACCATACTCAAATCTTCTGCAGCTTAGAGCTAATTAGACCTACATTTCTGGATGGCATGAGCATCATGCAATGCAGCAATTGTTATAATAACTGTATTCTCCTTGAGTGCTGTATGGTGATTTACACCAGTGACGCCTGTCACGGCAAATGGACTTTCCAGGAGGAAGTCTCTGGGTGCTCTGGAGCAGAAATGGGAGCTTTGCCCCAGGGCATCCCTCCCGATTGGATTCCTGATGACTGTGCGAGTGTTTGCAGGGCAGAGGTATAGCCCAGGGGGCAGTAATGTCCCTGTGCATTTTAGTTACCAGTGAAACACACTATTTCAGATAATGACAGGGTTTTATATAGATTTGAAGTGAAGCGATAGTTTGTACTACCACTGAGGGTTGTTGGGAGGATAAAGTATGACTGTGTCTATTAAGTTCTTAGCATCCTGCCTAGCACATAGTAAGCACTCAATAAATAGGTGCTCTTTTAAAAAGTAAACGCTCCATCTATGGCTTGGAATATATGGTTTATCGCAGATTGACTTTTAGCTCTAAAATGAGGTACTGTGTCAACTGATGCTGTGTGGTTAGTGATTTTAATGCCCTGGATTTCCCCAGAAAATTACATAAGCAAGGGTAATCCAGGGTCTCTGTTGATCCTGGCTGATGTTTCACACATGTAAGTGTGCTAAACTCCAACCTGAGAAATACAGGCTTGATTCAGTGGAAAGCATGTCTGAACTCTCCAGCCCCCACACCTATTTTGTGAAGAGAGCCTATTGTGATGGTAGGGAGATTTCCAAATTACCAGCCAAGAGGGTGGTGAGAGGGCAGACCATTTTCTGGGAGGTAATGCTAGGGGCCAAGCGGGAAGGGAAGAGGGGATTCCTTGCAAAAGCTACACAGGCATGATCCAAGGAGGATTGGTATGGACTGTCTCCCAGGGAAACCAGATTGCCATATGGTGATGACAAAGAAATGATAATGTTGTTAGTACTTCCTGAGCTCTTTTCAAATCCTTCATTCATATCTTAAAGTGAAACTCAGATATACTGAATGCTTCATCTCTTTCCAGATCTAGACCAAATCTTATCTGTTTGATTTTTTTTCTAATCCTCTCAATGACATGTAACGTGGATATTGTTAGTGCCATTGCTTTTGGACAGGGAAACTGAAATTTGGTGTGGTTATATGACTTGGCCATAACGTGACCCAATTAATAGGTATACTGGAGTTTAATCCAGTTTAGTCTAACTCAGAAAGTCATGATCCTGCCCCTGTCCCCATGCTCCCTGCTGAGAAGGTTGTGGGATTGCATTTGTTCATTGTCCCCAGATGCTCTCAGTTTGTAGTACAAGACCTCATGCTTTTTGGCTACCAGTCAAGGAATGAATTCAGCCTCCTGCCAGCCCTGATTGATCCCCTGCCTCATGCTTAGCACCACACGAGTTAGAGTGGGATAGAAATAAAAAGTATGAGATGGGGTTCTTGATTTCAAGGGAAGAGCACACATGGGGCATTTAGTGACCAGCCCAACACACTGTACAACCAAAGACTAGTGCTCCAGGCACCACAACCTCCTGCCAAGTACATCACAGCGCTTACTGCGTGCACCCCATGCCATCAACTCTAATTCTTGTGGCCCTCTTTCCTGCTGATTCTGGGCCTGGTCTTGGTTTCAGAATCCCTTTCAATGCAGGACCCCTGCTGGACATAATCATTGGTCTAGTCACCATCTCCCTGTAAGTGTTGTCACTCAGAGGAGCAGGAGATTGGAGATCTGGAGGGTCTCGACAAAGGCTTACTGGGGGTCATGGGTTGAAACGCAGTCCTGAAGGGGTTAGAATTTGGGACTGGGATTACAAGAAAAGAGAGTATTCCAGGTGGAAAGAAGCACATTAGCAAAGCCTCTGAGTTGAGAGTGAGGGAGTAGCCTCCTGGGGATGGGGACAGAGTGACTTTCCCGATGTGGATGCTCTTGGGGCAGAAAGAATGAGATTGAATAGAACTTTTTTTTGACTTGATTTTGACCTATTTACGAACATCCTAGCCTATCTCAGAGATAATAAGATAGTAAGAATATTAACTCCTATTTATTGAGGTTATTGTGCCAGTTTTACTGCTATTGCATACAGGCATTGTCTTCCTTTTTTTTTTTTTTTTNGCATCATGCAATGCAGCAATTGTTATAATAACTGTATTCTCCTTGAGTGCTGTATGGTGATTTACACCAGTGACGCCTGTCACGGCAAATGGACTTTCCAGGAGGAAGTCTCTGGGTGCTCTGGAGCAGAAATGGGAGCTTTGCCCCAGGGCATCCCTCCCGATTGGATTTCTGATGACTGTGCGAGTGTTTGCAGGGCAGAGGTATAGCCCAGGGGGCAGTAATGTCCCTGTGCATTTTAGTTACCAGTGAAACACACTATTTCAGATAATGACAGGGTTTTATATAGATTTGAAGTGAAGCGATAGTTTGTACTACCACTGAGGGTTGTTGGGAGGATAAAGTATGACTGTGTCTATTAAGTTCTTAGCATCCTGCCTAGCACATAGTAAGCACTCAATAAATAGGTGCTCTTTTAAAAAGTAAACGCTCCATCTATGGCTTGGAATATATGGTTTATCGCAGATTGACTTTTAGCTCTAAAATGAGGTACTGTGTCAACTGATGCTGTGTGGTTAGTGATTTTAATGCCCTGGATTTCCCCAGAAAATTACATAAGCAAGGGTAATCCAGGGTCTCTGTTGATCCTGGCTGATGTTTCACACATGTAAGTGTGCTAAACTCCAACCTGAGAAATACAGGCTTGATTCAGTGGAAAGCATGTCTGAACTCTCCAGCCCCCACACCTATTTTGTGAAGAGAGCCTATTGTGATGGTAGGGAGATTTCCAAATTACCAGCCAAGAGGGTGGTGAGAGGGCAGACCATTTTCTGGGAGGTAATGCTAGGGGCCAAGCGGGAAGGGAAGAGGGGATTCCTTGCAAAAGCTACACAGGCATGATCCAAGGAGGATTGGTATGGACTGTCTCCCAGGGAAACCAGATTGCCATATGGTGATGACAAAGAAATGATAATGTTGTTAGTACTTCCTGAGCTCTTTTCAAATCCTTCATTCATATCTTAAAGTGAAACTCAGATATACTGAATGCTTCATCTCTTTCCAGATCTAGACCAAATCTTATCTGTTTGATTTTTTTTCTAATCCTCTCAATGACATGTAACGTGGATATTGTTAGTGCCATTGCTTTTGGACAGGGAAACTGAAATTTGGTGTGGTTATATGACTTGGCCATAACGTGACCCAATTAATAGGTATACTGGAGTTTAATCCAGTTTAGTCTAACTCAGAAAGTCATGATCCTGCCCCTGTCCCCATGCTCCCTGCTGAGAAGGTTGTGGGATTGCATTTGTTCATTGTCCCCAGATGCTCTCAGTTTGTAGTACAAGACCTCATGCTTTTTGGCTACCAGTCAAGGAATGAATTCAGCCTCCTGCCAGCCCTGATTGATCCCCTGCCTCATGCTTAGCACCACACGAGTTAGAGTGGGATAGAAATAAAAAGTATGAGATGGGGTTCTTGATTTCAAGGGAAGAGCACACATGGGGCATTTAGTGACCAGCCCAACACACTGTACAACCAAAGACTAGTGCTCCAGGCACCACAACCTCCTGCCAAGTACATCACAGCGCTTACTGCGTGCACCCCATGCCATCAACTCTAATTCTTGTGGCCCTCTTTCCTGCTGATTCTGGGCCTGGTCTTGGTTTCAGAATCCCTTTCAATGCAGGACCCCTGCTGGACATAACCATTGGTCTAGTCACCATCTCCCTGTAAGTGTTGTCACTCAGAGGAGCAGGAGATTGGAGATCTGGAGGGTCTCGACAAAGGCTTACTGGGGGTCATGGGTTGAAACGCAGTCCTGAAGGGGTTAGAATTTGGGACTGGGATTACAAGAAAAGAGAGTATTCCAGGTGGAAAGAAGCACATTAGCAAAGCCTCTGAGTTGAGAGTGAGGGAGTAGCCTCCTGGGGATGGGGACAGAGTGACTTTCCCGATGTGGATGCTCTTGGGGCAGAAAGAATGAGATTGAATAGAACTTTTTTTTGACTTGATTTTGACCTATTTACGAACATCCTAGCCTATCTCAGAGATAATAAGATAGTAAGAATATTAACTCCTATTTATTGAGGTTATTGTGCCAGTTTTACTGCTATTGCATACAGGCATTGTCTTCCTTTTTTTTTTTTTTTTTCATCCTTAGAACAAAGTAAGTATTGGCACTCCCATTTTATAAATGAGAGTAAGACATAATATGTTATATAGCTAGTTACATAGCTGGTAGGGTGGGTTACTGAAATTCAAGAACATCTTGAAGACTTGATCCTGTGAACTGTATCTTCCCAGCATGTTCTGCTGCTGCACATGTTCCCCTGTACATATAAAAAGACAATGCACACCCGTATCCACAATCCCACACCTACACTCATACACAAATACCAGATACAGATGTAGCTACACACACGCACATACACGCACAGACATGCATGTGCCATGCACTCATGTGTGTACTAATATACTACATGCATACATATACATTGCATACATATACACACATATGCATAGACTGTATGCACGCCGTTCTTCTGGGATGAGTCACTGCTCTTTGATCCCTGGGGTAAGTATAATGACCCAGAACAGGCCATTCAGCTTCTTTCCCCCCAGCATTTGAACCCCAGGCAGAGATACAGAGAGACAGAAGAAAGCTGAGCCATCTGATAACAATGCTCTGGAGAGTGCGTCCTGAGTGACTGATATCCCTGAGCTGCTGGATTCTTGTTCTTCTTGTGCTTGGTTAACCAGCTCTTCAGTTTATTCTGCAAAGCCTCACAGTAGACTTGCAATTACTTTTTTCTCCCCTTAAGTCAATTTCTATTGCTTTCTACCCAAAAGCTCTAATTGATACAAATTATCTCTTCAGTTTAGCTAGTGCCAGTGATGGGGGTCCATTCTAATGACAATGGTGGTCAGTGAAATGCTGAAAGTAAAGAAGGGGTTTTCATCGTTGTGTTACAAAATTGCGCATGGCGCAGGGTCATGATATAAAGGAGACTGTTATAAGAGGGTCTTCTAGAATTTACAGTAATAAACCAGTTTCAAATAGGAGCCAAGACAGAGAGCCCTTATTCTGAATCCATAAATTATAACATCATGGCCTGATGTTAATTTTCTTGGTTGTTGTTTGCCTATGTTTTCTCCATCACTTTTTTTCTGGTATGGATATGATGGCTAGATAATATTTTGCCTCTTCACTCTTCAATCCTTCAGTGGATATTTACTGAAACACTCCATATGATGGTAAATAATTGGGAATACAGGAGTAGTTAAAACTACAGAAACAGTAATTTAGAGCCGGAAGACACATTTTAAATGGTGTAGTCCAACCCTTCTTCTCATCGAAAATAGAGGTTTAGAACAGTTTAGCGACTTAAATAGGATCACAGAGCTTAGTGTTAGTGTACATTTTGGGACTTGTGATGTAGGTCTTGTCTCCTAGGTTTGTGATATTAATGGTTCCTGATCAGACTCCTGGAATTTAGATGGAGTGTTGGGACATGCAGACAGGAAGCAACTGGCAAACTCAGCCCTGCATCAGGTAACCCTCCTCTTTCTCGACTGAGTAGCTCTGTAGTAAACAAATATCCCAAAACACAAAATTAACAGTGGTTTCCAGTCTAAGCTGAAAACTTAGTTTGGAGACTTCGTATGGAAGTCCTTCCATAGGATCACTAGTTATCTGTATCTTCCATTCCTAAATTGGGCTTTTGAAGGTGAGATCACCCAAAGGGAGAATAATAGTACCTGTTGTGCCAATGTTATTCCAACGAGCCACATGAAGTATAGAGCTCTGCTTTTACTCTTAGGCACAGAGAACCCCAATAGTTGAGAAAAAGAGATAGGTGTCTTATAAAGCAAGATAAAATCTCCTTATTCAGTGACTGACTTTAGATACATTAAATCTAAGTAGCAAAATGTGGACCAGTGGATGTCAGAATCTTGCCATCTTATCCATCAAGTAAAGACCCTAGCTTTTTTTTTTTTTTATCCTTAAGAAAATCAATAGCTTTATTTTTCTTCAATATACATTTAGAAAACCGGTCTGAGAAGAGGTTTCATGAGATAGACCAGAAGACTATATACAAACTCAGGAATTCCAGATCAGCAAGACAAAGTGCACAGACGACACACTCTTCCCCAGGGCCCTGGAGCTTAGGACTGTCCCAACAGAGGTGAGGCCAGCTCCTGGATGGCTTTTGAGTTCAGCTGAGGAATCGTGCTGATCTTCAGGAGTTTGCTGCTTGCATACTTACTCTTGGGGTGAACTTGGTCGTGTTCTTGTTGACGCTCCGGATGTTTTTGGCCTCGAGCCGCATGACCTTCAGCACCTCGCTCTCTATGTAGCTGGTGTGATACTGCTGCTTTAAGTTCCATAGAACCTTCTGGGATAGGCAGGAAGTGCCTGCCGCCACCTTAGAACAGTGATAGGGCACCATGTCATAGTCAACGAGAGTCAGCTCCATCAAGTATTTGGCTGAAGTGTGCTATTCAACATCGACATTCCTGGCTTTCGATGCCTGCCTTAGAAATATAGCGGCAATGGTCGACTCAGCTCAAATTTCAGTTCTTTCAAAAGCTGAGTTTACATTTCTTGAATTTGAGAACCGGTGTAAGCATTGTTGGTGATGTAAACAAAGTCTGCGATGTTTGGAGAAAACATTTCCTCATACTTGGAAGTCAAGAGCAGTGCCATAATGCCAACCAGCGGAAGCTTCTTAGGAGAGACTGGCTGAGCCTGTAAATATTGGTCTATGATGGCAACACACATGTACAGCGTTTCCTGCAGCAGCCTGAACTTGGAGTGCACTTGTACCAGCCAGTCCACCAGGATGGCACACATGCGGCCATTTATATCTCTCCCGTCTAAGCAATGTGGGTTTATGGACTGCAGCACCTCAAGCTGCCTAGATACTGGTAGATATCCTTCACGAAGTCTCTGCAGGGCTGAGGGTTCTTCTAGTCCTCAGTGTCAATATCCTCAATTTTGTAGAGCAAGGCATCAGAGAGAGCTTGGCAGAGGTTCTCTTCCTTCATGGAGACGTCCTGAGGTGTGGGAGAAGGACCCTTTGGAGTAAACACTTCCATCTGCACTGGTTTCACAGAAGCAGTAGGTTTTGGGTGCTTGTTGACATTTGTTGTTTTGGTGGGTGGAACAGACACTTTAGTGTTCTGGGTTTTCTGAGCTGCTTTTGTGGCTCGGGTTGTAACCCGATTTTCAATTTCTTCTAAAACTTCCCACCTGATAGTCACATGGCTTTTAGGTTTAGAATTAACTCCTGTGTCATTATTCTCTAAATCAATGGATGCTGTTGGGCATCGGAACAGCACCATGAGAAAATGGACAGGCAAGAGTGGCAGCCTGCCCAGGGGAGGACTCAAACTGGACACGGAGAACACTAGTCTCCACTGTGCTGTTAGGACTGCCAAGATCCTAGCTTTTAATGACTATCTTAGGCTACCTTGATCTTTGCAGCATAAGGTAGAATGGACCATTTGTTCCTCCTTGAAATTCAATTTTTCCTTGACTTCTGTAACACCATAGACTTGATTTTATTATTTCTGTTTGCCTCTTCTCACTACATTCTTTGTGGCTTCTTCTTCTTCCGCCTCTCCTTTTAATGTTGGGTATTACAAGATTTTGTCTTTGATATACCCCTAAACTCTTCCTAGTCAGCTTTATTATGGCTGTCATCAGCTGTTCCCCCAATATCCATCCACCCTTCCTTTAGTAAAAGCAAATTGATTTCTTTTGATAGGATGAACAAAACCTCTATGTCTCTCAGCATATGTGATTCTGATGTACCGGTAAAAAACAACCAGGATTCAGCGTGGGAGGAAGACATAATTTGTAATGTTTTTTTGGTGTAAATACTCTCACCACCATCAGAGGCTACTAATTCAGGACATATTAAATGAACACCTAATATGTACCAGAGGTGCTGTTTTAGAGACTGGGAATCCACAATGTGAAAAGGACCAAAATTATCTCTGGGCTCATCGAGTTTATATTCTAGTCACATAGACACATAATTAATAATTAAATACATAAATTAAATAACAGTAGAATATCAGGTAGGGATAAAGTAGAATAAAGGAGAGATGAGTGACTAAGGTAGGGAGCTATCTTAGACAGTGTGGTCAGAAAATCTTCTCTGGAAACTGATGGTTGAGTTGAGACCTGAATGAGGAGATGTAAACCATGAAAGACCTGGGAGAACAGCCCAAACTTTCAGCCATGGAACTTTTGCTTGAACTGTTTGGAAAGAGATGGTCTTCTTTTGTGGTTACTAAACTTGTAGGATGTCAGCCCGGAGGTGCTGGTATCCATTTCCTCACCTAGACAGGGGAGAATCAGAGACAAAAGATGGAAATGAAGAGAGACAGATTCCTGGTGGTAACATTTGGATGTTTGAACATTTGGACATCTTTACCCAGCTGTATCTATTGCCAGCATATCTTGGTACTTTCTAAGCATATGAGCCAATAAATACCCTCCAGACAGTTTGTGTCCTTACTAATTATACATCTCTCTCCCATCTCTTCAAATACTATTTATAGATATACAACATGAATAAATGCTATTTATTCAGATATAATATATGAATGACTCCAAAATCTCTATCTAGATTGGACCTGATTCTAAAATTCAGACACACGTGCATACATACAGCTGAATAGATGCCTACTAGGTATCTGCACATGCAGAGTTTTACAAGATCACAGATGTAATATGTATAAATTTCAATTCATCATCTTTCCTCCACAAACTGCTCACTCTGTTTAGTATTTCTACTCAACAAGTCAAAACTATGGATGTAGTTTTGTACTCCTTCTCCTTCAACCTCTGTAACAAATAGACAGTTAATTCCCATGGAATATAGCTCATAAATGCCTTGGGAACACACCCCCTTTTCTCTCCATTCCCACTTCCTAAGCTCAGGGGCTTGTTTCTCAGCTAGATTACAGATCTATTACTGAGTCTCTGAATCCATTCTTCCCTCCCTTTAGTTTCAATTTTTAATTGTTACCAGAGTATAAGTACTCTCTTTTTACCATTAAGTTTAATAGTAAATGTGACTTTAGATTTTGTATCAGTCAGGATTCTCCAGAGAAACCAAACCTCCAGGAGGAAACAATAAGAGTTTTACGTGTATATGCTTATATTTATATATATATATACATATATGAACATAAAAATACATATATTAATATATAAATATATATGTAGAATATATATACATATACATTCACACACATACAATATATACAAAGATTTATTTTAAGGAACTGGCTCACGAGGTTATGAGGGCTGGTAAGTCTGTAATATGTAGGGCAGACTGGCAGCTCAGGCAGGATTTCTGTTAGTCTTGAGTCAGAATTTCTTTTTCCAAAAATTCTCAGCCTTTTCAATCTTTGCTCTTAAGGCCCTCAACTGATTGGATGAGTTCCACTCATGAGTTCCGACTTTACTTAAAGCCAACTGATTGTAATAGTTAATCACATTTACAAAATACCTACACAGCAGCATCTAGATTAGTGCTTGACCAAACAACTGGATACCATAACCTAGCCAAGTTGCCACATAAAATTAATCATCACGGACCAAGACTAGGCATTATGAAACTGGCTACCTCCAGACTTTGAGAATTCCTGGATGGCTTCAATAGTTTCTTTTTTTCTCTTTAATTGAATTGTCTTTATTTTCTTAGTTAATTTTTTATTGGAGTACAGATGATTTACAATGTTGCGTGAATTTCTGCTGTATAGCAAAGTGAGTCAGTTATACATATACATATATCCACTCTTTCTTAGATTCTACTTCCATATAGGTAGCTACAGAGTATTGAAAAGAGTTCCCTGTGCTATACAATAGGTTCTTATTAGTTATCTATTTTATATATAGTTGTTTCTTGAGCAGGCAAGTTGAGGCAGCTGAGTGTTGAAGGCATAATCTCATGTGCAAGAGAACCACTGGGGTGCTTGTCAAAACTGTCGGTTCCCTGACTTCATTCTGAGAGGATTCTTACTTCCAAGGTCTAAGTTGGGTATGATGTTAATTTTGTGGGTCTTCACCAAGATTTTTTTTTTAAAGAGATAATTATAAGATAGAAAATATCAGAGGACACCCTGTGTGGTAAAAGTGAGTATTGATTCAAGTGAAAATTTTGCATTTTTTTGGCACACATATGAGTGTGTGCATGGAGGTCTGAGGCATATTGCAAAATGTATTTCTAACTCTGAGGCACAGTCAAGGTCAAAAAAAGTTCGAACACCCGCAATGAGGGATATGGTCAATATTCACCCTTGTGACATGATGTGACAAATAAGTCTTTCTCGTTCCTTATTTCATGAACTTTTGTTGCCATTCATAGCTTCATCCATCCTTCCTTGGGCAATATCTTCATCTTCAGGTCTTGTTGAGTCCAGTGGTTATGGGGTAATGAAAGGTTAAGGCAGAGAGGGTACAAAACAAGGGCACAGAATCGCCATTTCCCCCAGCCCCAGCATCTTCTTCCTTCCTTGCCACTTCGTTCAGCCCTAGCGTCCCTCTTTGCAATTTGTAAGACTTTCTGTTGCCTGTGCTGCAGGGACAGCAGAAGCCTGAAGTCAGATGTAGGGTCAAGCCCCCCACAGAGCTGATAGCAATAGCAAAGTGCACTTTAATAGCTCTCAGTTCCCAAGCAGCCCTGGGAACCACAGGCGGAGCTTCCTCTGCCTTTGTGCCTCGGCTTCCTGGCCCGAGGGGAGACCTGACTGACGGCTTTGAATATCCATCAACAAATAATAAATAATAATAATAACCTGCCTGCCGCAGGCTTGTGGGAGTCAGGGAGGCTGGGTTTGCTGACACTTTCTTGCTACTTAATACAACTTCAGAGTCAATTGTAAGCAGCAACCATAGCAGCTTTGCACCAGGGACTTGTCCTTGCTGCTGTCCTTGGGTCTGATTCCCAGGGTTGGGACCCATCTGGGGGAAATTGTGAAATGGGTGGTATGCCCATGGTGACGTTGGAATTCAAGATCTGCAAGTTTATTCTTTCCTCAGAGTTGCCTCTCAGGCACCACGGTGTTCTCAAATGTCCCCACTTCCCTCTTTTCTTCCAGTTTATGGGCTGGAAAAGACCCAGATTGAAGAAATAAGTCCTGGGTTATAAGGAGGCATCTTTTCAGAAACACTTACTCTCTGTAATGATTAAGCTCTTGGGCTTTGGGGTCAGAATTCCTGGGTTTGAATTTGAGTTTCTGTTCTTCCATCTAAGTGTGTGTGTGAGAGCGAGACAGAGAGACCCTGAACATATTACTCAACTTCTCTGGGCTTCAATTCCTCATCTGCAAAACACACATCATATTCATAGTAATAATTATAATTGGTAACATTTCTTTAGTGCTTGTTATGTTCCCAGCAGTGTTCTAAGTGTTTTACCTGAATTATCGCCTTGAAGCCTCCTAAGAATCCCATGAGAAAGGTTATGTAATTGTCTTTGGCTTACAGATGGGGACACTGAGGCAGAGAATGGATAAGGAATGTGCCCCAGGCCACACAGCTGCTAAAGGGTGGGCCAAGATTGCTCACAAAGCTGGGCCTCTGCTCCACATCTCCCGGATGCTAAGTGGCAGAAAGCTTGGCCAGGCTTAGTTAAAATCCAGGCTCTGGGACAGGGGAAGTTTCCCTTTAGGATTTTGACTAGTCCAAAGTAAACATTTTTAATTCCAAATTTTCAGGTCCAGGGAAATCGTTGGTGTAGATAATTACCTTAATACCAAACGAAGTTGCTATAGCAACTGTTCTCAACTCCACTCACCCTCCAGACCAGCCCTGAGAGCCAGGGGTGGGCTTTGCCTCTCCAAAATATCAGCTCATTGACAAGAGACACCTTGTGCTCTGAGGTTCTTTATAGCACCCAGCACGTTGAAAAGCTTATCCTGGTTGTCCAGAGAGTTTTAAAGTCCATTCAGCATGATAAATGGGCTCTTGTGTGAGGCCCTGGCTCTCCAAGCCTTCCTTCTCTCATCTCTCTAAAGAATGGCCTACCCATGGCGATTCTTTTTGAAAGTGCAAATACTCTTGGTTGGAGGAAATTTTCAGACATCAGTTTCTTAGAGTGGCTTTCTTGATCAGATTACTTTCCTTCTAGTGAGGAGCCAGGAACCCCTGCACCCAGGAGGAGGGGAAGTTGGAGTCAGATATTGACGGTCTGAGTTTTCCCTGGGTGGTTACCCTGGGCTAGACTAGATCATGGACTCCATGTGGAATACTGCTCTGGGCTGTGACAGAAAATGATATTTCTTTGTTGCTCATGGTCAAAGACTGAGGGAGCCCTTCTGTATTTTCTATAAGCTGGGATCCAGCCTGGGAATCTTGCTTTTGCAATTTTCCACAAATGTCTGCTACCCTATTGCTTGCTTCTGAACCTCCCAGAGATGAATAATTTAGTTGGCACAGAAATAAAAGTCCCAGCACTTTCATCTCATTTCATTTTGGATTCATGTTTAGCAGCTAGAGGTAGAAGGGGACAGTAGAGTGACTAAAAGAGACTATAAACTCATGATATATCACCGCCATATGGCCTCCTTCATGAAGAAAGCTTGTAGTGCCAGGCATGCAATGGTCAAAGCCCTACATGGTGAGAGGCATGTTTCATTGGACTCTTGGAAAATGATTCAGCCACACTCACTTCTAATCCAATTTAATGATCCTATTTTGATAGCTTTACGTATTTATTTGCTGGTTAGGAGAAAAACCACCACCTCACAAGGTCTTCCTGCAGGTGCTCTAAATACAGGGCTACTGAAGGAGCGGCTGTCCTTGCTCCATCCTGGGGGCCTAGGGTTTTGGTGTGAGAATGTGGCCTTCAGACGGGCTGGGATGTTTGAAAGGGCAGGGACCAGGGACAGGGGGTGAGGGCGGTGCTAAAGGTTCTGAGTAAGCCAGCTGGGGTGGGAGCATGGTCGTGAGGGAACATAATCTGGTGTGATTCTTTGTTTTCATGCCGTCACTCCTATTCCTCAGACCAACAGAATCACCAAGCTGTAAACGGCACACCTTACAAATCAGGGTTCCCTGGCGTGGCTGGAGCATTCATTACCAGCTGTAAAGGCACACCAGCAAGAGAGGTTGCTGTTCTGTAGCCCAATTTTCCATCGCAATAACCCAATTAACTGGTGTGTGTGTTTGTTTTACAAAGCTCCAAGCTACAATAAACCATACAGATACGCAGGCTGCAGAAAGCTCTGTAATTAGGACAAGGTGTACAAATTAAACTACTCTTTTTAAACTTCAAACCAGCTAACTTCTGACATACTGTACTGCTGGGGCTTCTGGGACTGAACCCAATTAACATCTTAGTATTTTATAAGCATCGTTTTAATTGCATTTGTATGCAATCTTCTCTCCAAGTGCCTTTCAAGGTGCTAGTCCTTGTTCGGCTTTTATTACTTTGGTGATTTAAATCTTCTCTCTCGGAGGTTCCCGTTAATAATGACTACTGCTACTTCAAATGCTGGTCCAACATAAAACTCGTCTCTCAGAAGAATTATGTTTTAAAACAGTTACATTTAACTTTATTATTACATTTTTAATTTTTTTCACTGTTTGAACATTACGCCTTTAAATGTTTTATCAATCTGCCAGCCCTTGTAATGGCTAGGAAAGAGATTCTTTTTAGAAGATGAGATGGTGGTTCCCCTACCTCCCTCCCCTGCTCATCCTCCGTGTGGAGTAAGTGCTCCGTGCCATTGGGTGCCATGAGAGGAGGAGGTAACTGAATGAGTAAATTTGGAGTTTTAAAATTTCCTTATGGGTTTCAGCATCTTTGTCTACATACTGAGGCTGGACCAGACAACTAAGTAATTTTCTTCCTGTCGATATTTAAAAAGGCACCAAAATATGCAGGGATCAAGATATATAATATCTTAAAGCGGTATTAAAAATAAAATCAGCAAAATATGACTTGCAGACCAGCCATCACTTTTTGTACATAAGTCTTTTGGTGGCCAGGGCTGGGGGTTAGGGGTGAGGTATGTGAGGCAGTGTTGCACAAGCGCACACTTGGTGTCTTGTTTTATTTGAAATTCTGATCTTTCATTTTCCATGGAGTTTTTTTGACTTTCATTTGTATCATCAAAAGTGTTGCATTAAAATATTACTTATTTTGATCCCTGGGTTTTTGGCGCCTCCTTAAATTTTACACCTGGGTGAGTGAGTGTCTCACTCACCTCCCCCTGTTCCAGACCCTGCTATAAATCTAAGTGCAAAGAGTACTTTAAAAGGGATTGAAACATGTGGAGAAGTCCCAAAGGAAAGTTTTCACCCAGTGAGTCAAAAATATAGGGGAAAATTCAGCCCAGGGTTTGGTTGTTTCTGAGTATGATGGCCACAGAAGTCCTCNGTATCAGCCACTGAACATCTCCTTGTATTATCTGATTTACTCTTTGCTAGATGGACAGGGAGGCCTGGTGTGCTGCAGTTCATGGGGTTGCAAAGAGTCGGACATGACTGAGCGACTGAACTGAACTGAGACTGAAACAATACAAGGACTATTCAGATATACATTGTACAGACAAGGAAAGGTAGGCAATGGTCTACCTATGGTCACAGGTTTGGTAGGTTTGGTAGGTGATGGGCCAGGATTCAAATCCAGACACCTTGGTTCCTGATGTGATTTCTCACCCACTCTGTTTTCATATACTGTGTGGTCTTGGGCCACCTCACCTCCCACATCTCAAGAGGACCAGGACAAAAGTGAAATAGCTAGCTAGGAAACTGAAGTAAGTAGGTGATCATAAGGTCTCTGAATCCTACTTCAGTTGCCATTACAAGGCAGTTTATAGAAATTCTTTGGTTGGGTTGAGTGTGTCTGTGCTCTAGGGTGGCAGTCGTGACAGTGAATGGGGTAAACTCCAGACATATTGTGAAGTAGCTTTGGTCTTCAAGGCTTCCCCTTCTCTGGGCTGAGGTCTTCTTCCCCTTTCAAGGCCTTTCTTTCCTCCCTCCAAGGAGTCTTGGATTTGACTGCTGTAGGTCCACCAGACCAATGCTCACATACTGCAGCACACATAGAAAATGACAAGTGAGAATGTCATTGGCAGGTCCAGCTGCAGAGTTGGAAACCCTGTACCAGATCACCAATACCATGAAGCCTGGGGCTACATATCTCTGATTAGACACATCACTCCTGGTGCAAAGGGAGACATTGTGGTAAAATAATTCCCACCAAGTCGCTAGAGATTTGATCAGCCAATATACACCTGAGACTACTCTTCCTTTTAGGAACATTAGCTCTTGAAAGTGGGAGACTNACCAATACCATGAAGCCTGGGGCTACATATCTCTGATTAGACACATCACTCCTGGTGCAAAGGGAGACATTGTGGTAAAATAATTCCCACCAAGTCGCTAGAGATTTGATCAGCCAATATACACCTAAGACTACTCTTCCTTTTAGGAACATTAGCTCTTGAAAGTGGGAGACTTGGGGGACAAGGGCTTTCCCCATCGTGCCAAGTGGTTTCTTTGCCCTGCAGTGAAAGGTGAGAGGGGAGGACTGTCAAGTCTCAGGCAGAGGGAGCAATCAGATCAGGAAGGAGGCTTAGGGAGAGAGCAAAGAACAGAAAGAAGACAACAGAAAGGAAGAGAGGAGCACTTCATGACTGGAGTCTTTTTTAATGGGACTGGGGGGAACAGTTGTCTGAACACAAACCCAGGAAGTTGCTCTGACGCGCACTATTTTCTACCTTATCTACAGGCAGCTCCGGCCAGATAAGGGGTGTCACTGTGATTTCTCATTCTTGGCTGCTCTGGCTGTGCAGTTTTCCAACTCCAGTCCCAGAGTGTCTGTGTAAGGGCTTCCCTGGGCTTTTTCAATGATTGGCACAAAGATTCAGACCTTGTCAACTGAGCTGCTTAGAGCTGAGATTCCAGCTGGTTAAGACACATGGTTCTCCATAGCTTGCCCTGTAAGGTTCTCATTCTTCATCTATAAACTGGAGATGGTAATTGCCTCCCAGACTACCTTCCAGAATTGTCAAATATAAGACATTACTATGATTTAAGGCAGCAACATAATTTCAAATAGGGAAGGGAGATCTATGTAGAGGTCAACTGGGCTACACCTTTAACTCAGTGCGAGGTGATTTGCCCTTAACTGATTTGATACTGCTGCTGCTGCTGCTGCTGCTAAGTCGCTTCAGTCGTGTCAGACTCTGTGTGACCCCATAGACAGCAGCCCACTAGGCTCCTCTGTCCCTAGGATTCTCCAGGCAAGAATACTGGAGTGGGTTGCCATGTCCTTCTCCAATGCGTGAAAGTGAAAAGTGAAAGTGAAGTCTCTCAGTCGTGCCCGACTTTTAGCGACTCCATGGACTGCAGCCCACCAGGCTCCTCCGTCCATGGGATTTTCCAGGCAAGAGTACTGGAGTGGGGTGCCATGGCCTTCCTCGGGATTCAAACACCACTCTGAAACTCTTAGAGTGGATAGTGGGGTGAGTGAGGGTGCGCATTCTGTACTCTCATTCACTCCTGCANCTTCATGGACTGCAGCCCACCAGGCTCCTCCATCCATTGGATTTTCCAGGCAAGAGTCCTGGAGTGGGGTGCCATGGCCTTCCTCGGGATTGCAAACGCCACTCTGAAACTCTTAGAGTGGATAGTGGGGTGAGTGAGGATGCGCATTCTGTACTCTCATTCACTCCTGCAGTTGGGAAATCCTTATTCACACTTCACCTAAAATTTGCCTGATACAAGGGAGCTCTTACCTTTCTTTACCTATGATACAGATGGGAAAATATGAGTGTAAATTATCCATAGTAGCACATCTCTTTATGTGCTTAAAGATTCCTCAGAGTGCCTTCCACAGACTTCTTTTCCTTTAAGCAGGGGCCCCAGCTCTGAGAGGTCCTTTTAATTCNCACACTTCACCTAAAATTTGCCTGATACAAGGGAGCTCTTACCTTTCTTTACCTATGATACAGATGGGAAAATATGAGTGTAAATTATCCATAGTAGCACATCTCTTTATGTGCTTAAAGATTCCTCAGAGTGCCTTCCACAG
The DNA here is from genome assembly GCA_006410615.1 of Neotragus moschatus. Lineage (NCBI taxonomy): Eukaryota > Metazoa > Chordata > Mammalia > Artiodactyla > Bovidae > Neotragus > Neotragus moschatus. Next base: position 3,876,243 of record SJYA01001215.1, on the reverse strand, counting down.
ACTTCTTTTCCTTTAAGCAGGGGCCCCAGCTCTGAGAGGTCCTTTTAATTCATTTCCCAGCCTCATTTTCTTTCTGTCAATAATGGAAACTGTTCTTTGTGGAATTTGACATTCCACTGCTGCCCTGCCTTGTGGCCCAGGAGTGAGTTCTCGGCTCACCCACTCTTGGGAAAGAGGAGGTGTGGCCGAGATGCTCCGGGGGGCCAGCGTTTGGGGGTGGAGGAGGAGGTGGCCATTTTGGACCACCGTGTTTGCTGACTGTTGACCTAGGAGAGATCTAGTGGCAGTCCCTGGCTACATTTAGCTTGACCTTTGGGAGCTGGAAGCCTGTGGCAGGTGGTACCTGCTGAGCAGATGAGCTTTTATAGCTTGGTACAGACAGACTCTGGGGCATGGCTAAACTTCAGAGTGTGCTGACATCTGCATGTGGAAGACATTTAATGTAGGATTCAGTAATTGTTTATATGGCAGTGTGAGGTTAGCAAAAGAATGCTGGAGAAACAAAAGTCTAGGATGCTAATCTGGCCTTTGACAAACAGTGTGACTTGGGCAAGTAACCTGGCCTTTCTGAGCCTCAGCTTCCTGATCTAGAAAATGAAGGCAGTGTATATTTTCACTGGATAATGTATGAAGACTAGGGGAGCTTATACATATCAAAAGGTGGAGGACAATTTACTTTGGACATTATAATAAGGGATCAGTATTAATATTATCAACATCATTCACCTCACTAAATGGACTATCTCCTTAGGCAGAAAAGAAGGGACACACAAATACTTAGGACTCAAAATAGCCAGAAAAGTCATTGTGTAAGATTTCCCCTTCAGTGCCTAAAAAATCCATCGAGCAGGGACATTGTCTTTTTATGGTGGGACCCTCCTGGTGGGACCTTTCCTTCTCTGGCTGAGCCTGGAAGGACCAGGCTCTTTGAGGGGCCACTGTCTAGGAAGCTCTCTGAGACTGCAGAAATGTTCTGACACCTTTCCTTCACTCAGCAGCCTTCCAGGGTTCAATCATTTCTGCCTTCAATATGCATTCATTATGCTACTCTGTGTCAGGCACTATGCTAATTTGGCAGATGCCATGATAAACAAGGCAGATATGATCTTTGGTCCCCTGGTAGCTCCCTTCTAAATAGCTGTGGATGATTTTTATGGTATCCATGAATTTTGGGAAACTGGAGAAAAAATTACATGTGTTTGTGCAGTTGTTTTTCCCAAAAATGTTTGTGTCTTTGATAGGATTTTAAAAGTGGCTCAGAACTTCTCCAAATAGGTTAAGAATCATAGCCTTGCGGGAAGGATTAGCTACTCATATGAAACAGTACCTACAAGGCAGGAAGTGTCTTGTAGAGAATCTTACAGAGAGTCTACTATGGGCACAGAACAGGGAGTGCTTCTTGTCAGCTGAGTTGTTTGGGGAAGACTGGGTGGAAAAGGTTGTATCTGACCTGACTTTAAACAATGGAAGAGTGCAATTCAGTGTCTCGTTATTGCATAAGACCGAGAGAAACCACTCATCTCATAGCCTGTGTGAACAGTACCTCTTGGAGTTGAGCAGTGCACAACCTGTGCGTCTCTACATGGCGGCCCTGACTGGGTTGGGGGGAAGAAACCATTCTTGTTGGTGAGTTATGGATTTCTTGAGACAGTTGTGATAACCACTCTTTTGTCACATCATGCCACACCAACAGGTTAGAAAGAGCAGTAGGAGAGACACTAAAGGAAAAGTCAGCAATACCACTGCTTGTGGAACAAGCTCAGTGTGCAAGTAGGGTTGGTTTTCTTACTTTTCCATTTAATTTCTTGAAATCCTCACATGCCTTATTCAAGGAAGCTCAGTGTTTCCTACCACTCCCTGAATTATCCAGAGCCCCAGAGCTTGCTTAAGTAGCCCAGAGGGAGGTCAGTCTTTATTGGACACTCGCTGAGGAGGGAAGTGGAATGGGAACAATCTTCCGGTGATGTGGTTTCTCATTGGCCCGTGTATGACTCGGAAGACATCATTCTGCACCTCTCTTGGGCAAAGCTTCAGTTTGAGTCCCATCATGGTTAGGGCTAGGTCCCTAGCCCATGGTTAGGACCTCATGGGCTCTTGGCATACCCTTACTTGTTCAAATGTCTTCCAAGGATAAATAGAGTCATTGCTAAAGGCTGGCTTCAAGTCCACACCTTCACTAGCCTAGAACATTGATCCAGCTTCTTCCCCCTGATCCCCTCCTCATCCCTCAAAAGGTAGAAGGTTTTATTACATCACTGTTTGAGAGCAGTCTAGTACTCTCACACTAGCTCCTTTTTTTCCCTTTAATTTTTATTGGAGTTTAGTCGCTTACAATGTTGTGCTAGTTTCTACTGTGCAGCAAAGTGATTCAGCTATGCGTATACATATATCCCCTCCTTTTTGGATTTCCTTCCCATGTAGGTCACCACAGAGCACTGAGTAGTGAGTGCTATTCAGTAAGTTCTTATTAGTTGCCTATTTTATGCATAGTGTTCTTGCCTGGAGAATCGCAGGGATGGGGAGCCTGGTGGTCTGCCATCTACGGGGTCGCACAGAGTCAGACACGACTGAAGTGACTTAGCAACAGCAATGTATATATGTTAATCGCAACCTTCCAATCCCATCCCACCTCCCTTTTCCCTCTTGATATACATATGTCTGTTCTCTATGTCTGTGACTCTATTTCTGCTTTGCAAATAAGATCATCTGTATCATTTTTCTAGATTCCACATATATATGTTAATAAACAGTATTTGTTTTTCTCTTTCTGGCTTCACTCTTTAAGACAGTCTCTAGGTCTATCCACATTTCTGTGAATGAATCAATTTTGTTTCATTTTGTGGCTGAGCAATATTCTACTGCATATAGGTACCACATCTTCTTTATCCATTCCTCTGTCGATGGAATTTAGGTTGCTTCCATCTTCTGGCTATTGTAAATAGTGCTTCAGTCAACATTAGGGTATTTGTATCTTTTTGAATTATGATTTTCTCTGCATATTTGCCTAGTAGGGGAATTGCTAGCTACATCTCCCTTTTGAAGAAAATTCTTTTTAGGAATTTACATAGTGACACAGCTGGTAATTTCTGCTGAGAAAAAAAGAAACTTATTTAGCCCAAGCTGAGTCTCTGGTAGGCAGTGTTCTCATGGGCTCCCTCCCCACAAATAGGTTTTGTGGGTGAGGTAGTACAATGGGCAGATCACAAGATCACAAAAGTAAGAATTTGGATTTGGATGCTCCATCAGATCTGTGACTTTGGGCAGTTTATTTAATCTTCTCTGAACTTTAGTTTCTTCCTCTCTGAAATCTTTTATGTATTGCTTACCTCAGAGGGTTGTTATTAAACAAGATGATGCGTGTGAAGGACTTAGCACCGTGCCTGGTATAGGGGTTAGGACTCAGAAAACTTTATCTAGAGCTAGTAGTGAGAAATAAGAAAAAAGATGAGAAAGAGAAGGAGAAAGAAAAAGAAAATTGACATGGGCTAGAAGCAGGAGCAGGTAGGCAGCCAGCACCCACGATCACCCTACTGTACCCATGTTTTATGCACCAGAGTCCACCCCCAGCAATGTTCCTCTCTTCCTCAGATGCAAAAGACATTGTACCCAGGGCTTCCCCCAATCAGCCCATAGGCTGTCCCAGCCAGCTTCCATTCAGCTTCTCACAGCCGGTCCTGCCTGCCTGCGTGTGCCTTGGAGACATTGCTGACCTTGGGGCCACTTTTCCTTAACCCTCCAGTGGGGCGTCCTGTGGGACTGGAGCCTCTGGCCAAGGAATGGCCTCAGAAACTTAGCAACAAGAGTCAGGCATGTGTTCTGTGCTGTGGCTGCCCTCTAATCTAGACAGGTACTGGGGAAATGTGTCAACGACACTCGTCATTTGCATATTGAGCTCTTCTTGGCCTGCACTAGACAAGGAAAGAGTGATGTGCTATGGCTACGATCTCTCAGCAAAAGACCAAGAGACCCAGAATGCTTTGTGCCTCTCTAGGGGTTGGCAAGCTGAACTCAAGTAGGGTGAGGCTGCAACCTTAGTCTAGTTGTGGGCATGGCATTGCTTGTGCTTCCCTTTCTCATGAGTCTATCCAGACCCCCAGATCATTAGAAACAGTTCCAGCACGTGTAGTAGTGGGGATGAGGAGAGCTGTCCTTTCCCCTCATTTACATATCAACATTAATTGTGTTACCTTGAGCAAGTTACCTCTTTTCCCAATAGGTTTCCTCATATGCAAAGTGGCAATAGTAATGGGCATTACGATAGGGGGCTTCCCAGGTGGTGCTAGTGATGAAGAACCTATCTGCCAGTCCAGGAGACATAAGATACACAGGTTTGATCCCTGAGTCAGAAAGATCCCCTGGAGTAGGAAGTGGCAACCAACTCCAGTATTTTTGCCAGGAGAATGCCTTTGCAAATGTTTTCAACTCCCCTTGCAACTGTTTCCTCTCCCTGAGCAACCACATGGATCAGCCTCATATAAAACTGTGGCATGTTGGACAGTCTTTGAAAAATGGTACCTAGTCTTTTGCAGTTGACCTCTTCCAGGGCCCGGGAGGCAGAGGCCTATGCATGTTCCCTGGCTTGCAATAGCAGAGCGACAGCTCTCCACGGAACACTTCTTGCCTACTGCTGCATCATATAAATGGAAGTTACCGGTATCATCCAGAACTCAGAGCTGAGTCTCACTAAATGACTCTGGGGGGAAATTCTGACATGGAGAAACGCCAGTGATAACTTCAGTGGGACTGAATGATGGATGGGAATATAATGGGTAGCTGGAGCGTCTGGGTCAGGAAGCTATAAAGAAGAGTCCTGTGCTAAAAGCCCTTGGAGCAGGTCACATAACCATGTTTGGACATTGGGTTCATCACTGCCTGTGTCTTAACACAGTTTTCTAGTTAAATTCAAGGAAGGAGCCAATGACTTCTGCCCAAGGCTCTCATCAGAGTCTCAGGTTTGGAAGGCACTTTAGAGATTATCTAACTCAGCAAATATGTAATATTCATTTCCCACTCCTGAACCCTGTGTCCATAACAATGGCAGACATCACTAATTGATGGTGATATTCTCTCTGGAAAAGCCTAAATACAACTTCAGAATCCTTTAACACTTAGTCGTCCAGGCAATATGGCATTGACCATAGACTCCAACCAGAACCTCTAATTCTTAGTTTAGTTCTCTTCACATGGTTCCTTCCCATGTCTGAGGAAACAGGGGATTTGAAGAATCCTGCTTGGAAAATATAGGCGTTTCTGTCTTTATTGGATGTTAATAGGGGCAACCAAGGTCTTGGAAAGGACATCAGATTAAAGATATGAAGTTAAGTTTTGGTCTTGATGTTGTCCCAGAGGAGCTGAGTGATCTTAGGCAAAGTGTTACCTCCTTGGATCTCAGTTTGTCTCATCTGTAAAATAAAGAGCTTGAGAGGACCACATGATTGCCATGGACCTTCTTTCAGAAGTATGGTTTTGAAATGTTTGGGTACGTCAAGATGCTTCATGGAGATACATGTTTCTTGCTCCTGGGAGTCTGTCTGTATGCCCTATATCAGCAATGACAGATGTGTGAAAACCATGCTGCCACTTCCCATTTCCCTGCCTGTAGCTTATATGGGCAATGTGGACTCCATGTGGACTCAGTCTAGAGTCTTTTTATCCTTTTTGGCAGAAGAGGAGGGTGTCTAGGCAGCCACTACCAGTTGATTAAAATTTGCAAGGCAAATAAAAACTATTTGCCATCTGTTACAAGCTGAATCTTGTCCCTTCAAATATTCATGTTGAAGTCCCAACTCCTAGAATGTATTTGGAGAAAGGGTCTTTACAGAAGTAGTTAAGTTAAAATAAGCTCATTGAGAAAAGTCCTAATCCAATATGACTGGTATCCTTATAAGAAGTGGTAACTTGGACAGAAGGAAGATGGAGAAGATGCAGGGAAAAGATGGTTATCTACAAGCCAAGGAGAAAGACCCGGGACAGATCCTTCCCTTATAGGCTTCAGAAGAAAGTTGCCTCCTTGATCTTGGACTTCGAGCTTCCAGAAGAGCAAGAAGATAAATTTAAGTCCCCCACCCTGGAGTATTCTGTTATGGCATCCCTGCTGCTGCTGCTAAGTCGCTTCAGTCGTGTCTGACTCTGTGTGACCCCATAGATGGCAGCCCACCAGGCTCCCCCGTCCCTGGGATTCTCCAGGTAAGAACACTGGAGTGGGTTGCCATTTCCTTCTCCAATGCAGGAAAGTGAAGAGTGAAAGTGAAGTCGCTCAGTCGTGTTTGACTCTTAGGAACCCCATGGACTGCAGCCTACCAGGCTCCTCCTTCCATGGGATTTTCCAGGCAAGAGTACTGGAGTGGGGTGCCATTGCCTTCTCCATGGCATCCCTAATAGACTCATATACCATCCCTTGCTTACCTTCACCCTCTGGACCCTTAGTACAGCTAGGATTATAAAGACCCCCTCCCAGATCAGACATTCTGCAGACCCAAGAGCCTGACAACTGCCTTCATTGGCTGTGGGTCCCTGGAGAGAGGAACTATTTCTTAATTAGCATAGAGCCAGGCATACAGGAGGCACTCAATACATGTGACAAGAAGGGAGAAGATAAAATGTTAGAAAAACAAAAAAGAAGAAAATATTGCTACAGAGCTCCAGAGAGGGCCTGTGCCATTTGGATATCTTTAGTATGTTTTTTGTTGTTGTTGTTTTGCTTTGAAAAAGTCACCTGGAGCTCCCTAGCATCAGGCAGAGCCTGTTGGCTCATGTAGAACTTTTTTGGCTTTTCTAGAAACTAAGATTACAAACTGAAACTCAAACAGGCACTAGAGGAGTAGAGGTGACTGAAAATGAACTGAAATCTCCAACAAGCCCAACGGGTTTAAAGCCCTGTTTCGGACCAGTTGGAATCTGACTGGCTGAGGGTTAAAAGGGAAGTTGGGAACCGGCTGGGAGCTGGGGAAGCCGCTTTTCTTCTGGGCTTCTCACTCTGGGTTTGGCATTTCACCTGCTAGATGGCGCTGTCCTCTAAGGAAAGACGCCAACTCGGCTCGAAGGGTCAAGGAAACAGGAACAACTGAAGTTGGAGAGAATTGATGGGCAAGAGGCAGAGGGGATGGAGGCCAGTCCTCTCCCCAGCAGAGCTTCTCCTTTTGTGGCAGTTCTGGTTCCCTTTAGAGATCTCATTTACAGTGTGGGTGTTTCATAACATCACATCTGAAAAGTCACAGGGCCTTTTTCTCTGAACAGAAGTGAATAAGTGTGTGTGTGTGTGTGTGTGTGTGTGTGTGTGTGTGTGTTGTGAGGAAGGGGCAGGGAAGATCACTGAGGTCCCACCACAAGGCTGTAACTTACAAATGACATGTCCCAGTACTGGCCTCTGGCCTTGACTTAAATGAGATCAGTGGGAAAAAGAAACAGTCAGGCCTTTCTCCGTGCTGCCTGCCAAGGTGGATGCCTCACACTCCTGGAGCTTTACTCCAAAGCCTCTAGCTCAGCTTCAAACTGTGGGGGCAAACTGCTTGTGGGGCCGAGACTCCCTCTCCTTGAGCTATGTTAGTGTGAGACCGACGTGCTGAATCTGGGTCTGCATGTGAAATCAGGGATGCAGTCTGTAACTACTCCCCCTCTATCAGCAGCCAGAGGAAGGAAAACAAAGATAAGGGTGGGGGTGGGGGGGCTGGAAACCAAGAGGGGACAGAAGAGAAGAGATTGGGGGGGGTTGAGGAAAGACAGGAGACAAGGGAACAAAGAACAGAGGTGAAGGGTGAAGGGGATGAGGAGGGGCGAGAGGGACACATAAGACGAGGGGGCCAGAAAGAAAGGAAAGGGCCATGCAAGGAGCCACAGAGAAGAGAGGATGGACCAGTAGGGGAAATGAGAAGACCAGGAAGCCAGAGTGGAGCTTTCAAGTCGGTGTTCAAGTCAGGAAACTTAAAAGGCAGGGGAAGGAGGCTCTGCCAGGCAAACAGGAAAACAGAGGAAGAGGAAGTCTAGTAATTAGAGAAAACCTGACCAAGGGCCCAAAAGGAGGGGAAAACCACTGTGATGGGGAGGTTGCAGAAAGGCAAGGCAGCAAAGAGTGGCAAGCAAGCTCTGAAGCAGGAGGGCGGAAGCAAGGAAGGCAGAGAGCAGAGCTGGGAAGAAGGGGAAAAACACGGAGATGGAATGAGCAAAACGCAACCCAGTAGAGAGTGAGGGAACAGGGAAAGAACCATTAAAAGAATGCTTACCTTATAGTCGTAAAAACTGGAATGTGTGTATTTTGGCCTCTGGCCATGGTCCAGGAAACACAGTGTGACTTTTAAGAAAATTGTGGAGTGGTTGTGTCCACACGTTAGTAGCTTGCCCAGGTCTGCTGCTTTGAAATGTAGCTGTTCTGGGCTGCCCCCTTGTTGGCTGCCAGCCGGCTATTGGGGACATTACATAGAACCCACTCTCCGTACCTGAGGTCATCCCTGTTCGATTTATGGTGCTGTAAGTTCACAGGCACAGGCTTCTCTTCCAAGGCGGTCTCTGCCCTTTGCAGGCCAAGAGTTGAGATATGAATCCTGTGGGGTGACCTGCTCACTGTGTCTTGAATCAGTGGTCCCTTGGAGTATGTTTCTCGGTGGGACAGGGTGCAGAGGCTCTGGAAGGGCAGAGCAGGACGTATGTTAAAAGTAATGCATGGAGATTAAGGGAAGGGAGCCTGAAGTCTTATAGCCACAATTTGGTTCTGAGTTTTACCATTTTATTCTGTAAAAACTAGCATGTGTTTCTTAACCTTTCTGAGCCTCAGCTACTCATCTGTAAAACTGGACTCATAATCCTGCCTATCTCATAGTGTTCCGATGAAGCTTGAATGAGATGATCCATGGGGCTGAGTGGCTAGATTGTACTGATGCTCACTGACTGTTAGTTGTTCTTTATCATCTAAAGACCAAATAACTCTGTGTGTGTGTTTGTGTTTGGGGGGATCAGTCCTCGAATGCAGAGTAAGGGGCTTAGTTTTGAAGGTATTTTAACAAGAGAATGATCTTTGCAAATGATTGTGGAAACAGATTCAGTGGTGACACGTGGCTGTTTTGGAGAACGGGAGAGCATGCATGAGGTAGTGCAGTCTTGGACTAGGGTTGGCGGGATGAAAAAACGTAAAAGGAAAGAAAAGAAAGAAAGTGAAGTCGCTCAGTCATGTCCAACTCTTTGCGACCCCATGGACTGTAGCCCACCGGGCTCCTCCGTCCATGGGATTCTTCAGGCAAGAATACTGGAGTGGTTGCCATTTCCTTCTCCTGGGGATCTTCCCGACCCAGGGATCGAACCCAGGTCTCCCGCATTGCAGGCAGATGCTTCAACCTCTGAGCTACCAACTGCTCCTGAAAAAACGTAAAAAGTATTTTGAGAGGGACTCCAAACCCCAAAATCTTTATGATTGGATAGATAGATGGTGACAGAGGGAGAGTTTTAAAATTTTATTTATTTTTAATTGGAGAATAATTGCTTTACAATGTTGTGTTGGTTTCTGCCATACATCAGTCATAGGTATATGTACACATATACATCCCTCCCTCCTTAGCCTCCCTCCTACCTCCCACCTCATCCCACCCCTCTAAGTTGTTACAGAATACTAGGTTGAGCTCCCTGTGTCATATAGCAACTGCCCATTAGCTATCTACTTTTACATATAGTAATGCATATATTTCAATACTACTGACAGAAGGGACATTTTAAGCATGACTCCAAGGTTTAGGGGTCCTAGAACAGGGCAGAGGGAGCCCTCAAGCTAAGAATGATTTTTCACATTTTTAAAAGACTGTTAAAAAACTAAGAAAAACATATGACGGAGAAGGTATGTTGTCTGCAAACCCTAAAGTGTCTCCTATTTGGCCCTTTACAAAAAGAATTATCGTACCTCTGGCCCAGCCTACTGTATCAGAAGATGACTCTGCTCCAGAAATCAGGAAACCTGGAGAGGTGCAATGTCTCCCAGAACACTAGAGCATTGGACTAAAGCAGGAGCAAGGTCTGTGTGAAAAATACACAGATTTAAGTCACATATTCATTCCACAAAGATTTTTTGAATGTGGCTCAGGAGATAGACAGACCTGGTTGATTCCTGGCTCCATCTTCCTACTTGTCACCTTCAACAAGTTATCAAGCTCTGTGTATCTCACTGTTTTTCCACTTGTAAAATGTAGATGATAATTATACTTACCTCCTGGAAATGTTTCGGAGGATTAAATATGATAAGACATGTAAAGCATTTAGGCCATGTCTGGCACACACCACATAATAAATAATTAGCTTTTATTGTTGTTGGGAAACTAGAAACCCAGAGATAGAAATGAACATGACATGTGCTACGTGACAGTAAGAGGGTGAATAGACTTGATAAATAACAGTAAGCCAATATCACTTGCCATTACTATTATCATCAATATCATCATCTTTTACTGCTACTATAACTTGAAGTCTGATCCTGGGACCCCAGTGTTCTCATTCATAAAGCACGAGGTTTGCTAGGATTCCTTCCAACTCCATCTTTTTAACTTTTTGTCAATTTCTTCCTCCTTCCCCACTTCCCTCCCTTCCCTCTATGTAGTTACAAACATGCTTAATTCTCCTTGACATTTCTGACAGGCAGGTCATCTCTTCCCCATCCTCTTTAAAAATCCCGATCATGTAAGAACTGATTCTATTTTCCCTGCATTCCCAGTGATCTCTCTTCCTTTTGCAGCCCCTCCCCCTCCAAGCGTTTACAACAAAAGAGTCAGGTCATTTTTCATGCAGTATCAGCCAAATGTCAGCCTCCGAAGCATTTGTCCTTGTTTCTCTGAGTGTCGGAAGTTCTCCGTCTTCCCACTAGGACTTTCTGAGAGCACGGAGTGGATCCCAGAATCTTTAATTCTCCTTGCTGCAACTGAGCCTCTTCCCAAACTCTGAGTAAAGGAGTGGGGGGAAAAAGGGCTGGCAGAGGAGCCAGGCTTCCAGGCCGGTGGCTAGCTGCTGTGGGGGGTTGTGCTGCACCCTGCCTGGTTACTTACTGCTGCTTTGAGAGGCCAGTCAGGGGAGAGAGATTAGGGTCATCAAGATAAGGCGGAGAATATTCAAACTGGAAGCAAAAAGGGGCTGTTTTTCCAATAGTAAGTAATCAGGGAACAGGAGGATGTAATTTGCAGATTAGGAAAATGAACAAAGAACATAAAATTAACTTTATAGCAAAGAGGAGCACAGTCTGTTTGAAGAAATAAACCTCCATAAAGCATTATTGTTGATAAAATCAGACTGTTGATTTAAACTAAATAGGAAATATGACCAAACCAGGGTGAGGAGGTGGTGCTCAGTGAAGCTGGGGCTAAAACTTCAGGAGGGGATGGAAGGTTGGTTTGGGCCTGAGAGACCTGATGTGGTGTGGTGTGTGTGCGTGTGCGTGCATGTGTGTGTTTTGGTGTGTGCGTGTGCATGTGTGTTGAGAGACAGATGTAGCATCAAAACAAGGATGCCTGTGCTAAAGGCATAGATAATAGGAGTGTGCCTTTCTGAGATGCTTAACCTGCCTTCATTTAGTGATTGCTTTTATGTAAATTGATAAGATACTTGATCTTAGCCAAAAGGCCAAGAAGTGATAAGACTGTCTTTATTTTAAAAGTGGCGTTGACTTCCAAGCACTGGTAACTAGCACATATGTTTCTGCCTCCTATTTTGAATACTCAAATGCCCACATAAGCTCACCTGAAACACCAGTTACTTTCCCAGTGAATACCAGGACTGACCTGGGTACCAAAGCCTGGGTACCAAGTCCCAAGGTCGTGCCTTTGATCCCAAGAAGGTTAGAGCAGGGCTTCTGTCCCCTTCATCACAGGCAAGTTGGCCAGATTAGGATAACACTCCTATAGTGGGCAGCGACAGATCCAGCTCTGTGCTGTTAGCTGCCCTATATTTCCTTGTGTCAAGCCTTCCTGGTCCCACATTGACTAGGAGGGGACACTTACATGGTTTTGTTGACTTTGAGCTGCTGAGACAGAACTCATTCCAAGGATCAAAATTCAGAGAAGCATCCTGATAACTCAGTTGATAAAGAATCCGCCTGCAATGCAGAAGACCCTGATTCAATTTCTGGTTTGGGAAGATTCCCTGGAGAAGGGAAAGGCTACCCACTCCAGTATTCTGGCCTGGAGAAGTCTATGGATGGTATGTATAGTCCATGGGGTTCAGAGTTGGACATGACTGAGTGACTTTCACTTTCACTTTCATCCTTATGTAGCAATGGGTTCAGAAGTCTTCATTCCCCGTCTAGATCCATTATTCTACCTTCTGTGTCTTGCTTTGACCCTTGGAAGCCACATCCTGGGAATTTCTTATTTTCTGGCTTTCTGTATGGTTCAGCTTATGAAAGGCACCAGCAGGCTGGAGAAGAGACAGGGCATGCTACAGGCGGGCAGGGGTTTTCTCTACTGAAGTTCAGAGCCCTCTACAGCTGTAGCTTCAGCCTCAGCTACAGGTTTCTCTGGGTTCGGGGCCTTAACCTAACCCTTTCAGCACAGGGGTTGGTCCTGGCCTCCATGCAGCTTCTATACCTGGAATGTCTCACCAGCCTTTGTTAGCTTCCTTTAAATGTGCCCTTGCATTTAACTATCCCTTCATTATGCTACTTGAGTCTGCCATTCTTGTAGGACCCTGGTGGGTACAAGTGATTGCGAGTTCCTATCTGGAAACTCGGAGAAGGCAATGGCAACCCACTGTAATACTCTTGCCTGGAAAATCCCATGGAAGGAGGAGCCTGGTAGGCTGCAGTCCATGGGGTCGCTAAGTTGGACACGACTGAGTGACTTCACTTTCACTTTTTGCTTTCATGCATTGGAGAAGGAAATGGCAACCCACTCCAGTGTTCTTGCCTGGAGAATCCCAGGGACTGGGAAGCCTGGTGGGCTGCTGTATATGGGGTCACACAGAGTTGGACATGACTGAAATGACTTAGCGATTTGGAAATGAGAAAGCCTGGGTTATTGAAGGTCATCAGGCAAGTTGCTTCTCCTTAATAGCTTCACGTTCTTCATCTGAAACAGGCATGACAGTGAGGTCATCCATTGGCTAAAACATGCTAACATTCNTATATGGGGTCACACAGAGTTGGACATGACTGAAATGACTTAGCGATTTGGAAATGAGAAAGCCTGGGTTATTGAAGGTCATCAGGCAAGTTGCTTCTCCTTAATAGCTTCACGTTCTTCATCTGAAACAGGCATGACAGTGAGGTCATCCATTGGCTAAAACATGCTAACATTCTGTTTCTGCTAGAGATGTAGTGGGCAGGGCTCTGGAGGAAAAAGAAACAGGAGTTTGAATCCTGGTTTTGACACTTACTAGGTGTGTGGCCTTGGTCAAGTCTTAATCTCTTTGAATCTTTGTTTTCATTATCAGTAAAATAGGGAAGATAATCCTTTCCTTGAAAGTTGAGGGGTAGGGTTAGATATTAAAATTACACATATGGAAGCAGTTGAAAGTAGTTCTCATGACACAGGAGGTATCCAATCCACGGACAGCCTTTCTCTTGTTTCCAGGCTATCTTGGAGGGAAAATACCTGAGCATGAGGGGAAAGGAGTTTGTAGATTCTGGAGGTTCCCATTCTTTTTACCTTGAATTCTGTTTATTTGTATCTGCTGACATTTCAGCTCACAGACTCCCATTCATTTATTCTTTCCAATCAATCTCTTGAAGATTTCTCCCTGGAACCATTCCTTTAAAAGGAAGGCAGGCCTGTGGTTAGCTGGAAGGAGGGAACCAGAAGAAGCAGGTCTTGGGCACCAGGCTACTCACTAGCCTGGTGTTCTGACCAGAACAGGGATTTCTTTCAGCTCAGAGTTCTCTGGGATAGCTGACACATTTCAGGGACTTTCTCTTTCCCTCTTTATGCACATGTCACCTTGTAACCGAAGAGTTGGGCCTCTGATTTTTCACAGTAATTGCTCCTACCTAGATTTTAAGACAAAAAGAGCTCTCAGCCAACACAATTCATAGTCCTGCCCAGTCCCAAACTTGCCATAAGTGATTTTTGCACAGAGACTTTTAAAAAAGTATAGAATGGGATTTTTTAATATTTTTGCTTGAAATTTCAGTATTTAAATGTGTGATTCATCACTGATAGATCCAGATGTGGACAAAGCTGTGAGTGAAAGGGAGTTTATCTGTAATTTCCTTCCTTCTCAGTGTCCTCTTTTTTCATTTCAGCATCTCATTCTCCAGATGCTCCACATCTTTAACTGCCCATAGTTGACCAGAGATCTTCTGACCAGAATCTTTTTCAAGATCAAACAGACCCTTGTTTTTTTGCCCTTATTAAATATAAACTTGCATATCTTTTGACTGTCAGTAGCCATTGAATGCTCTCAAATTTATGATAATTTGACTCGTTCTTCTATTTATCCATACATTTCATCTGCTTACCCTCCTAACCGGCCAAATGACAAATACTTATTGGGAGCATTTTATGTGTAAAATGTGATGGTAGGGTTTCTACAACAACTTTTAAAAGCATCAGCCACTGTTCCAGACTTAAGAAATAAAGAAGATATTTGCAGACCCCAAGCAAATAAAGGAAAAATGTTTTCTCACAACAATGCAAGCAAGGACTAGGTGTCTAGTAGTGATAATATAACAGTTAAAGAGCAAAAGAAAGAGAAAGCAAAATAGGGAAAAGCAGTAAGAACTGACTTTAGAGAAGAAATGGGAATAGAGCCACCCAGTAAGTGGCTCTAAGATGAGTAGAATTTATGCAAGTACAGAGAAAGGTGAAAGCTACCAGAGAAGGCATGAGGGTGGGGAAATGGGAAAAATAGGAGCTAGCATCCAGAAAGTAAACCTGTTTGGCTGGACTGGAGCATTTGAGTTAGTAACTGTGGTAAGATTGGAAAGACTGATTAGAATTGGTTTCTGGAAAAGAGGCTGGAATGTGAAGCTGAGAAGTATAAGCATTTCCTACATGCAATAGAGAGCTCCTGAAGATTTTTCTAGCCTGGAGGGCCATCTAGAAGAAAGGTACAAAACACTATAAAGTATGGAGTGTTTATATTATCTATAGACTCACTAATTCATAGATTCATGCAGCAGGAATTTAACGAGCTCTGTGTGTGTGTGCTGTTATGTCCAACTCTCTGTGACCCCATGGACTGTCGCCCTCCAGACTCCTTGGTCCAAAGAATTCTCCAGGCAAGAAAGAATACTATAGCAATTTGCCATTGTTTTACTCCAAAGGATTTTCCTGACTCAGAGACTGAACCCATGTGTCTTGAGTCTCTTGAGTTGGCAGGCAGATTCTTTATCACTGTGCCATGTGCTAAATTCAGTGTTCATGGCTGGACACTAGTTATTATGTCTTAGTTCTGGAGATACCCAAGAAGCCCTTGCTTTGGGGAGAGTTTCTTATTTATTAAGACCAAATAATTAGCATAGAGAATAAAACCATTGCAATTAACTCTTTTAAAAAATATTTTTATTGTAAAATTAAGCACAGATATAGGTGGCAGCCAGGAGGAGCTACCCCAGGCTGGAGGTCAAGGCAGTGGCCGGGAGGAGCAACCCCACATCCAAGGACCAGTGGCTGCACGGGCGCAGGAGGGCCGAGAGGAGCTACTCCACGTTGAAGGTCAGGAGGGGCAGCAGTGAAGAGATACCCCTCGTCCAAGGTAAGGAGCAGTGGCTGCGCTTTGCTGGAGCAGCCTGAAGAGATAGCCCACATCCAAGGTAAGAGAAACCCAAGTAAGATGATAGGTGTTGTGAGAGGGCATCAGAGGGCAGACACACTGAAACCATAANTTGAACTGTGGTGTTGGAAAAAACTCTTGAGAGTCCCTTGGACTGCAAGGAGATTCAACCAGTCCATCCTAAAGGAGATCAGTCCTGGGATTTCTTTAGCAGGAATGATGCTAAAGCTGAAACTCCAGTACTTTGGCCACCTCATGCGAAGAGTTGACTCACTGAAAAAAACTCTGATGCTGGGAAGGATTGGGGGCAGGAGGAGAAGGGGACAACAGACGATGAGATGGCTGGATGGCATCATGGACTCGATGGACGTGAGTTTGAGTGAACTCTGGGAGTTGCTGATGGACAGGGAGGCCTGGCGTGCTGTGATTCATGGTGTCGCAAAGAGTCAGACATGATTGAGTGACTGAACTGAATTGAACTGATAGAAAAATAACCCCAAATATTAGTGAATTATTATACCATGAGTACCGTTATAACTATCACTCAAATCAAGAAATAGAATCACCAGCCACCCCTGTAACTTCTCCATGTACCTCATCTGAACACAATTTCTCCTTACCTCCAGACATAACCACTATGCTAATTTTTATAGTAATCATGTCCTTGCATTTATTTGTGGTTTTACCATTCAAGTGTGCATCCCTGAACTGTAGTTTATTCTTGCCCTTATGTTTTTAAACTTGATATGCCTTTTAGGTCTTTTCAATCTATGATTTTCCCCCTCTATCTCTTTCCCTTTCTTACAATTTATTTGTAGACAAGTCTGGGCCATTTGGCTTGTTAAGTTTCCTACAGTTAGATTTGCTGACTGCTCACTCATGATTCTTCCCTGGTGGCTCAGACAGTAAAGCATCTGCCTGCAATCTGGGAGACCCAGGTTCCATCCCTGGGTTAGGAAGATCCCCTGGAAAAGGAAACGGCAACCCACTCCAGTACTCTTGCCTAGAAAATCCCATGGATGGAGGAGCCAGGTAGGCTACCGTCCAANGACTGCTCACTCATGATTCTTCCCTGGTGGCTCAGACAGTAAAGCATCTGCCTGCAATCTGGGAGACCCAGGTTCCATCCCTGGGTTAGGAAGATCCCCTGGAAAAGGAAACGGCAACCCACTCCAGTACTCTTGCCTAGAAAATCCCATGGATGGAGGAGCCAGGTAGGCTACCGTCCAATGGGTTGCAAAGAGTCGGACACGACTTCACTTTCACTCATGATGCATTTCAGTGTGTTTCCTCTATCTTTTTTATTTCCTGCAGATTGGAAGCTAAATCGAGAGGCTTGATCTGACACAGATTTGATCTCTTTAATAAAGTTATAGGTGATGTTATGTCTGTGTCTGGTTTATGCTGTTTTTTTGATATTAATTAAAGCAGATGCTCAATGTTGACATTCATTAATTCATTAGGAATTGAAAAGTAATAATAATTTAATTCTATAGTATTTTTTTTATAGTATATTTTTATTTGTTACTTGGGGCACATAAAGGGATAATATCTCTCATCTGCTGCTTGGTCACGCCATACTACAATTCATATAGGATAGGTAAGACAAGGTTTGATTACCCTTTTATTTGCCTAGTTTTCAGGATCACAACTGGATCATTGTTTTGTCTGAAGTTAACCATTATTATTTTTTAGATGCATGTCATTTATTCATTCATGGATTTATATGTATTTGATGAGCTTCAATCTTCTACATAGCTCAAATCTTTAGCAGTGGAAAATTCTTCAAGGTGCTTCCTGAATTCTTTTGATATGATCTTAGAGGTTTTTTACAACTTCCTTCTAACTTCATGTTAAGATGTTCCAAACTCATGGATATTTCCTGCTGCAGACCTGAAATTAGCCATTTGTCTAAGAAATCCTGGTTTCGCTCAATGGGATATGTCACTTGAAAGTCAAATATGAGTGCTGGAGATGCTTACAGCTATCAGGTTAATTTTTGTTTCTAAATCCTTTTAATGGAAAAAATGGAATAAACAAATATCTTGAGTTCATACTGATATTTCTAATTCAGATTTAAATTTATAGGATGTTTACTTAACATTGCCTTAGTAACTCCTTTCTTTCACCAGAAAATTTTTGAAGGTGCAAAAGATAGTAGAATTAGAAATATTCCATTATTAGCATTTGCTTTTTTCTACTTCACATATGCAACATTCTCAGAATAATAATCGCTGTACTATCACTGACATTATTATTACTGAAAGCAGATAAAACATTTCTTTGCATATGCTAACCATTTCTCCATTTTTTTATAGTCATATATTTGCATTTTAAATCGTATAGCCATTACATACTGGAAACTCTACCTTTTAACCCTCATTTAGTCTTTTAGCTACAAGAAACTATATATCTAATATTCACCAGCAATACCTGTCTGAAACTTGTTCTTTAGTAGACTCCTTAGGAAGGACTCATGGGAATAATATTCTCTGAATCTTTGCATGTCATTAGCAGTTTGTGATTTCCTGGATAAAATATCCTTAGTTCACATTTTCTCTCCTTGAATATCTTAAATACCCTGCTGCAATTTCTTCTGGCAAAAAGCTTTGCTGTCAAAAAAATCAGAAGATAATTTAATTTGATTTCTTTTATATGTTCTTTTTGCCTAGATACTCAGATTTTTTTTCTTTTAAATGTGATAATTTTTCTAGACTATGTCTTGATTTTGGTCATTCTGGGTCAGTGTTCTCAAATATAGGCTATGTTTTTTCAATATATAGTTCAAATAATTTTTTATATTGGGAAAACTTTGCTGAATTATAGTTCTTGGTTTTTTTTTGTGATTGTTCTCTTGCGATTCCTATTTTTATTTGCTTTCTTCTTTGAAGTCTCCTGTTAGTTGAGCACTGGATCCTCTTTGCCTATCTTCCAGTTAACTCTTTTAAATGTAAGTTTTAATTGTTTGGTTTGTGTGATAATTCATAAGACGTCTGGGCAAATATGTGTCTATTTAAAAGCTGATTTATGATTTGGGGTAATGACTGACTATTTAAAAATTTTGTTTTTATTTTATTGCGGGAATTGGAGAGATTGAATCATAGTCTCCAATGAACAGTATACATTTACAGTACAACAGCAGGCTGGTAGAAATGACAGTTTGGTATCCTGAGACTTCTTGTATTATACAGTCTAAAAATCTGAGCCTGGCACTGGAGCTATAAGACCTTACTACCTTTGTAGGATTAGAAATCTTTCTTTGTCTGTTCTGATTATTAAAGCCTATTTGGAAGCCTGGTGTGTTGCAGTCCATGGGGTCACAAAGAGTCAGACATGACTGAATGACTGAACTGAACTGATCTGGAACCAAAGGTGGGAGTGGTAAAGAACTCGCCTGCCAATGCGAGAGATATGCGTTCAATTCCTTGGTCAGGAAGATCCCTTTGAGAAGGAAATGACAACCCACTTCCGTTTTCCTGCCTGGGAAATCCCCTGGACAGAGGAGCCTGGTGGGCTGCAGTCCATGAGCTCACAAAAGAGTCAAGACATGACTTAGTGACTAAAATAACAATTTGGAACCAAAAACCTCACTTCCATCAAAAACATAAGTTTAAGAAGATTTCATTTAATAGTTTCACAATAGAATCTAAACTAGGATAGATGAGGGTGGCTCTCAAGGCAGGAACAAATGCATGGAAGCCCATCTGAACTGAACATATTTTGTGGCTTAATGTAATAGCTTCTAATGGAGAAAGGATACAATAAATATCCCTCAACATCCTATGTTCTCTGGTTTGAAGTAACATCATTCACTATAATAGTGTGAATAGCTGATCCACCTGACTTGGACTTTTATATTAGTTTCCTGTTGCTGCTGGAATGAACTAATTACAAATCTAGTGGCTTAAAACAATACAAATTTGTTATCTTACCCTTCTAGAGATCTGAAGTCCAAAATGGGTTAAAATCACATGTTGGCAGGATTTCTTCTGAAACTCTGGGGGCAGATAACTTGTTTCCTTGCTCTTTTTAGCATCTAGCCATCAGTATTTCTTTGCTTATGGCCCTTTCTTCTATCTTCAGCTCCTATCACTCCAGTCTCTGTCTTCATTGTCATATAGCCAAGTCTCTCTCTGCATTCCTCTTATAAGTACACACTTGATTACATGAAGGCCCACCTAGATAACACAGGATAATCTCTCCATCTCAAGATCCTTCACTAATCACACTGGCAAAATCCCTTTTGCCATTAAGGTAGGATTCATAGGAAGGACTTGGGGATTAAAACATAGGTATCTTGGAGAGAGCCACAATCTAACATACCATTTCAATAAGGTTTTTGCACAAAAGAATTCTTAATAGCAGAGAAAAGTAAACTCATTTACAGGTTGGTGATGAGACTGTAGCTCAGAATAGTCTCCTGGAAGCCTGCAGTTTCTTCGAGGACTAATGTTTTGTTGCTGTTCAGTTGCTAAGTCAAGTCCGACTCTTTGCAACCCCACAGACTGCAGCATGCCATGATTCCGTCCTTCTCTCTCTCCCACAGTTTGTTCAAACTGATGTCCATTGAGTCAGTGATGTGATCCAACCATCTTATTCTCTATCATCTCCTTCTCCTCCTGCACTCAATCTTTCCCAGCATCAGGGTCTTTCCCAGTGAGTCAGCTCTTTGCAGTAGATGGCCAAAGTATAGGAGCTTCAGCATCAATGTTTGAATTTTCTAGTTTACATTTATGCTTACTAACTAATAATAATAAGAATCTCCCTAGCCTACTTTCCTGTACCAAAAGGAAAACTGAACTTAGAAGATATGTCCTGATTCTTCCATGGCTGTAAGGAATATGGAATACTGCATACACCCCAGTAGTAACTGTCTAATTTGGATGGCATGACATCATATCATAGGAAAGTGTGCACATTGAGGTGTCATTAGTCCCAATTATAGCTGAGTCAGGCCTTGCCCAGTAATCTCAGTTCAGTTCAGTCACTCAGTCATGTCCGACTCTTTGCGACCCCATGGATTGCAGCACACCAGGCCTCCCTGTCCATCAGCAACTCCCAGAGTTCACTCAAACTCACGTCCATCGAGTCGGTGATGCCATCCAGCCATCTCATCCTCTGTCATCCACTTCTCCACTTCTCCTCCTGCCCCCAGTCCCTCCCAGCATCAGAGTCTTTTCCAATGAGTCAACTCTTCGAATGAGGTGGCCAAAGTACTGGAGTTTCAGCTTTAGCATCATTCCTGCCAAAGAACACCCAGGACTGATTTCCTTTAGGATAGACTGGTTGAATCTCCTTGCAGTCCAAGGGACTGTCAAGAGTCTTCTCCAACACCACAGTTGAAAGAATCAATTCTTCGGCGCTCAGCCTTCTTCACAGTCCAACTCTCACATCCATACATGACCACTGGAAAAACCAAAGCCTTGACTAGATGGACCTTTGTTGGCAAAATAAAGTCTCTGCTTTTGAATATGCTATCTAGGTTGGTCATAGCTTTCCTTCCAAGAAGTAAGTGTCTTTTAATTTCATGGCTGCAGTGACCATCTGCAGTGATTTTGGAGCCCAGAAAAATAAAGCCTGACACTCTTTCCACAGTTTTCTCATCTATTTGCTGTGAAGTGATGGGACCAGATGCCATGATCTTAGTTTTCTGATTGTTGAGCTTTAAGCCAACTTTTTCACTCTTCTCTTTCACTTTCATCAAGAAGCTTTTTAGTTCCTCTTCACTTTCTGGGGAGGCCTTACAAATAGCTGTGAAAAGAAGAGAAGTGAAAAGCAAAGGAGAAAAGGAAAGAGATAAGCATCTGAATGCAGAGTTCCAAAGAATAGCAAGGAGAGATAAGAAACGCTTCCTCAGCGATCAGTGCAAAGAAATAGAGGAAAACAACAGAATGGGAAAGACTAGAGATCTCTTCAGGAAAATTAGAGATACCAAGGGAACATTTCATGCAAAGATGGGCTCGATAAAGGACAGAAATGATATCGACCTAACAGAAGCAGANTACTGAATTTCTTGGTTCTTCTAGAATCACATCACATATAAAACTTCTCTAGTTATGCTAAAAGTTTTTTCTTGGCCAGAGCAGGAAGCTTGCCTTCGAGCAGGGCTTACCAGTTTAAAAGCCTGTAGTGGCCGTGACCATGATGGTGATGCAGGGACCCAGCTGAGTGTGAGACAACTGGGAGTGAAGGGGACTGTGTAAACAGGGAACCGTAGCCACCCAGCTTCAGCCACTGTTGCTGGTCAGGAAGGTGAGCCCAGTGTTGGCAGACCATTGACTTTTTTTCTGGGTGATTATGTGAAATATCATGGTTTTAAAACGTTCATCATTCATTCAACTTAAGAGGTGGGAAAAAAAAAAAATATCTCCACAGATCAGATAAAGTGTATCAGAGGTCTGGCTTTCTCTGCCACAGAAAAAAGAGTGTTGAGTGCATTATGGCCCATTAACATGGTGCACAACTTTGGATAGGTCTATTTACTCCTTTTTGAACCAGAGGAACTGGATAGATGAGTTCTGAAACTTCTTTTTGCTTGGACCTTTTAGGAATGTATGATTCCTGAGTCCTATGCTCAGCCCTTCAAAATCCCCTTCATGTCCTTGTTTTTCATGAAGAGTTGTCCCAAAACAAGAGAAACATGTATATACACGGGGTTCAGAAATGACTACGTAACAGGAGAGATGGACAGCTCATGTACCAATACACACTTTGGCAGAAAAGCCTTTCTTCTTTGAATTCTTTATGAGAGCCATCTTTTCCTACTCTGAACACCCACAGACCTTTTCCAACCCTCTCCTTCAAATATGTTCACCCATTATATTTATTAATTGCCTGCCTGGGGCCAGGCATACTCTTTCGACTTCCCTCACTTTCCTAGTTTGTTGTTCAGTCACTAAGTTGTGTCCGACTCTTTGCGACCCCATGGACTGCAGCACACCAGGCTTCCCTGTCCTTCACTATCTCCCGGAGTTTGCTCAAATGCATGTCCATTGAGTTGGTGATGCCATCCAACCATCTCATCCTCTTTTGTCCCCTTCTCCTCCTGCCCTCAACCTTTCCCAGCATCAGAGTCTTTTTCCAATGAGTTGACTCTTTGCATCAAGTGGCCAAAGTATTGGAGCTTCAGCTTCAGCCTCAGTCCTTCCAATGAATATTCAGGGTTGATTTCCTTTAGGATTGACTGGTTTGATCTCTTTGCTAGCCAAAGATTAATACTTTAAATACTTGAATAAAAGGAGAGGGAAAACTATTCTGTACATTTTGAGAATATCAAGGAGGGAAGACTGGTCTGTGGGATGTGCACACTGAGAAAAGCAGGATGAGCTCACCCTTCACTGAGGAATGCACACAGTGAGACAGGTCACCCTTTGGAGAGCCCTGACTTTGGGAGCCCATGGAGAATGAGGCAGAAGGGCCCTCAAGGTGGCAGAAGACCACGTGGTGCGTGATGACACTCCCTTCCATTCCCCTCAGTTCTTCCACTAAGTTACCAAAGTCGGGAGGTGCTTGTGCCCAGTCATGGCAGCAGGCTCAGGTGCACAGAAGAGAAGGAAGGCCAGGAATTTGCAGAAGTCTTGGGGCAAAGTGTGGGCTGCAACAAGCCATAATGTTGTCTAAGCCAATTTCTGAGATGCAGTGAGGTCCCCAAGTTAAGATCTCAGATCAGCTGGGAGCAGTTTGAGAACAAGACTCATGTCAAAGTTACCTCTGTAGGTGACATGCTGTCATCATAGGGCTTTTGCACAGAGCCAATGCTCAGTAAACGCTTGCTTGCTTGCTGAATGAATGAATGAACAAATGAATGAGAACGCTGTCAACTGCCAGTCCTAGAACATGGAATGCAGGCATTGCATGGATACACAGACTGGAAATAAACCAGTCTGGAGAGAGTTAATTTCTGCCTTCAGCATTCACAGGAAGGATAATGTATGCTGGGGAGGGAAAGCATTAGTCTTTCCCTTTTGAAACCTCCGAAAAGATTTGTCTGAAGCACGTATTTAAATGGGCAGCATACAGGTGTTTTCAGAGTTGCTCCAGCCCCAGAGAAGGCCTCAGGGCAAACCAGAGAAGACGGTACTTGGTAACGAGAAACACTCCTCAGCTACTCTGCATGCTTCAGTGGGAAAATGCAAATCAACTCATTTCCGCTTTTGAGGACAACTTCAGATAAAGGGGTCCCCGGGCAAAGTAACCCCTTCAATGTGCCCGGCTGTCTTTCCCCATTGCTATCTTTTCCTGTGCTACCTGCCGCGTGAGCTGTGGGAGGTGGGGAGAGGGCTGTGGATTGGCTGCGCAGGAGATGAGAGAAGAGACGCATAGTGATGAGGAGCTGGGGAGCTGCGGGAAGAGAGCAGGAAGGGGGCATCTGTGTGGGGAGACAACTCTGCGGAAAAGGCCTCGAACTAGGAGGAGGAATCACCTCCAATGCTGACTCTGTGGCCCCCAGCTGAAGGTGACCTTGGATAAGAGGTGGGGTTCACACATAGTCAAAGCTAAATCGAATGTAGGAAATCATGCTAATCTCACCATTTAGGGTATTTTTTTACACTGGGATACTGCGACCTGAACAAAGTATCAATGGTAAAGGTGGAAAACAGGTCTCTGACTGCTGGAACAGAGCCTTCCCATCATCCAGAGTCATGCTTAAGAGTACGTATAAAAACAGACCTGAGTATCCATGTTTTACAGTTTGGATGTGAATATTTGGATGTGCCTCAGGGCTCAGTAAAGATTTTCAAGGGTCTTCTTTGGTGGTCCACTGGTTAAGACTCTGCACTATCATTGCGGGGACATGGATTCAATCCCTAGTCAGGGAATAAGAATCCACATGGCACACTGCCAAAAAAAGAAAAGAAAAAAAGATTTTCAAGACTTGAAAAATTAATAATATGTTGATCTCTGCTGACCCAACATAGGTAACAGTAAATAAAAACAATGAAAAATTGTAATGGAAGTGTAAAGAAGAAGAATTAATTTTTCCTTTTAATTTCACTCTGATGATTTTTAAGTAGCAAATTCCTTACAAAAAATTTTTTTGAGGACTCCTGTTTTACTGGTGTATCTTGGCACATGAATTTTCTGCTTATTGGGAAATCCAGTCTATGATTTTGAATGTCATCAGGTACTTATATTTGAATCAGTGTATGAAAGGGTTGTGTGAACACATGTTTGGGCAATTGTCTGTTGTTATTTTTGTGTTTATGTGGTTTTCTATGGTATTAAGTGCATGTGTCTGGGGGTGTGTGAATACGTATGTATAACAAATGCAGGTTTTTATTTCCTTTTTCTACAGAGTGAGGCAATCAAGTGATTGCTAAAATTGGCAGGCTATAGTTTGCTAAATGAGATAACATGTAAACAGAGCCTTTCATATGGTGGCCTGAATTCAATGTAGAGAGTTACTTTTTCTCACTGCATAAAAGATAGAACCACTCCAAACCTGAAGTAGCGTGGATTAGAAAAGCATCTAGGACTTGAATTTTTAGAGAAAGTCATATGTCATAGGAGTCAAAGAGAGGCAAGTTGGTTTTAGGCTTTATTGATTCACATACTTTGCTTTTTATGGATAAGGGTTAAGTAACTTTCAATTTTCCCTCAATCAATAGACTTTACTGTAGTTCTGTGCTTCTGTATCAGAGACTGATGTGTGTGATATAGCTATACATCTATAACTACACCTATATGCTTATGTGTGTTTATACTTGATATTGGTGTCCTTTGGTTTTAGATTGGCTTGGCTCTCTGGGAGCTGGGCCTGAGATGGTTCCCACACATCTGGGTATGTAACACATAACCTGGAGTCAGTTTATGGCATATTCTCTCTTCCTCTCAGGAGATTTTGTCCTCCTCTGGAAAGAAGTTTCTTCATGTCAATGGGAGACACTCACTCAAACTGAAGTCTGAGATTCTCCCCAGTAATCATGACGGGATTTGAAGGAATGCACTGTAGAACACTCTACATGTTTTTCCTCAAGTGGTTTTCTCATCTATTCTGCTAGTTGATTCTCAGAAAAGATCATCCCAATATTAAGCTACTGCTCATTGATTCTTTGGTGTTGGCCAGTAGTTCTCAGGGGTGGCGATTTTGCCTAATGTCTTTATCCTTTCCTTCCAAAGGTATTTGAGAACGTTGCTGTTCAGCCACTTAGTAATGTCCGACTCTTTGCAATCCCATGGACTGAAGAACGCTAGGCTTCCTTGCCTTTCACTATTTCTCAGAGTGTGCTCAAATTCATGCCCGTTGTGTCGGTGATGCTCTCTAACCATATCATCCTCTGCTGCCCCCTTCTCCTCCTGCTCTCAGTCTTTCCCAGCATCAAGATCTTTTCCAGTGAGTCAGCTCTTTGCATCATGTGACCAAAGTATTGGAGCTTCAGCTTCAGCATCAGTCCTTCCAATGAATATTCAGGGTTGATTTCCTTTAGGATTGATTTGTTTGATCTCCTGTATTTGAGAATATCTGGATGCAATTTTGATTGCTACAACTGAGGAAAGAGGAGTGCTGTTGGCACCCACTGGCTCGAAGCAGAGATGCCACTGTACAAAGTATAATGCAACTCCTGCCCCGCCCCCTGCCCTGCCATCAACAGAGAATTATTGGACCCCTAGGTCAGTCTTACTGAGGTTGAGAAACCCTAGTGAATACCAAGCTCTGTTTGCCTTCATTACAGATATGTCTCCATCAGTCTTATGGATCTGCTGGGGGTAGTACAGTTGTGCACTTCCCATCTTGAAGATGAAAGGCAATATGGTGAAGAGAGAAGAAATGACGTGACAGAGGCTACCAAGTCCCAGGTGCAGAACTGCACGTGAGCCAGATCTGTCTCCTTCCTGACACGCAGTGGGAAGCACCGCTCTCTTGCATACATCCCTTGTCCTGTCTGACCAGCATCCCAGAGAATGAGCTCCTCCGTACATGGCCCATCTCACAGGTCTAGGTGAATTGCTCCCGCCAAGGGGAGCTCAGTCTAGATTTTTGTCATCCTCTCTCACCATGTGATGTGTTCTATGTTGAAAGCCTCCCGTAGTCAAAAGAGTGTCCTTGTTTAGCCCCTTTTCTTTTCTTTCTTCTCTTCATCTCACCCTTTCGGTTTTGTTTTTCTTGAATCACAATAATCTTACTGTCCTCCTAAGTGATAGTCTTATTCTTAAAGAGCCATCTGATAACTGGAGGGCCAACTCCATTCACGGTTAACATGGTGATCACTGAGGGAGAGGGTGTTGATTATACAACCAGGCCAGAGAAGGGGAGAGTTTTCTCTGAAACTGGATAGTCTTTGACTTTCACTTTTAAATCCTTTTGATGGGATTCTTTAGCATTCAGAGGCTAGGTTTCAGATTGTGCCAAGATGTCACAGGAAAGCCTTTTCTTTCACAAAATCCTTTAGAAGAATTCCTTTTTCAGGAGAGAAACGCATTCCTGGAGATCTCATTAGGTAAATTACTCTCAGATTAACATATTTTATTAATTACCTATTATGAGACTCCAAAGCTAAATAATCATAAAAACAACAAAAAGAAGTAAATATAGTTCCCAGTGACTAATTGATGCCATGAAAGACATAATCAGTAAAATCAATTATATGCATTATTATAATGAAAGGTACAGTTAGTGCTTTAAAAAAATAATTAGGTTATTGGCTAAGAGGAAACTAGCCCCTCTCCATTACCCCTGGAGCAAGCCCTGGAGGCTTCACTCAAAGGCTTTTAGTACAGAAATCATTGGTTTTATTGGCCAGGCAAATTAGTGACTCCATTAGCTTCGCCAGTGGGGGACCCTGGTTTTCCTAAGTCACCAGGTGCTTTTGATCTGGTTGTGCGTTTTTTCGAGTGGAAAAAAATATAGGGCTGAAACAATGCATCAAAATGTGTACAAAAATATCTGCCAGTCTAAATGTGTGCTGTGTGCAGGAACCAAGGTACAAGAGGTAAAAGGGAGGTGATGGTTGGTGTTGTTTGTGGTTTGTGCACTCTGTGTATGCACACATATGTGCCTCTTGAGAGCTGATTAACATTTCCAAACCTCTGTCCAGAGCTCCACTTGTCCATCTTGATTTGTATGTAAAAATATTACACTTAAACTACTAGCATAGCTACTTTCAAAGTACCAACAAATAATATATGCAACCCTTTATTTTTTCCTATCAATATAAAGAAATGTAGAGTGCAAGGCTGGTGAAAGCTCACATTAGACAATGTAATGAAGCAGGAATTAGAACAGCGTAGTTCCTCTGGCCATTATAAATGAGGACGGGAGCTACCTGGAGAACAGGAAAACTGATGAGTACAGTCTGTTGGGGAGAGCAGGAGGAAAATTTCCCTCAGGAACACATTTCAAATTACTTATTTATGAACTGATGAACTGGGAGACCACCTATCGAGACAACGGCGTAAGCAGTCCGCTGCAGACAGCTACAGAACTCCAGCTAATTGTGCGGCTGTTTTCTGTTAGAACTCCTGCTATCCAGCTGGGCTTTGGAGGCAGGAAATTTAGGCTCTAACTAGAAGTTACGCTTTCTGTCTTTCTTGTCTGCATAAATATATACATACATATTTTAATCCACTTGAATTGTTTGGTGAGAGCTTGCAAAAAACTGTTACATTTGGCCCAGGAGGGCCTGGGGAGGAGAAGACGTTTTGGTGTTGAAAGCTTTGCAGGTTATGCCCCAGGGTCTGGGAGGGAGACTGAGTTTGGGGTTTCTGTGTCAGCTCACAAAAGGCTATTGGATCAGACCATGGAGAGCCACATCTTCCTTCTTCTCTTCTTGGTCAGCATCCTCTTCCCCTTCTCAACACCATCATTGCCATGGTGACAGGGTATGCTATACTTCCTCTGTGCCGGGCTTTCTGTTGTGCTTTACATGAGAGATCTCACTTTATCCTAAGAGCCCAATGAAATAGGCACCATTGTTATCCCCATCACAGAGGTGGATAAACTGATGGATGAGAGAAGTGCAGTGACTTTTTGAAGGCCATGAGTTCAATTCTGAGCCCAAGGCTCAGACCCCAGTCACCTCCTGGAGGATTGTAGATGTTCACAAGAAGGAAATAGCATCTTCCATTGGGGAATGCTATGAACTTATTCTTTCTGCTGCAGGCAGTATGGTGAGGAGAAAAAACCAGACAGGAAACTGGGGGGCATGGGTGTTGTTGAGAGACAGTGTAGCTTAATGGTTAGGAGCTTACTCTCTTAGGGGTTTTTATTACTATCTCCATTTTAGAGATGAGATAATAAAGACTCTTGCAAATGTGGCCAAGTTGCCTTAAGTCACTCTTGGAAGTGGGAGAGCTAGAATTTGAACCAGACCTGGAATGTGAGCTTCCCACTTGGTAGAGAGATACTTGAGAGTGGGGTTTAAATCTTATTCAACCTGTAATTCCCAGTAGTTGGCAAAATACCTGTAGAGATGGACCTTTAATACCTATTTGCTGAATTGAATTTTCAACTCAAAATTTGGTAAGCTAATGGGGCTCTTACAAAGATCTCTATTCCTTGGTTGATACTGTAATAATAACAGCATGTAATATTTATTGATCATCTAACTGTGTTATGACCAACCTAGATAGCATATTCAAAAGCAGAGATATTACTTTGCCAACTAAGGTCCATCTAGTCAAGGCTATGGTTTTTCCTGTGGTCATGTATGGATGTGAGAGTCAGACTGTGAAGAAGGTTGAGCGCCGAAGAATTGATGCTTTTGAACTGTGGTGTTGGAGAAGACTCTTGAGAGTCCCTTGGACTGCAAGGAGATCCAACCAGTCTATTCTGAAGGAGATCAGCCCTGGGATTTCTTTGGAAGGAATGATGCTAAAACTGAAACTCCACTACTTTGGCCACCTCATGCGAAGAATTGACTCATTGGAAAAGACTCTGATGCTGGGAGGGATTGGGGGCAGGAGGAGAAGGGGATGACAGAGGATGAGATGGCTGGATGGCATCACTGACTTGATGGACACAAGTCTGAGTGGACTCCAGGAGTTGGTGATGGACAAGGAGGCCTGGTGTGCTGTGATTCACAGGGTTGCAAAGAGTCGGACACGACTGAGCGACTGAACTGAACTGAACTGAACTGTGTGCCAGGCCCTATGCCACACCAGTATACAAGCATCTCATCAACCCTCAGAGCCTGATGAAGTAGACATCTTTATCATTGTTATCTTAAGATTATAGTTGAGGGCATTGAAGCTCAGAGAGGCTAAGTCAGTGATTCTCATATGAGAGTGATTTTGTCCCCCAGCTCCCAAAGAGGGCAATTGGTAGTCTAAAGACAGTTTTGGTTGTCACAGCTGAGAGTAGGGCTTGGGTGTGCTATTGGCATCTAGTGGGTAGAGGCTAGTTTTGCTGCAAAATATCCTTTAATGCACAGGTCATCTCCTCATAGCAAAGAAATTTCTATCCCCAAATGTCAGTATTACCCTACTTGTCAATACTGAAACTATCCAGGTTAGGAGGTTGCCCACACTGTTACATGGTAGAACCAGGATCCATGTCTCACTCCAAGGCATGGGTGCGAATTGTCCACTGGACAATTCTCCCTGTCCCTTCTTTCTTGGGAAGCCTATAGTTTGCTCACAAGACATGGTTACATTCTAGTACGAGTCACGGGGCGTTAGGTGACTCCACAGAATGAATTGGGGGCCTCTGGTGTATATCTCTATGCAAAGAAAGTCCTTAATCGAAGCCTGAGATAAGTAAATGCTGTCCACATGGCAATTTTGTCAGGGCCAGGTGTAGTTTGGAGCCAGGAGGACTTGGAGGAAAGATGACAGGGCTTGGGGGGGGATCCCTGATTCTAGACTGACTTTAACCCTTCCTAGTGTGTAGCCTCTGGAAATTCCCAAACACTCTCTGAGCTTCTGTTTCTTTAGCTGTGAGACAGAGAAGACTCCACTCTGCCTGCTTCTCAGAACTATTTACAAAAATCATGTGAGCAAACGGTCTTCCAAGAATTTTGAAAAAGTCAAAGGGATACACATGTGTGGGATCCCCTTCATTACTTCAGTGAACCTGTAATATTAACTATCACTGTTCACATCGTTACTATTGAGTATTCACTCTTTGCCAGATATCGCAAGGACTGGAAATGCTCTGCTCATTTATTCCTCAAAATAATCCCATGAAGAAGGTGCTAACTTAGAAGGACCCCACGCTTAGTTAAATAAGCAGAGTGGTTTGACACCCTCCTTCAGTTGTGAATCTATCAGAGATGGCCAACACCTGCTCTGGGTTCAGATGGATGAAGGTTATTAAAGTTGATTGCTTCCGTATGAAAAGGAGTGACATTTACCAGGCTTGTCAGTCAGTCCTATCTATATACTGTTTAGGCAGAAAGGACAGGAAACTAGACCAGAGGCAATCCAATGATAGAGAACTGCTTAAAGAGTCTCTGGGTTCCGATGCTATCACAGCAACAGCAGCCAGGATAATAATGACAACAGAAACAGTGTTATCCATGACAAGAGCTTCTTGAGTTTCCTCTGTACAGAGCCCTCTGCTAAGCTCTTTGACATGCATGATCTCACATAATCCTCACAGTAATTCTTGTGGTATGTGTTCTCATTATTTTCACCTTTCAGATAATTATTCATCTTATCCACCATATCATAGAACTTGAAATGGAAGCCTGGCTCTATTTGCTGGTTGTAGTTTCTTGGGTGGGTTTCCCTGGTGGCTCATTAGTAAAGAACCCACCTGCCAATGCAGCAGATGTGGTTTCAATCCCTGGGTCAGAAAGATCCCCTGGAGAAAGAAATGGTAACCCACTCTAGTCATCTTGCCTGGAGAATCCCATGGACAGAGAAGCCTGGAGCGCTATAGACCATGGAATCAGAAAAGAGTTGGACATGATTTAGTGACTAAACAACAATGCCTTGGGCAAGTGATGTAGTCATTTTATGCCTTGCTCTCCTCATGTGTAAATGGGACTATATCTTACTTTATAAAGTTATTATACATTTGGAATTAGGCAACATAGTCTAGAATGCAAGAAGGGCCTTACCCATTTTATCCTATATACCGTGTTTTAGATTAGTGCTCAGTGCATAGTTGGTGTATCAGCTATCTATTGCCATGATGCCATGTAACAGCTATTCACAAAACTTTTATGGTATACAATAACAAGTAGTAATGTGTGAGCTGATTGTTCACATGTCAAGCGTTAGTTGGATGTTGGCTAGGTAGGTCTGCTGGTCTTGTCTTGGGCTTGCTCATGGGTCTGAGAGTCAGCTTACTGTTGTCTATGGTGCCTGGGGCAACTTGGTTCTATTCCGCAGAGCCCTCCTCGTGTAGAATGCTAGTCCAAACTCATTTTCACAGTAATGGTAGAGGTACCAGAATGCAGGTGGAATTACTTTTTCAAGTCTCTACTTGTTTCATATCTGCTAATATCCCACTGGCCAAAGTGAGTTGCCTGCCAAAGCCTAGGGTCATGATCAGATCACTTTGCTCAAGGTGGGAGGATGAAGAATTAGGGCCAATTTTGAAATCAAACTACCAGAATGGACTCTCAATAAGTATTTGAAAAAAGAATTTTAAAGTACTTAGCACACGATAAAGGACCAGAAAATGATAGTTCACAGCTATCACAATAGTTATCTCACAAACTATGGATTTCATTAAAGGGTTAACCCAGAAGAGGTGCTTGACCAATCATGCTTTTCTGTTGTTGTTGTTTTCCTGTCCTTTAGGTTTCCAAAATATTTTGGGGTATCAGATGAATCTAATTTCACTTTTTCTTTTGAAAGGGTCTAGAATTTCATAGGTCACAAAAGTAACTGATAAAAAAGTTTCTCTAGAACCAAGGTAACTACAGGGCTCTTTGAATTTGTCAAAATAAATCCCATTCTCAGCAAATTTCCCCTGACACTTTTTTATTTCAAGGTTCCATTCCTTTGTTTTAATCCGATGGGGCATGGACCTGAGTTTTGAGAGTAGTGATTGTTTAAACATTCCTTTTGAAGACTCCTGACAGCTCCTAGGATGGCAGCAGGCTTCCTCAAGCCTGAATTTGGCCCAGTGCCTCTTGGCATGCCCTGTCTGTCTGTTCCTGAGTGCTTATTGCGGATCAACAGGCCCCCCAAATTCTAGTTTTTTCTTAACGGTTTGTACACTCTGCTTTGAGTGAGTGTGCGTCTTTCTCTGAGCTGCCACTGTGTGTGGCGATGACGATGACAGGTTGGTTTAATGCAGCTCTTGCCAAGATTAAGGGGTTGTCAGACAAGTATCATGGGAGACTGAGGGATTGCTCTGAAAAGTCATTCTAAATTGCTAACTAACAGAACTAGCACTCAGGTTAGGGTGGGCCTCCTGGTATTTGAGGAACTGCAGGGAGGCCCTTGGCAGAACTGACCTCTCTCTTCACTCTGAGGACTGATTAGGTGGGCTGCTGAGATACCTCCAACCTGGAGTTATGGGCCCCAAGAGGGCCCAGGATTAGACATCAGAGAATTCATCAACCTTATAAAATTGCATGCAAAATATATCCTCGTAAATGAACACATGACTGGTTATTTTTTCTTTTTTTCCCTAGGAAGAGGGGGCCATAGCTCCCATCAGAATATCATGGTTTCTGACTCACAGATACTAGCCTATCCTGGTTAGGGCTCCAAGCAGGTTCTAGAGGGGAGGTAATTTTAAGAAGTTTTTTTCTGGACACTAAAAGCAAAATAAGCAGCCAGAGAAGAGTTTAAAGAAAGTGATACAAGTAGGGCTAATTTATGAAAAGCTTACTATAAGTGTAAAATCTAGCTATGAAAATTGTTAAAAAAATTGCTATAGCTATTTTTCTCTCACTTATGTTTCCATATATATACATGCTGAGTATCTTCACTGTGCCAGAAACTTCACTGTAGGGACTATACTCATGGAGAGTCTGGCAGCTGGAATACCTGCCTTCATAGAGATTAAAGTCTAGGGAGAGAGCTGAATAATTCTAGTTCAGATAGAAATTCTAGAACCATGGAAGAAATGTTATTTGATCATCCATTCATTCATTAATTCAATAAATATTTATTGAACGCCCACTGTGTGCCAGCTCCTATGCTAGGTCTTGGCGGGCATCAGTGAGTTTTAGACAGGCATCACTTCTGCCATCACAGACAGGGGGATGCAGACAGCTGACTGAGCCATCACAGCACTCTGTGACAAATACTAACAGAGGGATTTACAAGGGCAGAGAGGACACTGGGGTAATATACCCAACTCAGCTCCCAGGACTCAGGGACAGTGAAAGCTCACATACTATTTCAAATAAGGAAAGAAGGAACACAGTCACAGATTCTGTGACACTCACCTTAGTTTCAAATTCTGTAATCAACTCCTGATCTTGTACCCCAGATAGACTCCTGGGATTCATTAGTCCAGTTTGGGTCCAGACCCCTGGGCTCCTGCTTGTCTGGTAAGGGGAGCTGATGGAACAAATAAAAGGAGATGTGGAAATTCCAACGCATTCCTGGCTAAGTAGAAACTTGAACATCTTGGATCAGTTGCCTCCTTTTCTTGCTTATCAACAGGCACATGGATTTGCTGAGGGCAGAGAGAGTGGAAAGGGCTGAATGGGTTTAATAGTCCTACTCCTGCATCAGGAATTGAATGTTAGAGACTTGGTTTCAATCTTATTTTTACATTTTACCAGCTGCATGACTTTGGGCAAATCCCTCACCTCTGTGAGCCTCATCATCAAAGAGGATTTAGGAATATTTACCCTGCCTATGTCAAGAATATACTATGAGTTCCTATGCTCTTCTGCTTGGTGGAAGCTTCTTGCCCTTTAGAAAAAGAGACCGTGTCTGTTTGCATAATTGAGGAATTCCTACAGACTATACCTTGAAGCCTCCACATTGTTTTTTCTGATCAGGTTCTGCTTTCTCTGGATCCATCCTATGAATGTGTACTTGATTTCTTTTACCTCCCTCTGACTTCTGTAGATTGGCAAGTTACTTTTAGTTTCACTCTGGGATGTTGCCACTCACTAACCCTAGTTTCAAATTCTGTAATCAACTTGATCTTGTACCTCAGATAGACTCCTGAGACCCATTAATCCAATTTGGGTCCAGACCCCTGGGTTCTTGTTTGGTAAGGGGAGCTAATGGAACAAATAAATAAAAGGAAATGTGGCAAACACAATGTCACATTCACTATGCTATTTCCTCTTTGTGAGCCTATAGGAAGATTATACTTCTCAGCCTCCCTTGCAGTTAAGTTGGAGCCATGTGACTGAGTCTGGCCAATAGAATGTGGACAGGAGTGACGTACGCTATTTGCATGACTGGGCATATACGTCCTCATGTGTGACCCTCCAGCAGTCTCACTCCCTGCCATGAGGACCATGTGTTCCAGAATGTGTAGCAACAAGGTGGAAAGGGGCTATCTATAATACCTAGGTCCTGTGGACTGTGATGAGAATGAGAAATAAACGTTTTTCTGCTAAGCTTTTAAAGTTTTTCTGTTGTATCAGCTTATGTTAATAACCCAATATATATGGTAACATATGAAAGTCCTCTGTAAATTTTAAAACAATTGTAAATTTTATATTTTAGTTATTATTCATATGCTCTCACTTATAACAATGCCTGTTGATTATTAGATTCTCCTAATAGCTCTCTCTCTCTCTCTTTTTTTGTTTTAACCATTTTTATGTTGAAAATGACAAAATCCCATGCAAATAAGCTCTAGAGAAGGGTGGAAATTATTTAGAGGAGAGGGAAATTCTTCAGGCCCAGAGTTCTAAATATTATCTTGAAGTCTGTTCTCTCTCCGTCTCTTAGAATTTCTTTCCTTTCTGTTGGCTTTATCTGTATGTTCACCCTCACCACAGGTTGATCCTTGACTGCTCTAAGATTATTTCTAGCAGGAAGATAACAGAAATTCTAGGCCACTTTTCTTTCATTGGTTTCAGCAGATCTCCAGGGGGTGCTTTTATGGCTTGGCATGGATCACCTACAAATCCCTGAACTGGTCAGTTGCTCATTATTTGATCAAGTTTAGCATGGGTTCACCCTTGGAGACTGGAGATCATGATAGTTCTCCACTGCCAACTACATAGGTTGATATTAGTGTAGAAATGTTTCTCAAAAGAAAACTGAAGTGTTACTATATAACCTAATTATAATAATTAAAGCTGATATTAATAAGTACTTATTATGTATTAGAGATTGTGATAAGTGCTTTTGATATATTATTCATATCTCACAACAATTCTAGCAAATAGATTCTATTCTCTACAGAGTAATAGCAATGGCATCATTGATCACTTTTCATAATGTAAATTTATACACAGTTTTTAGTGTTAACATGATTACAGAGGTGAGTGTACGTATTGATAATCTAATTTCTCTTGCAGTAAAGGAACAGGGAAATTACTAGGGAAGAATTGTCTGGCATAGGAATGTTCCTACTTTAATGATTCAGGCCATTCTAATAAACAACAAGAAATATGTGGCTTACATTGTATTTATTCACGGAAAGATACTCATATAACACTTTTTCAATATCATCAATACAACTGTAATTCATGATCCTGACTACAGAGCAATGCATTCTATGTGGTCTCATCATCGAGGAAATCTCTGAAGCTGAAGCTGCCAGAACAAAAATAAAAGCCATAAATCACAAATATTCAAACTTTCTCTCTTGTTATGACATGTACAGCTTTAGCATTTCAGGGCTAAGAAGGTGAAAGTAACATTTTGCTTCACACTTCCTAAATTCTCCCCTCCAATTGGACTTCAGCTGTCCAAAGGTCTGGCACTTTTGAAGCTGATCATGGAGGGTGGAGAGGGGATGGTGAAAGATCACAGCTGGGCCTGTTAGCACACTTTCTGGGTAGCTGAAAGTCTAGTATGAGAAGAACCAGTGAAATTAGGGAAGCTTTCTCTCATTCACAAGAAAGGGAACATTCTCTGCTTAGCTATGAAGGGCATTTTGTCCATAGATGTTTGCCACAAATTTACTCTCTGGATTCCTGTTTGGAAAATTGAGTTTGGTGACACTTTTATTAATGCCATTCCTGTTTTCACTGACAGAGCAGTAGCTTTTACCTGGGGCCATGTGTTAGGTGCTTTCCCCAGCTCAACTCCAGGATCCCAACAGAGGGCTAGTGCTGGTTGTTACAAGGATGGATAGCTGTCCACCAGAAATTTGCTATCCTCTTTCCATAGAATGCAGCTATCATTGGGAAGCAGTTGCCTACACATTTCCCAGCTTCCTTTGAATCCAAATGTGGCCACATGACTATTTCTTCAGTGGAGTGTGAGAGAAACCCTTTCTATCTGGGTTTCTCAAGAAGTCAGTGTGCCTTTTCTGCTTACTCTCTTCCCATCTACAGCTTACATATAGAGGCCTCCGAGGCCCTTGGAGATGATACGGAGCTATAAGAGGAAAGGTGCCTGGGTCATGAATCACAGCATGGAGAAAAAATGTCCTCCAAGTAGAAAAGTCCAAGCAAACTTCTAGGAAAATGGCAACATTTTTGGTGAGTCAGCCATGGGAACTAGCAGAACTATGTGCTCATGGGAACTATATCCTCACAGAATCTGGATTCTAAGAGCTCATATCAAGACTAGTTCATCCTGACAACATGCATAGTTCTAGACTTGAATTGTCCCAATATGGTAGCCTCTAGCCCCATATAGTTACTTAGACTTAAATTTAAGTTAATTAAAATAAAATAGAATGTTCAGTTCCTTAGTTGCACTTGTCACAGTTCAACTCAAAATGTGGCCAGTGGCTACTATATTTGACAGCATACATTTAGAATGTCTCCATCACTGTAGAAAATTCTACTAGACAGCACTTCTCTGGACCAGTGGAAATCTAGATGGTGAATTTATTTAGAAGGAATAGCAGGGAAATCTGAGTAATAATAGGGCTTCAGCGTCTGGGCTACAATTCATTTTTCACTTGTCTCTCTTCTTGCTAGAGGCTGTAAGGTCTTTAGAGTAAGGATTATATCATGCATCTTTGCCTCTCTAACCTTTAATCCATAATAGACACTCAAAAATATTTTTTGAGCAACTCAGGGAAGCTCAGGATAATTTGAGGAGTTCCCAAGAGCTGGATACTGGCATTGCTTAAAACCTTTCCCTCCATGAATGGTGAGAACTGACTGGTCCTAGAGATGAAGTGGTACCAAATGATTTCAGGGACAGGGAGGGGAGATGTATAGAGACCAGAAACTGTACAAAGCTTGATATTATCTGAAATTCTTACAGGTTATTAGTGACTGGCTGACTAACCTGACAAATTAAATTATTCTAATAACTTTCNTGGAACTCTGCATTCAGATGCTTATATCTTTCCTTTTCTCCTTTGCTTTTTGCTTCTCTTCTTTTCACAGCTATTTCTAAGGCCTCCCCAGACAGCCATTTTGCCTTTTTGCATTTCTTTTCCATGGGCATAGTCTTGATCCCTGTCTCCTGTACAATGTCACGAACCTACTTTTAACAATATTCTATTTAATTACTTATTTCCTGTCTCCCAACTCTGCCTTTTATCTACCCTTCCACCCCTCAATGGCATAAGTGGTCCATGAAGGTAAGATCTTTGTCTTGCTTACAGCTGTATCTCAACACCTAGAACAGTATCTGAGATGTCATAGTGCAATAGATAATTCTGGGATAATGAAGGAAGGAACTTTAATAACTTAGTCCAAAGAATTGCATAAAGGTAGGAATTTTAGAGACTGTCAAGATAGTGAGAGAAAATATTTTGGGGACAGGAGAGACATTTTTAAGTGTTCTCAAATAACACCTAAAAGGAACCCACTGACTTTGCCTATGTGCTGGACTAGGCCAGCTGTCATAAATGATGTTCTTCAATTTGAAATTTAAATCCCCCCCAGGACTCCAGGTGCATATAAGGCATAATACTAAATGGCTGATAACTTATGACATTTATTTCCCCACATGAGGAACCACAGGGCAGCATCTCTTGTCAGGAAGGAAACAGATTTGTCAGAAAGGAAACCAGTCATCATATGCTTTTTGTATTTTTATGATTTATGTGTTTATTGGATGCACCCACCACTTAACAACCTCTGGGTGCTTTTATATGTTTCATAGACAAAAGGCAGACACTACCACGGTAGATTATGAGGTGGAGAGGTACCAACAAAATAACATCCA
This sequence comes from Neotragus moschatus, assembly GCA_006410615.1. Lineage (NCBI taxonomy): Eukaryota > Metazoa > Chordata > Mammalia > Artiodactyla > Bovidae > Neotragus > Neotragus moschatus. The sequence goes on along the minus strand of SJYA01001215.1, from coordinate 3,837,450 downwards.
TAAATCCCAAAGCACATCATAAAATCATCAAATGCTATAGAAGCTGTACTAAGGCTCCCTCAAGTAACCAGACAATCAAATGGAAAATTCTAAAGACCTGAGCTTTAGTCTGGGCTCTGGCAGTTATTATATTTCAAACCCTTGAATAAATTTCTTAATCACTCTTAGCCTCATTTGTTTATCTCTAAAATGGGCATAGTAATGACAATAATTGCCTAGTTTATCTTGCAGGGTTGGAGAATCAAATACTCATAGCTGTGCTTTGTGAATCATGGAAAAATCTCCAGATGTGATAGACTAGCATTTTCCAAAAAATTAAACTTATCTATATGAACTTGAATTTCCTTTTTTTCTGTCTATGATTTAAGCCCATAAATAAAGTTTTGTCATTGTTTTCTGTTTTACTCTTCCTCAAATATGACCCACACCACCACCTTGATGACTTTGGTCATAATCTTTTCTCTCCTTGGGCTATCGCTTCCTAATCATTCTCAATTATTAAGATTCTTCACAAGGATTTGAGTTTGGCCTCTGGATTTATATCTGAATTACTAGAGATAATAAGACAAAGAGTCATACCAATACATATCTTCATGAAGTCCTTAGTGCATGTCTGGCATTATGACTTTATGAACATCAGTTCGGTTCATCCTCATAAAAACCCTATGAAGCAGGTATGATTGTTATCCTACTTTATAAATGCAAAACCTGAGGTTTAGAGGAGGCAAGTAAATGGGCCAAGGTGAGGTAGATAATAATTGGCCAAGTGTGAACTGGGGCCTAAAGCTCATATTCTTAACCTTTACTTTAAAATGTCTGCCTCCATGAAGCAAAAATTTCTCCCTCTTGACTTTGGTTGAATGGAGTTTTGATGTGCTGTAGCTTCCTACACGAGGGAGCTTATGCTGTGAGGAGAGAGTACTAAACAGGGTATTCCAGTTTCTAATTTTGTTTCTACACAGATACATCCCATCCTTGGACACATAATTTCATCTCTGTAGTCTTCACATGGAAAATGGCAGTTGATTGACAATTATGGTTGATTAGATAATGTGAGGTTTTCCTTATTTCTAATACTTTTAAATCTGTCTTTTAAAAAAGCAAACGTTATGCCCTCAACTCCTCCATTATGCCAAAATTTGGCAGCAAAACTGCTTTACTGTTTTAGGTTTTAGTAGAATTGGATAACCATCTTATACCTGAGAGGTCAACATGTCTTATCACTTAGACAATTTTAATAACCTCCAATTGGTCTTTCTACTTTGACTTTTGCCCTTTGTAGACAATTACTGCAGATGGTGACTGCAGCCATGAAATTAAAGACGCTTACTCCTTGGAAGGAAAGTTATGACCAACCTAGATAGCATATTAAAAAGCAGAGATATTACTTTGCCAACAAAGTCCATCTAGTCAAGGCTATGGTTTTTCCAGTGGTCATGTATGGATGTGAGAGTTGGACTTTGAAGAAAGCTGAGTGCTGAAGAATTGATGCTTTTGAACTGTGGTGTTGGAGAAGACTCTTGAGAGTCCCTTGGACTACAAGGAGATCCAACCAGTTCATCCTAAAGGAGATCAGTCCTGGTGTTCATTGGAAGGACTAATGTTGAGACTGAAACTGCAAAACTTTGGCCACCTCTTGCGAAGAGCTGACTCATTGGAAAAGACTCTGATGCTGGTAGGGATTAGGGGCAGGAGGAGAAGGGGACAACAGAGGATGAGATAGCTGGACAGCATCACTGACTCAATGGACGTGAGTCTGAGTGAACTCCAGGAGATGGTGATGGACAGGGAGGCCTGGCGTGCTGCGATTCATGTGGTCGCAAAGAGTCGGGTCGGACACAACTGAGCGACTGAACTGAACTGAACTGAACCACACATACAGCTGCTTTCCTTTATACTAAACATCTCAGAAGATTTTACTGTATTGTATCTATCATTCTCTCCTTTCTGTCTAATCATGCTTTAATCTTCACAGCTCAGACTGCCATTTTGTTAAAGTGAGTGACTGATAGTCAAGCCTCATCTTGTTTATCCTGTCGTCAGTGTTTGTCACAGTTGACCAGTCCTCCTTCTTCCTCCACATGACTTGTGCTATGCCACAGTCTCTTGGTGTTCCTCATACCTCCCTGGCCACCTCTTCTTACTCTGGCTAGCTGCCTCTAGAGTGCTTTCTTCAGCCCTCTTTTTTTCTTTCTCCTCTCTCCATGTTTACCCCTTAGGTAACTTGATCCAGTGCCATGGCTCTGAATATCATCTCTAGAGTAATAACTCACAAATTTATATTTCAAACTTTGATATTTCTCCTCACTTGCCTTCACATTGGTCCATTTGGATGTTTGATAGGAACCTCTAATTTAATGTGGCCAGAACTCTTGATTTCCTTATCATTCCCAAGAAATTTCCATATCTCCCTCAGTGTCTCTTGTATTAGAAAGAGCCCACTGTTCACTCAGTGGTTTAATCTCCAGACCTAGGAATCATCCTCAGTTGCTCTTTTCTTCAAACCCTGAAATGAATTTAGCAACTAGTCCTATTGACTCTGTTTCATTGCTTTATTCTCCAGCAGAGATTTTTTAAATTCTTATTTTAATAACCTACAATTTTGCCATATCTGGATCAGTAGCTACAGTGATTGTGAAGGAGACATTTGCTATTAGTATAAAGACTTTCTTACAGGGAATTTTGAGGTGAAATGCCTCTAAACTTTTGAGCAATGAGAAGCATCCATGTCATATCATACAGTTCCAGATACTGATCGTGATGGGAGGAGGAAAAGTAGACATCATTCTTTCTCGTTGCCACTTTCAGGTTGCTGTGCTAGTGAACAACAATATTATTTTCATTGAGACCATCTGGACAGTTTTGGAATATCTACCAATTCACAGGTTAGATTACAGATGAATAGGAGTTCATTCTATACTTGGGATGGTCAGAGAAGGCTTTGTTGGAAAAGTAGAATTTGAATTAAGCCTTCATATATGGATTTAGTCAACTAAATGCAGAGGAAAAAGGAATATATCAGTGAGAAAGGAGTTCTCAGGATACAAGTAGAAAATGTAAGGATATACAAGTTATATATGGATAGCCTGTGGTAGGAAAGAGAAAACTAAAGTGAAGGATTTAAACAAGTTATAGGTGAAAGTTTTCATTTGTAGATCTTGTTTTTAAGCTTATAATTATGGAATATATGTTATATATTCTATATGTTTATATATATATATATATAAACAAGTACTGTATTAAGTGTTTTATTTTAATTACTACAACTACTACAATCTACTACCATGTAGATACTAATCTCATTTTGCGTAGGAGTCGTCAGTGGCTCAGGGAGGTAAAGAGACCTGCATAAAATCGCTTAGCGAAGGCTGGAATGGGGATTCAAATTAGCCATTTAGAGTCCAGAGACCCTGCTTATCCCTTTTCTGCTATGCTTTCTCAACAACAGTATCATCCCATGTTAGTGAGCTTTTTGATATGCAGAAGGCATATATCTTAGTCTTTAATATTACTAAGAAGAGATAAACTTGGATTATCTTCAGAAATAGGAATTTATTGTAAAGTTTAGTGACCTTCAGTGAGCAAGGATTCTGATACTTTTAATGCTTGGATGTACAACAGGCCTCATGGAAAACTGAAAGCTAGCTCAGGCTACATCATAGATGAGTCACACTTTCCAAGAGAGAATATCTAAGTGAGCCAATTTGTCACCACCCAGCATGAGGCTTCTTTTGGGTGAGGGCTCATGTCAAGCCAATTGGAGATGAATTTTTGTTTATATTCAGTCCATAACATATATCCTTATTCAGGTCCAGAGGATCAGAATTGGTTTCTGTATTGATGTCTATACAGGCATCCGAGCAACTTCATGATGGCAGTTGCAAAGTCAGTGTCTTGAAAGCCGCACTAGCACACGTGTGTCAGGAGGCCAGGTGGAGACCATGGGGACTGTAGGAAGAGGTGACTGCTGCTTAGCAGCAGCTGACTCTCTCCATGTAGAAACAAAGGATCAGGTGATCTTCAAGAGATGCAACGTTCCGAAAATCCTGTTTTTTAAATACTGACCACTGTTTAAAAACAACAGAACTCTATTTGGGTCAAAGAAAGCAAACCAGTTTGCTAATGCTGACTGTAGTATGCCTCTTTAGTATTGAAAGATACCTGTTTTTTCCAGAAGTGCTTCTCCGAGTCTTCTAAGCGAAAATTTGAAGAATGACTTAGAGATCAAGTTCGCTTGCCCTTGGTGATTAGATGTAATTCTTCCAAAGCTTTCTCATTTTTATAGGCCGCAGTTCTGTATTCTTCATCTCAGCTGAATTTCTGAATATCCTCCCGTGTCTGTGGAATTCTGGGGAGTCAGGAACCCATGACCCAGCAGTGTGCGTTAGGAGCACCATGTCTGGAATGAATAGCCCTTCACTTCCTTTAACAGATCAGTCATCAGGGGAAGCTGATTGCGCCACTATCCATAGCATACTTTGATTCATTTACACTTAAGTGATGAAAGTGGCCTTTTTTTCTCTTTCTTTAAATGGATACTAGCCCAGGAGGGGCTTAGGGAGTTGTAAAGGGGAGTGCTGACTCCTTGGACACACTCTTGGTTGCATTCTCAAATGGCCCACTCAATTAAGGGTAATATTTCATTGACTTGTGTGTATGATGGCTCCCTAGCCAGCAGTGTTTTCTAAATGGTCCTGAGGCAAGACTTTGGGCTTTGAAAACAGCTCTTCATCACCTTTATGTCTGGGGCTGCATTGGCACAGCCTGGATTGAAGCAGTTTTTTCCATCAGAGGGAGCAGCCACAGTTTCTGGCTGAAGTATATTGACTTGGCTGATTTAACTTGTCAAAAGAATGGGTGGTCTGACACTTTCTGGGGCTGGGTCATGCAGCTTTGTTATCTACATGTTGAATTTGACTGTTCAGATACCTGTCTGGATTTTCTTAATAGCAAAAAAAAAATGTTGGATTATAAAAGAATTAACCTTTTTGTATTTCTTCTTGGCCCTGCACAGATAGTATAGATGTGTTCAGACAAACACTGGTATTCCTGCAGAAGGCTCCATGCTCCAAATTGGCCTGAGGTTCATGTGCAAAGCATGTTGTTGCTTTGTTTGATATTTACATGAATAGCACAACTTTCAATAAGGAAGTTTCACACAATAGGAGGTGTGTGTGTGTGTGTGTGTTTGCATGCTTTAATGTTTAAGTATAGCAGATGATGGTGGAAATTTTCCTAGTGACTGCAGGTGACCTTCCACTCTATAAAACTGGCTTCATCTGAATCTATATGAAGTAATTGGTTGAGCTCAGTGGCAAAATGTTCTCAGTAGATAAAGCTCAAACATCCTTACATGGCTACACCTTTGTTCCTTGAGTATAATTTGCAGCAAATCCAAAGTTTGGAAAGCAGCTGCCCATTTTAAGGAATGTGGAAGACTATGATAGCCTTGTGAGGTCAAGCAAATACAACAATAAAAGTTAAAGCAAACTGTATTATGGTACATTTCTGATCATGTTGATATACTTTATACACTTAGACTCATTTAATCCTCACAACAACCTATAAACATGGTTATTATAATTATTCCCACTTTATTGATGAGAAAACTGAAGCATGGAAAGGTAAGTGACTTGCCTAAGGCCACACAACTAGAGGTAGCAAACTTGGGCTTGACAATAAGCAACTTGATTCTAGAGTCTGTGTCTCTACCGTGCCTACCCTGAAGTCATAAATTTCTCATTCTAGGGTTTGAATCCCTGAGTTTTACACAGTACTTGGCACCTAGGAGATGGGTTAGACAAATGCTAATGGTTGGATAAAAGCCCTTTAAAAGATATGAATTTGCATACAAATGTCAATTTTTATTATTACTGTTGATGCTAATATTATTGTTAAAATTAACAGCTACTATACACTGGGTTCTTTCTATGTGCCAGGCACCACACTAGTGCTTTGCAAGTAATATTATTTTTTAAATATTGATTTATCTGGCTGCATTGAGTTTTAGTTGCAGCATGTGGGCACTCTAGTTGTGGCACTCAGGCTTAGTTAGCTGTCCTGTGGCATGTGGGATCTTAGGTTCTCCTACCAGGGACAGAACTCATGTCCCCTGCATAGGAAGGTGAATTCTTAACCACTGGACCACCAGGGAAGTCCCTCAAGCATTATTTAATTTCCTTCTCATAACACTTTAACTGAGGCACTGAGTACATAATTATATACATTTAGAAGCTCAGCTAGAAAACAATAGTGCCAGAACTTGAAGAGGTCTCCTCTTATTCCAGAGTTCATTGCCTTGACTATCAAAGCAATAAAATGTCATTGCTCGGAAAGCTTCTATTTCTTTATTCTTGAGATTTTTTTTTTTCAGGATAAAAAAATACTATGATAATAATATGCAAAAAACAGTATTTGGGATACACTCAACTGACAAATTGGAGAAGGCAATGGCACCCCACTCCAGTACTCTTGCCTGGAAAATCCCATGGATGGAGGAGCCTAGTAGGCTACAGTCCATGGGATCGCTAAGAGTCAGACACAACTGCGCAACTTCACTTTGACTTTTCACTTTCATGCATTGGAGAAGGAAATGGCAACCCACTCCAGTGCTCTTGCCTGGAGAATCCCAGGGATCGGGGAGCTGGTGGGTTGCCATCTATGGGGTCACACAGAGTTGGACACGACTGAAGTGACTTAGCAGCAGCAGCAGCAGCAACTGACAAATAATTTTTAGACAATTAAAAAGTACTAAATGGCATAGGGCAGTGTTTTCTAACACTTTAGCTTTGGTACAACAATCATCTTCATGATTTTTTTTCCATATCTAAATTTTCATGTGAACTTTTATTAATACAAAGCTAGTATACATTTATTCTATTTCATAGTCACGATAGTTTGAGTTTCTTAATGTGCATATTTTTTAGGATACCAAGCAGTTTCATTGATACTAAATGTAAAATGCTTTCTATGTTGGCTATAGTAATGCTTACTATTTGTAGTGTTTTCTCTTTAGAAAATATCTGTGTGCTACCACCTGAAGTCATTTTTCACATTTCCTTTAGCAGTTACCACTCCGTGGAAACACAGAGGATATAAATATGCCTAAATATTTGCTCCACCTATATCAAGCCAACATCAGGCTAATCTAGGAAGCAGGTAATAGTTTGGGTGCAGGGAAAGGGATCACGCATGCTCTTAATGGTTGCCACCCATTTGTCCCTTAAGGAACTCTCGATATCTTTTTCATCCTTTCTTTTATTTTACCTTATTTACTTATTTAAATTAACTTTTATTGGAGTATAGTTGTTTTGCAATGTTGTGTTAGTTTCTACTGTACAACAAAGTGAATCGGCTATATGTATACATATACCCCCTCTCTTTTGTATTTCCTTCCCATTTAAGTCACTACATAGCACTGAGCAAGTAGGATCCATGACACAGGGTGTGGTCCCATTAACAACAAAGTTCAGAGGAGGCAAAATTCACTGGACTGGGGAGTAGAGCTTCTTGCAGGGGCTTTCTCGGGAAGGAGGGTAGACCTGGGAGGAGAGGTGAAGTGGGCCCATCCAAGTGCCTGTAGGAGCCCAACCCCCTGCTTCTTTGACTGCGAATTCACACCTCGCTCCTTCAGGGACTGCAGCACCAACCAAGGTCACAAACCAGATCTGAATTCAGGTTTTAAGGTCAAAGGGGTCATATTTCAGGTCATCTTACTTCCCTGTTTCACTGCAGCTGAACTTTTCCACTTTCTCTCTTAAGTCTACAGTCACACCATCTGTTTTCAATTTTGTGAAGAGTAGTGAAAAAAATCTAATCCAGTTTTTCCAAACACTTAATTTTTAAAGGAAAAACAGTCTATTTTTTCATTTTAATACTTCAGTGCTTAACAAGTGGTATTTACTTACCAACAAAATCTATGCAGTTTCCCACCAAGATAATGCATGTTTTTCTCTCTTCCATTCTCACACTTACTGTCTTTCTTATGCTAGCTATTAAAGACTGAGAGGCATTAAAGATGTAAGCCAAAGCAGGTAATTTCCTGAAGAGAAGAAATGTACCTTAAATGATTTCTCTTTGTTAGATCTTTTTATTCTCCTTTCATTTGGCTCTTTACAGAAAACAAAAAAGGGGGAAAAAAATGGGTGACAAATGTCCTTTGGCTCCAAAGAGACAAGAAACCTCTGAAAGCAGAAATTGTTTAAAAAATTAATTTCTTCGAACCAGAGTCAGAGCTGGCCTTTTAGCACTGTTGCACATTAATGCTGCTTCCCCTCCCACTGGGAAGTTAAGGCCCGAGTGGCAGTCATTATTGCCAACAGCATGGCTACCCAATGGATTCCTGGAAGGGCTCACTTAAAAGATTCAGCCAGATCCTCTCCAGGGGCTTCCAGTTCCCATCATCCCAGGAATGAAATATTTAGTATCATCTTTCTGCACCTGAGGCTGCCATGGATTAAATTCTTGCTGCCTCCATTACTGGGGCAGCCAAGAACTCAGGCTGTAGTGATTGGATGCGAAGTGCTTAATGACTGCACTTGGCTGAGAAAGGGAGGGGGAAAGAACAGGCCAGAACCACCATCACCAGTGGTGATCATAGCCTAGAGAACAGACTTTCCAGAGATGCTGTTGCTCAAGAAGAATCTACTTGGATTCCTCCCTAATACCACCAATAGACAGCATATTTTGAAATCACATTCCACATTTATGTGTGTGTGCTAAGTCACTTCAGTTGTGTCCGACTCTTTGCGATCCTATCACATAGGACCACATCCTATCAGGCTCCTCTGTCCATGGGATTCTTCAGGCAAAAATACAGTAGTGGGCTGCCAGACCCTCCTCCAGGGGATCTTCCTGCCACAGGGATTGAAGCCATGTCTTCTGTGTCTCCTGCATTGTAGGCAGATAGATTCTTTACCACTGAGCCCCTGGGAAAGCCTATATATATATGATCACCTATAGTCACTCATATAATACAAATAAATCTCTATAAATGGTGCTGCATGTCTTAAGCTGGACAAATTCACATTGGTTCTCCCTTTCCTGTCTGTTCCATAAATGTGTAGATTTTCTCAAAATGTTTTCTTCAGTTCTTTGATTTTCACTCTCTATATACCCATCACCTATGAGTTATGAGGATGAGTTCTGAATCAAGTTGTTGGGTGTGCTTATCTTCTGGACACAGTATAAGGTGCTTAGTAAATGATTATTGAATGAATTAATGTCTATTATTTCAACATCTCTTCCTGAATAATAGCAGTAGTAAGCGGAATAGTGGCTTCCTGAAATATGTCCATGTTCCAGTCCCTGGAACCTGTCAATGTTACCTTGTTGCTCTTGTCGTTCAGTCACTAAGTCACGTCTAACTCTTTGTGACCCCATGAACTGCAGCATGCCAGGCTTCCCTGTCCTTCACTATCTTCCGGAGTTTGCTCAAACTCAAATCCACTGAATCAATGATTCCAACCATCCATCTCATCTTTCGTCACCCTCTTCTCCTCTTGCTCTTGTTCTTTCACGCATCAGGGTCTTTTCCAGTGAGTCGGCTCTTTGCATTACGTGGCCAAAGTACTGGAGTTTCAGCTTCAGCACCAGTCCTTCCAATGAATATTCAGGGTTGATTTCCCTTATGTTTGACTGGTTTGATCTCCTGGCTGTCCAAGGGACTCTCAAGAGTCTTCTCCAGCACTACAGATTGAAAGCATCAGTTCTTTGGTGCTCAGTCTTCTTTACAGTCCAACTCTCACATTTGTTCATGACTACTGGAAAAACCATAGCTTTGAATATACAGACCTTTATCTAAAAAGTGATGTCCCTGGTTTTTAATACACTGTCTAGGTTTGTCATAGCTATTCTTCCAAGAAGAAAGTGTCTTTTAATTTCATGGCTACAGTGATTTTTGAGCCCAAGAAAATGAAATCTGATACTCTTTTCACATTTCCCCCACCTATTTGCCATGAAGTTGGGACCAGATGCCATGATCTTCATTTTCGAATGTTGAATTTTAAGCCAGCTTTTTCACTCATTTTTCACCTTCATCAAGAAGCTCTTTAGTTCCTCTTCACTTTCTGCCATTAAAGTGATATCATTTGCATATCTGAAGTTGTTGATGTTTTTGCCAGCAATCTTGATTCCAGCTTGTGGTTTGTCCTGCCTGGTAATTCACATAATATACTCTGCATATAAATTAAATAAGCAAGATGACAATATACAGCCTTGACATACTCCTTTCCTAATTTTGAACCAGTCCGTCGTTCCTTGTCCAGTTCTAATTGTTATTTCTTGTCCTGCATACAGGTTTCTCAAGAGGCAGGTAAATGGTCTGGTATTCCCATCTCATTAAGAATATTTCATGTGCTTCACTCATGTGATTTAGTTAAGGCTCTTGAGATGGAAAAATTCTCCTGGATTATTCTATTTGGAATGATGTGATTACAGCAGTGGTTAGAATAGGGACACAGGAGGACGGAGAAGAACAATGTGATGATGGAAGCAGAAATGTGTCCAGGAGCCAGGAAATGCCAGCAGATTCTAGAATCTAGAAGATGCAAGGAGTGGGTTCTCCCCTGAGCCCTCCAAAAGGAACCAGCGCTGCAAACACCTTGATTTTTATTCTCTTGAGGCTTATTGTAGAGTTCTGATCTAAAAAGTTAAACTTGTGTTGTTTAAAGCCACTAAATTCATGGCAGTTTGTTACAGCAGCAACAGGAGACTAATACAATGTCTCATGGCAAATCCATGAGACATGGATTATCTAATATACCTGGAAACAAACTCACTTCTTCCCCAAATCCCACCCTTCAACCTCAGCTATTCTCTTTTGAATTTTTTTTTAATTGAGGTATAATTGCTTTACAGAATTTTGTTGTCTCTCTTGCACTAGGTAAGCAGAGTCCTCTTTGCTTTCTCTCTGTTTCTTACAGTAGCAGTCAAGACTGGCAAATTGTTCTACACCTGCAAAATTTCTCAAAACCATTGCTTTTACTTGCAGCCATGGCAATATCCCTCCGTAGACAGAACACTCTGTGGAGTATAGTTGAGTGTTAGTTGTTCAGCTGTGTCTGACTCTTTGCAACCCCATGCACTATAGCCTACTAGGCTCCTCTGTCCATGGGATTCTCCAGGCAAGAACATTAGAGTAAGTAGCCATTCTCCTTTCCAGGGGGTCTTCCTGACCCAGGTCTCCTGTATTGCAGGCAGATTCTTTACCCTCTGAGTCACCAGGAAAGTCCCCTGGAGTACAGTAGCTTCTCACTAAATGTTTGTTGAATGAGAGTTATGACTCCTCTTTCCTGAGTCCTTTAAAATGTTCTTTCCATTGTGTATAATTTCCATTATGAAATCTCTGAGAGTAGGGGCACTGTCTTTTTTTTTTTTTTAACCAGCATTTCACGTATGTTTGGAATATGTCATCTAGTCTTGGTAAACTAATAAATGGACTCGCTCCCTGTTACTACCCCGTTATTGAAAAAAATGTTAAGTGGTGGTAAAAATCAGCGTTTGAGAGTTAGATGGAGCAAAGTTTGTGTCCATGCTCCGTAATTATCTAGTTGTACACTTCTTTCAAGAAAGACACTAACCTTTCCAAATTACACTTTCCTTAACTGTATGATGTTAAGGGGCTAACGAGAGTGCTTTACCTTTTGAGCTGTTCTCAGGAATGCACTGGGGTCTGGCTCATGGTAATAAGTGGTCAGTAAGCATGCGCTCCTATCATCATTTCACTGTAGACAAGGGAGCACCCTCATTACATCTCTTTGTTAACCAGCGGCTGAAGTGCAAACTGCATATGCATGTGTGGGGAGGCAGGGGCACGGGCAGGAAAGGAGGGCAAAGCCTGGGGGTGGGGAAGGCAGCGAGGCAGGCTTTTTGCATTCAACAATGGAGTGCAATTTGGAAACACTTGCCTTGTGTAGCCCTCAGCTGCCTGTGAAATTCATCTGAATCTTGTTCCGTTGGCCTATGGGGTATTTTCAAATACAAATTAGGTTGGCCAGAATTCCTTTTCTGCACCAGCTCTCCTGGGTGCAACTGAGAGGTTATTAAGATGCCTAATAAAAGGAGAGAGCACATTTAATAACATTACCATCAGCTCGGCGGAGCTGAGCTATGTGGGCCCACGGTGCCCCAGAGCCCACAGCCTCCTGCCACCGGTGCACTTGCTCAGAAGAGGCCCCATAATTATCCACATTTAAAAAGCACCATTAAATCCATTGAGGCAGTCATGTCCCATTTGCAGGGCCTTTCTGCCCACGTTACTCGGGAGACCCATGGCCTAGCTTCTTAGGGTGAGGGGAGAGGAGGAGAGGGAGTAGATGAAAGTTCCTGGGCTAAAGTGATGGCTGGTTAAATTCACAAAATGGCAGATCTTCTCAGTGCCATTTTCATCCCTATAGGATCTTTTCATCCCTTTGTTTTAGGTATTTACTTAGCAAACCTTTATCCAGCACTATGCCTCCACTTCTCATGCAGGATTCTATTTAATCCTCACAATGACTCATTCAGTGTCAGTGGTTCTCAGTGATTTTGCACCCCGGGAGACATTTGGTGATGTCTGGAGACATTGGTGGTTGTCACAACCCAGGTGAGGGGTCTCCTGACATCTGATCAGTAAAGACTTGAGATACTGCTTCTGCAGTGCAGAAAGCAGACCCTCCCAACAGAGAACTGTCTGGCCTGCATGTCTGCAGTGTTGCAGTTGGGACATTCTATCGTAGCTGCTGCTCCTTCCCTCATTTACCAATGAGGAAACTGAGACTCAGTGGTTATGTGATGGTCTGGTGTCACACAGCTGGTAAGTAGTGGAGCTGCCAGGGCCTGCGTGCTCACCACTGTGCTAGATGGCCTCCTAACACCCCTCTTTGTGCCCATCCTTTGCCTCTGAGCTCCTCTCCTGCCCCTGCACCAGACCACCTACCTGTCCTCACCATAGCCCATTGTCCTTACACTTGTTGGGAGTAACGTGATGTTTGCTTTGCTGTAAGCTGTCTCCTTAAAGAATATTCATTTGCACACATAAAAAATTGCTGCACATTTTGAATGAATCAGGAGCCTATGTGAGAGTAGAATCTATATTTAGCCTTAAGATACAGGAAATATGAACATGGTACTCTTTCCCAAGTCCTTAATATCTGTGGGTGGTTTCAGAGATGTTTTATACCAAATAAAGAATGTGTAGTGGTTTTAGAAGCAGTGATCTATAGAATATTCGGTGGCCTGGAGAAGAGAAGGTGCAGTGCACTGGAAATGATATTAATCTGGACCCAGGCGGTCTCTGGGCCTCTGAACAGCCATTCCCCCTGTTAGCAACACTCTTCTTTCCTCTCTTTTCTTATCATATTTCTCCTCTTCCTTTAGGTTTCACGTTAGAAATTGTCACTTAGGAAGCTTTCCCCAGATCTTGGTTGAGTATCCCTGCTTCCTGTGCACTCTAAATCTTTTATTTTTTAAAACATTTTAATTTATCTAAAATTTTTTATTCATTTACTTTTGACTGTACTAGGTCTTTGTTGTGGTGTGCAGGCTTTCTTTAGTTGTGGTAAGTTGGGGCTACTCTCTAGCTGTGGTAGGCAGGCTTCTCAATGTGGTGGTTTCTCTTGTTGTGGAGCATGGGCTCTAGGGCATGTAGGTTTCAGTGGTTGCCACATGTGGACTCAGTAGTTGTGGCTCACGGGCTTAGTTGCCTTGTGGCATATGGAATTTCTCCAGACCAGGGATGGGACCCGGGACCCCTGCGTTGGTAGGCAGATTCTTAACCACTAGACCATCAGGAAAGTCCTAAATCTTTTAGATCAGCTCTGTGTAAAAGGAATATAATGATGTATTTTCATGTATGTATTTTCAAATTTTCTACTAGGCATGTTAAAAAATTAGAGACAGATGATATTGACATTTTTTCTTATTTAGCCACCAATATTAGTATTGATATTTCAGCACATAGTCAATACAAAATTATTAATAAGATAGTCTACAGTTTTGGGAGCTGTCATTGAAATCTTGTGTGCATTTTACACTCACAAAAGCTCAACTCAGTTTAGATGCTGAATTTTCAATAGTTAAGGTGAAATATAGTCCTGCCAGGTCCTCCATGGTGGCTCAGACGGTAAAGAATCAGCCTGCAATGTAGGAGACCTGGATTCGATCCCTGAGTAGGGAAGATCCACTGGAGAAAGGCATGGCAACCCAGTCCAGTATTCTTGTCTGCAGAATCCCCATGGACAGAAGAGCCTGGTAGGCTACAATCTATGGGATCCCAAAGAGTCAGACATGACTGAGCAACTAAGCACAGCATAGCATAGTCCTGCCAAAACAACCAAGGTGCAATTAATAGAAAAATATTTTCAACTGCTTTAATTTTTAAAGTTAGATTTATTAAAATTAAATTAAAAATTCAGTTCTTCAGTTTCAGAAGCCACATATTCCATAGCACATGGCACGTGTTCAATATCCACATGTTCTGGAATATTGCAAGTTGAAACTGCCTGTTGATTTCTTTTTTCCTCCCACTAGAGCAAAATGACTTTGAGATCAAGGATTAGGCCTTGGTAACCATATGCCAGTGCCTGGCATGCATTTTGGCACACAGCAGATTCTCAATAAACACCTGCTGAATGGCTTGAGATAATAGTTCTAATCCCGTATCACCTTTGTAATCTAGGTTCTTCTCTAAGAAAATGAGAGTTTGGGCCACTTTTGAAAGTCTGTCCCCCTGGATGCTTAATAAATGTTATATGAGCAAAGAGATTTTTGGCCAAACAAGTGTGAGAGACACAGGGTTCCGTGAAAGAAGCAAGTTTCTTTCCTGCAAGACTTTTCAGAGCCCTGAAGGTTTTAGTGCACAATGGCTTGCCAAGAGAATGAAAAGTTTTACTTTTAATAAATTAAAAACTTTAAGATGTCCTATTTCCCCAACGTATCTGGCTATAAACCTTTTTCTTCTCAGACTGTTTGCAGGATTTGTGCTCCCTGGAACACAATGCAGGAATGGCTGGGTTACTGTAAGGCTCTTTAGGGTTAGTCTCTGCTTAGAGATGTGGTCTCAAGAATGTATGACAGTGCACACCAGTTTCTTTTCAGCTTCACTGAAATTATCCTCGACAAAAACGAGGTGGTAGAGGAACAATGCACTCTGCTCAAAATCAATGCCTTACCTTACTTAAGAACAGACTATTTCAGATTGGAAACTAGTTCTTCAAATAACTGCTCATTTTCAGAGGAGCCGTGGAGACAGTCTCCATTGATTCCATCCTTACATCCTACCTAAAAAGGTGCACAGTGCAAATCTGTGAATTGCCCCTTTCTGAATGGTCAACAGAGTGCTTAAAATGGAAAAGCAGAACCTAGCTCATGTTAGGGATGAATGATTAGATTGAACTATATGAATTTACCACTTTTCAAACACTTGATTTACAAATATGACAATTTTGTATGGTTCAACCAACTGGTTATAATAAATCACTCTACTCTTATACTTGTCCATAGGAATCTAAGGTTCCTAAGGAACTATCTTTCTGGAGGAAAACGGTTTGAAAATATATAGCACAGCTTTTATTTTTAAAATTAAAAGAAAATTTAGATGTGAATGTATTTTATGGAAACCCTCTCAAGGGTAAATGTTGAGAGTTGTGTGTAAGGTAACATATCCAGTCACGTACATATCATAGATTCAGAGGCAGCCTGAGAGAATAAGTCTTCACATGTTCATTATTGAGTTACTGTGGAGTCCTGTTTTCTTCATGCTATGAAGTATCTAAGTTGTTCCTCTCTTCGCCATAGGTCTGATATCCACACTCCAGAGCTTTTCACGTTCTCAGCATCCCACTGCCATGTTCCTCTGTTCAAACTTATACCTAGTTTCTTCCAGGTTCTTGTTTGGTATATTTAGTCTGCTGGCTTCATCACTGCTAACAATGTTGCTGGAATCATGTCAGTTAAGAATCGTTCTGTCTTTGACTTGTTCAACTGGCCACAGCCTTCTCTTTCTGCAATTTCGTTCTCAACATGCCAAGGGCTAGAACCTGAATCTTAGACCAACAAGTCATGAGCAAGCCCAGCAAGAGCAAAAAGAACGTGAGTTTTGGTGTCCAATAGACTTGTTTTTGGGAGAAGGCAATGGCACCCCACTCCTGTACTCTTGCCTGGAGAATCCCATGGACAGAGGAGCCTGGTAGGCTGCAGTCCATGGGGTCGCTAAGAGTCAGACCCGACTAGGTGACTTCACTTTCACTTTTCACTTTCACGCATTGGAGAAGGAAATGACAACCCACTCCAGCGTTCTTGCCTGGAGAATCCCAGGGACAGCGGAGCCTGGTGGGCTGCTGTCCATGGGGTCACACAGAGTCGGACACGACTGAAGCGACTTAGCAGCAGCAGCAGCAGACTTGTTTTTAATGCTAGCCCTGCACTTGATCACTGGCAGATCTTACATTCTGTTTCTTAGCCCCTTGTTTGCCAGGTTGTTACAAAGGATATTATAAAGGATACAGGTGAATAGCCAGATGAAGAGTTACATGGGGCAGAGTCCAGAGAGGTCCTTAGAGGAAGAGCTTCTGTCCCAGTGGAACTGAGGTACATCCCTGTCAGCATCTGGATACATTTCCCAACCTGAAAACTCCAATCAGTTCAGTTCAGTTTAGTCACTCAGTCGTGTCCGACTCTTTGTGACCCCATGAATCGCAGCACGCCAGGCCTCCCTGTCCATCACCAACTCCTGGAGTTCACTCAAACTCACGTACATTGAGTCGGTGATGCCATCCAGCCATCTCATCCTCTGTCGCCCCCTTTTCCTCCTGCCCCCAATCCCTCCCATCATTAGAGTCTTTTCCAATAAGTCAACTCTTTGCATGAAGTGGCCAAAGTACTGGAGTTTCAGCTTTAGCATCATTCCTTCCAAAGAACACCCAGGACTGATCTCCTTTAGAATGGACTCCAATAGCAAAGTCTTAAATGTGTGTATCTTTGACCTTGCAAATCCGTATCTAGGAATTTATCCTAAGACATTAAAAAATAAGCACACAGAATTATATCACAGGGTTATTTGTCTCAGTGTTGTTTATAATAGCAAAAATTGGAAGCCATTTAAATTTCCAGTTGGTTGATTATAGTATATCTATACAAGTAAAGTATTTAGAAGGCATTAAATGATGATGGGTATCTGTATTCGTTGGTATAGAATGATACCTATTTTTAAGAAAAAAGTTATTTCAATGTTAGCATGTATAATATAATCTCCTTAAAAGTAAATATTTACTTGTGAGTGTACATGTGTATATAGAAATATATCTAAAAGTATACCCATCAGCATTTTAAATAGAAATTCTTTCTGATGATAAGTATAAAAGACATTGACTTCCTCATGGGTTAATACTCAAATTGCCCTCATATGTAATGCCTTGACATATAATAGAGATTTCCTGTTGTAGGAATTTCAAGAACTTTGACCCATGGTTAGGAGATGGTTATGAGTTTGTTGCTTATTTGTTTCAGCTTCTGTGGAGTTTTGACTCATGCTTTCTGTGAGTTCAACTTATGGAAGAAAACTCTGAGTTGACTTTATAATCTGGGAAGGAACTCTATGTTATTCTAATATATAATGATACTTCATATGAATGATAATATTTTACCTTCATTGCCTTTGAGCATGTTGCCGCACGTTATATCACTTGCATTTACTGAGTGCTTGCTATCTGGTGATGTATATATTGATATTTTTACATGCTATCTCCAAGGTAGGGTTGCTTTCCTCCATTTTACTGATGGGAAGTATTTTCCCACTACTAGTGAGGACACACCTAGGTTGGGGTTCTTCCCGTTGCCATGTTATTATCTTGAATTGTTTGATCCTAAATCACCCTCCACATCTGATTCCTCCAATATACTCTACGAGCTCTCTCTCTACCTGACACACCGAACTTTTCAAACAGGTGTGGAGAAGCACTGTGAACACAGCACTGCAATGAAATAGTTCAGTATCAGTTCAGCTGTCAGTCGTGTCCGACTCTTTGCGATCCCATGGACTGCAGCACGCCAGGCCTCCCTGTCCATCACCAACTCCCAGAGTTCACTCACACTCATGTGCATTGAGTCGATGATGCCATCCAGCCATCTCATCCTCTGTCGTCCCCTTCTCCTCCCACTTTGAAGTAGTTATGGGCCAAGAAATGGAGGCAGAGGTGACATGGCTTGTCTAAGACCTCATAGCTGATAAAAGATAGAATAGTTATTTTTCTGTCTTCCCATTCAGCAGAGGGCATATAAGGGTTGTTCTGGGTAAAGAACAAAAGATGTGGCAGGGGGCCCAGGGAAGAGTGGTGTTTCCCCTGGTGTTACATGCAGTAGGTAAGTGGAATGAAACAGCAACTAATCCAATCCAGCCCCAAACCACAAATGTCAACAGATATTTTATGGCAGGGAAGGTGCCAACGAACATGTCACATGCTCTTTTGAAAATAAATGAAGCCACATAGGGACTCTAAAGTAAGAAAAATAAGAACTGGGCTGTTTATGGATCTCCTCTGGTTTTAGTTTATGGTGTTTCAAATATCACGGCAGGAAGAGGCACCATAGGAAGAGCCCTCGGATGTGACAGAGGTCACTGGGCTCCGCTGTTATCTAATTGCATCGCACTGGGCAAGCCATTCAGGGCCTCACCCGCTGCATCATAACCAGTGGGGTAATCAACTCCTGTTCATGGGTTTGTTAGGAAGATGATTTCAGGGTTGAAGTCTTGCTTTTGTTTCTCTAAGCTCAAGTTCAAGTGAAAATAAATGCAGTGGTCAGTTCCCCAAAGGATTTGACACCTGCTTCCCTTCGGAATCCATGCAGGAGGTGCCTCATGGGATCAGAACAGTAAGGTTTCTTGGAGATCATCTAGGGATCTTAGTTCAGTGATACCAATTATTTTCCCGTCAGCGGTAGATCCCTTTTCACAGAGGAAATTTAATGAAGAATCTGAATATATAAAACATAATAGAAGAGCTGCCTTAGTTGAAACAAGAAGGCCACCTTCATCATCTTTTCTTTCACTCAGAAGCTGTCACTGTGGGTCCTTCCCAGAACGGAGGATACTGGCGAGTATAATTTGAAAATGAGCTCTTAAAGCTTGATAGGCACCATGGCTGGTTGCCAAGTACATGTCTGCCCCACCCCAAAATGATGAAATCAGAATCTAAATTTTCGAAAAGATCCCCAGATGATTTGTACAGTTCCTAATTTTTAAGAACCATTGGCTTTTTCCAGTGCTTTCATTTTGCAGGTGAGGAAACTGACACCTGCGAGTAGGGGAATCACTTGTCCACGGTCACAAAGTTGATGCTGAGACAAGCCCTGGGCTTCTGGCCCCAGGGGTACATTTAGATGGGCTTCTTAGTTGCGAGCAACAAAAAACACTGGCTAATGTAAGCCAAAGTCATTAGAAGGCTATATCATGGTTCATAAGATGGAAGAGGAAGCACAAGACCCAGGCGTGTGGGCAGCTCCGTCGGAGTAGATGGTAGGAGCTAACAATCTCTTCAGGGCAGCACTACGAGGAAGAGGTGGCTTCACCATTTCTCCTCCTTGTGGCACTTTATCGATAGTCGAAATCTGAGGAAGAGAGTCTGATTGGCTCAGCTTGGACAAGGAGGCCTCTGGCTGGGGACCACCGCAGAGAACCTTGACCAAAAGTCTCAGGAAGACCTCACTCAGTGGGTGTAGCAGAGATGATGCTTCCAGGAGAAAGTGGAAATGTCATTAGGAGGCAAAAATAAGCATATGCTCATACCCTCAACCACCTTTCCCACCACATTGTGCTGTCTGTCTGTTAGGGTCAATGCTTCACAGAAAACAATCCAGTTGAAATCAAGGGGTTAAGATAAATTCTGTGGCTTAACTATCAGCCAAATGACATTTTAACAACCTTTTTAGCATATCCTGGCTGGGCTGAGACCTTCCCTGCAAAATGCCTTAATCCTTGGTCTCTAAATAGAGACTTATTTTCAATTTCTCCAATTCCTAATGTTTTAAATGGAACTACTGTTCCCCTTAGAGCACCCAGTGGCTGGCTGGAGACCTTTATTGATATATATATAAATTACCTCAATCCCCTCTGCTGCCTACAGATCCAATCATATTGAACTAATGCGCATATAAATAAAAACCTGGAAGTGTGGTTTATGGCAATAAGTAGTGCAGCCGAAGTTTATACCATTCTACAAAGACACCTTGATACATTGCTGATAATCTTCATAATATGTTTAAGGAAGCAGTGTGTCAGCTCAGGCCAGAGCACCCTGGGAACCAAATGGGAAATCTGATTCTCCAGCTTCTGATTGACCAAGAGAAGAATCTGTCCTGCCAGGAGGAGACCCAGCCCATGCTGTCAAGGGCCTAGTGGCCGGAAATCTTTTCCTGAAGTCACCAGGCAGGAGAGATGGGTTGATGTACAAAATGTGCAGGGCTTGGAGTAGGAGCTCTCCTGCCTTTTTTATTTTTATTTTTGGCAGTCTGGGCTCTGTGGTTAATTTTGATGGAAGATGGGTTCCTGAGTAGCTGAGGAATAGGCCAGGTTAAGAACACTCTTCAGAGCAGTCTTTTACCCTGCCAGAATGTTCCAAGGGACACCTGAGGTGATGCACTCATTTCCAGAGGAAAGTGTTGGGAGCAGCATTTCTTGAGGTGAATCTGATTTTGGCGGCTCTGCATACTTTGCTTTCAATGAATTAACTCAGCCTGTGAGCCTTTTGGGGTTTGAGCCATGGCCGTCAATCAGCTCCATCAAGTTCTGCACTCTAGATTGTTTGCTCTAGCCCCTTTGTTATTTTCTTTCTGTTTGAACATTGTTGCCATGCCATATAGCATGGAACCAACTCTTGCCCATATCTTTTGTTCTACTTAGAAAGTTACCCTACCTCTTTTCCATTCCTCCCTATTGGCTCCTGATCCTGTAGGGAACTTCCTACCATTTCTGACTCCCACCAACTCATGTTCACAGTCTCCTTATTTATACACATTCCATGGATCCTTTCATGAGAAGTCATTTTTCCCACGTCTCTCTTAGTGAACTTACCACTTTCAACTTAGTATCATATCAAGTTATTTGTGTGCACTAATTCCTATTCTGGTCTGGGTATGCCTGGAATTGATTCAGCTTTGGATTTCTCAGGTTCTTACAGTGCTTGCCTATAACAGGTGCTCAGTAAGCATCTTAACGCATGAATGTATAAATGCATGTGTTGATTCTTGATGAAAGAGAAAGAGGAGAGTGAAAAAATTCGCTTAAAGCTCAACATTCAGAAAACAAAGATCATGGCATCTGGTACCATCACTTCATGGGAAATAGACAGGGAAAGAGTGGAAACAGTGTCAGACTTTATTTTTGGGGGCTCCAAAATCACTGCAGATGGTGACTGCAGCCATGAAATCAAAAGACACTTACTCCTTGGAAGGAAAGTTATGACCAACCTAGACAGCATATTAAAAAGCAGAGACATTAATTTGCCAACAAATGTCTGTCTAGTCAAGGCTGTGGTTTTTCCAGTGGTCATGCATGGATGTGAGAGTTGGACTGTGAAGAAAGCTGAGTGCCAAAGAATTAATGCTTTTGAACTGTGGTGTTGGAGAAGACTCTTGAGAGTGCCTTGGACTGCAAGGAGATCCAACCAGTCCATCCTAAAGGAGATCAGCCCTGGGATTTCTTTGGAAGGAATGATGCTGAAGCTGAAGCTCCAGTACTTTGGCCACCTCATGAGAAGAGTTGACTCACTGGAAAAGACTGTGATGCTGGGAGGGATTGGGGGCAGGAGGAGAAGGGGATGACCGAGGATGAGATGGCTTGATGGCATCACTGACTCAATGGACATGAGTCTGAGTGAACTCCAGGAGATGGTGATGGACAGGGAGGCCTGGCGTGCTGCGATTCATGGGGTCGCAAAGAGTCAGACACAGCTGAGCGACTGAACTGAACTGGCCATAGCAGGAGGTCCCAGCCCTGGACAAGGACTCAAAGGGGAGACTTTGAACAGTGGATATGAAAAGCTTGAAGATGCTTGGTTGCCTGGAAACCTGGGAAAGAGTATGGGGATGAAGTTGGGGATGGGGAGCAAAAGTAGGTAAGGGAGGGTAGGGAGAGGAAGTGATCCTTTTCTTGGATATTTTGCCCAGGTCTAGCCCTGAACTTGAGCCCAAAGAGGAAACAAACAGAGGTATAATAAAGAAAACACATCATTCTCTTTTGTGTAACAAAAAGTGGCTGTGTGTACCCTGGAGACTGGGCACACTAATTCCTTTGGGGTTTGGGTAGAACATGTTCAAATTTGTATTTGTGTAGGTTTCTCAGTTTAAAATGTTCTATTTTTGATGTGTTTTAATATGTATTAATACATTAGCATTGTGATATATACTTGTAATTTGAAAATAAATACCTTCATATATAAGTAGATATCTATATACTGGATTGGATGACACAATTTTTAACTAATGGAGTGTGTAATAAAAGAAGTTTACAGACTTCTGCTTTAGTGGTTCACTCCCTGTACTAATCCAGAGTCTGCCAATAATCTCCCAATCTTGAGCTGATACTAGCAACTTCATCCATTATTCAGGAAAAGCATAAGGAAGCCTCTTTGGTTTAGCTCCTTGTATGCTGTCTTAAGATCCTAGCTAAAGTTCAGTGTGGTGTTATAATAAAGTATATTGGCCTTGGGCTTGCTCAGCCTTAGTTTCTAATTTTGGCTCATCCAAGCAGTGTGATCTTAGTCAGCTTTTTGGGTATCAGTTTCCTCATTTACAAAATGATTAACATTAGTACCTACCCCCCAAATGAAATCATTTTTGTAAAACCCTTAGTAAAATGCCAGGCACATAATTGAGGCTTGTACATTCCAGCTACAAAAGGACCTAATCTAAGAATATCAGTCAGCTGGAGACCACTTCTCCATCCCATGCCCATAGCAGACATCACTAATTGAGCACAGCCTTGTTCCTTCAGGACTTAGACTAGACCTCAGGATTAGGTCACAGGATAATTTCTTCCCCCCTCCTGTGGGCAGTTAGTCTCTGAAAAGCATTTGCTGTGAGAAGCGGCTAATGTACAGAAACAGCCTTGTGGACTTCCCATCAGCAGGAGAGATCTTGAGGAAGAGCTTTTCTTATTTAGGATCCCAGTGGGATGTTATCAAGCAGGTCTTTGAAAAGTTTTCTCTGGGGATTTTTGGGGCTATGGCAACAACAATGAGGATAATGCCTCACATTTTGATTTGTGCTTTATAGTTTTCAAAGCACTTTCATGCACATTTTCTAACTTCATCTTCATAGAAACCCTGCCTGGCGAAGCAGAGAAGGCATTAGAATCAGAAAAATAGCAATCTTTTTTTAAAATGAAAAGGACCCTAGAGACTTTGTCCAACCTCCTCATTTTATAGACTAAGACTAAGGAAGGAAATACCACCATTTTAAGAAAAAGTGTAGGTAGAGAGTCCTAAAACTCCATAATGTTTGAGTCCAGGATGGAAAAGGAGCATTTTTTGGTAATGATTTTGAAATGTTAGGTTCCTTAAGATTTAATAATCCCACGATACGTATTGTTTGCTTTGCAGAGCTTTATAGCAATACGGGGCCTTCCAGTATGAGGCTCAGGTCTTCTTCTACCTCCAGGTCCAAGGAGACCCCACCCCATCGTCTTGGGTGTTTTCGTTAGTCTTCCTTTGTGAGGAAGGGGACTAATCATATGGCTGATCTTGCGGGAAAGTCTAATTTGGGTCAACTATGATATGAGAGGGTCACATGGAAATAATGAGAGTGTGGTTTCTTGGTGTTTGGGGAGACTAGACTAGCAGCATGAATTTTTTTTTCCTCGGGGCTAATGTGAATTAATTACTCCTTTTATTCTTTTTTGAATTGAATGCTTACTCTTTCCTAGGTACTCTAAGGAAGTATAGAATTTAAAGACTGTCAGGAAACAACAATTGGGAGAAAAGATGAAATGTCTGCAGATGAGGTAATTCAGGGATAATTTGTAGCTCTGACCAGGGTTAAAATGGGTCACAATTACAACATTAGCAATTTAGTGAAGGGGAGTTCACTATGGGCTATAGTATGGAAGTATAGAACTTGAACTTGAAGAAGAACATCTATATTATTAAACAGATCCTATTGTCTATGCCAAAGCCTTTGACTGTGTGGATCACAATAAACTGTGGCAAATTCTTCAAGAGATAGGAATACCAGACCACCTGACTTGCCTCTTGAGAAACGTATATGTAGGTCAGGAAGCAACAATTATAACTGGACATGGAACAAGGACTGGTTCCAAATAGGAAAAGGAGTCCGTCAAGGCTGTATGTATACTGTCACTCTATTTATTTAACTTGTACGCAGAGTACATCATGAGAAACGCTGTACTGGATGCAGCACAAGCTGGAATCAAGATTGCCAGGAGAAATATCAATAACCTCAGATATGCAGATGACACCACCTTTATGGCAGAAAGTGAAGAGGCACTAAAGAGCCTCTTGATGAAAGTGAAAGAGGAGAGTGAAAAAGTTGGCTTAGAGCTCAACATTAAGAAAACTAAGATCATGGCATCTGGTCCCATCACTTCATGGGAAATAGATGGGGAAACAGTGGAAACAGTGTCAGACTTTATTTTTTTGGGCTCCAAAATCACTGCAGATGAAATTAAAAGATGTTTACTCCTTGGAAGGAAAGTTATGACCAAAGTTATGACCTTAGATAGCATATTAAAAAGCAAAGTAATGTCTAATTACTTTGCCAACAAAGGTCTGACTAGTCAAGTCTACGGTTTATCCAGTGGTCATGTATGGATGTGAGAGTTGAACTGTAAAGAAAACTGAGTGCCAAAGAATTGATGCTTTTGAACTGTGGTGCTGGAGAAGACTCTTGAGAGTCCCTTGGACTGCAAGGAGATCCAATCAGTCCATTCTAAAGAAGATTAGTCCTGGGTGTTCTTTGTAGGAATGATGCTAAAGCTGAAACTCCAGTACTTTGGCCACCTCATGCAAAGAGTTCACTCATCGGAAAAGACTCTGATGCTGGGAGGGATTGGGGACAGGAGGAGAAGGGGACGACAGAGGATGAGATGGCTGGATGGCATTGCCGACTTGATGTACGTAAGTTTGAGTGAACTCCGGGAGTTGGTGATGGACAGGGAGGCGTGGTGTGCTGCAGTTCATGGGGTCAAAAATAGTCGGATACGACTGAGCGACTGGACTGAGTGACTGAACTGGACTGATCGTAGAACTTATGACATGACAAGCACTCTTCTTAGTAATTTATAAATATTGATCCATTTCATTATCATGACAAGCTTATATAGAGTAGATTATTTTATAGGTGAGGAAATCAAGGTAGGCAGAGCTAAAGTAACTTGCCAAAAGTAGAGGTGGAATTTGAATCCAGGTGACCTAATATCCAGGATCTTAGTCACTATGCTTACCACCAATGCCATGTGAGTGAGCCTTCTTGGAAGTATATCCTCCAGCCTTGATTGGGCCTGCAGGTGACTGTTGTGGTTGTTCAGCTGCTAAGTCATGTCTGATTCTTTGAGACTCCATGAACTAGTATGCTAGACTTCCCTGTCCTTCACTATCTCCTGGAGCTTGCTCAAACTCATGTCCATTGAGTAGGTAATGCCATCTAACCATCTGGGCCTTTGTTGCTTTCTTCTCTTCCTGTCCTCAATCTTTCACAGCATCAGGGTCTTTACCAATGAGTCAGTTCTTTGAATCAGTTGGCCAAAGTATTGGAGCTTCAACTTCAGCACCAATCCTTCTAATGAGCATTCAGGGTTGATTTCCTTCAGGATTGACTGGTTTGATATCCTTGTTATCCAAATAACTCTTATGAGTCTTCTCCAGCAACAGAATTCGAAAACAGGACTGTAGCCCTGGCTGACAACTTGACTGCAATCTCAGTTTAATTGCTAATCTTCTCCTGGCTACCTGACCCACAGAAACTGAAAGATAATACTCATTTGTTGTTTTAAGCATCCAAGTTTCAGAGTAACTTGCTATATAGCAATAAATAATCAATATATTCCTCAGTGTGTGTTGGGGAGTACAGACTTTATCCTAGCCTTATGCCTAATACAGAGTACCTGATTGATAACTTTGAAGTCACTCAGTTATGTCTGACTCTTTGCAACCTCGTGGACTATATAATCCATGGAATTCTCCAGACCTGAATACTGGAATGGGTAGCCTTTCCCTTCTCCAGGGGATCTTCCCAGCTCAGGGATCGAGCGCAGTCTCTTGCATTGCAGGCAGATTCTTTACCGGCTGAGCCACAAGGGAAGCCCAAAGGAATCACAAGGAAAGATTGATAACTGGGTCTTACATTGAATTATGGACTTCTCCAGGTGGCTCAGTGGTAACAAATCTGCCTGCCAATGCAGGAAGTGAAACAGATACAAGTTCAATCTCTGGGTGGGGAAGATCCCCTGGAATAGGAAATGGCAACTCACTCCAGTATTCTTGCCTGGAAAATTTCATGAACTAGAGGAGCCTGGTGTGCTGCAGTCCATGGGGTTGCAAACAGTTGGATACAAGAGCGACTGAGCATGCAAAGCGAATCATAGATGATAGGGAACCACTGGAGATTTTGGAGTAGGTGAACAACATGACAATCTTTTAGAAAAATTAAATGGGAAAGATGAATTAGGGGTAGAGGACATTTGTGTTAGGGAAGCAATTCAGGCTGTTGAAATAGCTAACGCATGTCATGGTTTGGCCCAGGCTTAGGTTTAGGGCAAAGAGGAGGAACAAAGCAAATATGTTTCCTGAAAACTGGCCCCTTACTTGTCTTTATCACTAGTGTCTGAGAGCCTTGCACAGTGCCTGACACATAATAGGCACTCAGTAACATTTATTGAAAGAGTATTGAATACATGAGTTTGTAGGTCAGTGAATATGAAAGATAGAAATGGGTGCCCCAGAAACTTTGTTTCCACTTTTCTTTAGAAAAGAAAACTCTCCAAAGGTTCTATAGGTAATGTCTGGAGTAGATCTCAGTGACCTCAAACTCCATTTTCTATTTCTGGGATCCTGATTGGGGCCAGCCTGTTCTCAAAGCCTCTTCCCATTCTGAAGTTGATTTTAAAACATTCCTTTTCCTTTCATATCATTCATGCCACAAACATTTATTGGGCATCTGTAATATGCTTGGCATCATGATGGGCCCTGGGGGGAGAGGATGAGTGAAGGCTGGTTCTGTGGTGCTTCAGTATTTCTTTCTCTGCTTTCATCTCTAGTCATCTCAGAAGTTTATTTTTGAAATAAAGATTCATTTTCTTAGTGGAATTCTTAAGTGGGGAGTGATGAGATGAATTCGGGCTTTTAGGAACTGCTTTTAGAACTTGTGGATG
This sequence comes from Neotragus moschatus, assembly GCA_006410615.1. Taxonomy (NCBI): domain Eukaryota; kingdom Metazoa; phylum Chordata; class Mammalia; order Artiodactyla; family Bovidae; genus Neotragus; species Neotragus moschatus. The sequence continues at coordinate 3,810,095 of SJYA01001215.1, read as the reverse complement.
ACTTCTACTGTTTGCTGCTCACCCTTGCTGATAGGCCCTATTAATATTCAAAAGCTGTCACTTTATTTTATCTTTGTTCTTTCGTAGACTAGACTGCTGACTGGGAGAACCTGGTTTGTCTGGTTTAGTCTTGTCACACTGTGGAGCAGGACAAAAAGAGACATGGCCCAAGGTTGTTAGTTTAAAAAAGGAAGTTTCTGCATATTTCTCTTGGTATCACTCTCTGTTTAATTGACTTCTGTCCCTTTGCCTTGTAAATAAATTTCAACAATGTTAGGAGCAATCCCAGGCTATTGACAGTTGCTAGAGGACACACAGTCTGGGATATAATGCTGAGGAAAAGGCCTAGAGATGGCACTTGTGTGTTAAGGGCATTGTCCTTTTAAGCAGCAGTGGCTGTCGGCAAGCTGTTTTGAAAGGATTTTGATGTGTACTTGGACATGTCATGGGGGCGATGGCTGCCCAGGGACTTGGAATGGGCAGCTGTGTTTGGAGCAACTGCTAGAAGGCTTAGATGTTCAGGGTAAGAAACCAGATGAGCAGAAGTGAAGAAAATATATATCTCCTGGACTAGTCTTTTCTCCACCTCTTGCTCATCTTCTCTTTCATCATTGCCTTCTTGCTCCCCTCTCCTACTTGCCTGCTGCTTCTCCTCATGCTCTATTGTTTCTCCTTTCCTTTTTCCTCTGCCTCCATATACCTCTCTTTCAGGTGATTTAAAGGTTGCCTCTGCACACGCACCCTGGCTGCACACATGTGACGTAACCAAGGCTCTTTTCAGCTTGTCTGGATACAGTTCAGAACTCCCTAGAGGTTAGGGTGATGGAGGTCAATGGCTTTACAAACCCCCAGACTCCATTGTACCTCTGATCGTTCTGGCCTTCTTGATATGCTGGCAGAGGCAATAAAGAGGCCGTAAGATCTGCAAGGTCATAGCCCAAAGTATGGCCAAGAAGGAGCTCTCAGCCTGAGGAGGATTCGCATACATGTGACCCCCTGCTTCCTGTCTCCACACTGTGCAGACAGTGTCTCCCCAGAGCACTCTCTCTGATTCTTCTCATCAGAATTAAATTCACTTAACATTTTAAAAGAAAAAAAAAAACCTGAGAATATTCACACAGTTGAGTCTAAAGGACTCAAAGAACTGGGGTTCATTTACATTTGCTTTCCATTTAAGTCAGTGCGGGCACTCTCAAAGCTGCTTCCTCTAGCAGACTCGACTATTATCATAATGCTTCCCTTTTCTCCCTGCTCCCCATTTCATAATCACATTTTATTCTTAAATATTTAGTTTTCTTTTATTCAATCTTTTAAGTTACTATATTGATACAGAAGTGGGGTGGGAGGAGACGGTCTTTTTCTCATCCCGTTGATATTCATCTGACTGCCTAAAAATTTTTTTTCCTGTTTTTTCTTTTCTTTCTTTTTTCTTTTTGTCATTTACTACCATTTTGGCTGGCGGGTATAGACGTTGTTTTTTTTTTTTAACCTCTAAGCACACCAAATGTCTTTAGACTTGCATGTTAGACAGGAGACTGATAGCATAATGACGATGGAATGTTAAATGCTATCTATGTAAATCAGCTCCATCAATGGGTACAAGATTCAGCTACTTTAGGCCTCTTTTTTTCAACATACATTTTCATTTTTTTAAAGGAGAATAATATTGGATTGTTATTAACCTACTTTAGAAGAATCTTTGCATTACTAGACACATTACTATTTTGCATAAAGCCACATTAAATTTTGGTATGATGTACAACATTATTTCTCCTAAATGCTGCTTTTAACGTCCAAGTAGTTTCTTTTGTATTTTTGGCAGAAGATTGGTTTCTGATAGCCAGATACCAAAGAAATAAAGATTTGTACATGCTCTCTTCAGGCAGAGGAAAGGAAATTATGTTTTCTCCACTTATTTGAAGTGTGGATAGATTCTAAGAGTAATTATGCTTTGTGGTGATTGGTGAAATCTCCAGTTCATCTTGGAGTTCTAGAACAAAGCTGTGAGAGCGAGGCTTGTAAATAGGTTTGGATTTAATAAAGGGCATCAGAGTGGTTACCACTCTTGGTTGCAAGTGTTAGGATCAATTCAAACCTGGTTGTAAACTTGTGTACACCAGGGTTCCAGGGGCCTCACGGGTAGCCTGGAAGCAGGACTCCAAGCAAAGCCACTGGGTTTCTGTCTTCTCTCCCTTGTCTCTTATTTCTCTTTCACCTCTTCCTGTCTCTCTTTCAATCTGCCTTTCCCTGTATCTTTCTCTCTCATCCCAATTTTTACTTCCCTCTAGCCTTCATTTCTCTCCCTCCTCCACCCCTCTTCCCAACTTTCTCTTTCCCCACCACTCTATTATCTCATCTCTCTCTTCCCCATTTTCCCCCTCCCATCTCTCTCCATTTTCTCTCTTTTCATCTTTCTCTCATCCCATTTCTACCCACGCTTGCACCATATTCTGTCTCCAATTGTTGTCTTTCTTCTTTCTCTCCCCCATCTCTCTCTGTTCTTCCGTCTCTCTTCCCTCATCATCCTCCCCAATCTCTCTCCCATCTTTCTTATCTCTTGTCAACTCATTTCCCCCTGTGCCATCTCTCTCTCCCCTCCATATTCATCCCATTTATGGCCTCTTCGTACAGGCTGTGTCACGGCTTCCTCCACACAGTGGGGTATGTGGCAAAGGCATCTCCGCTTCACATGGTCCCAGCTTGGTGACGCCAGAGGAAAAAGAGTGCTTTAGACTCCAGTTTTATGTACATATCAGAGAAGGTTTTCACTGACCTGGTTTGGGTTACATGCCCACTTCTAGGGATTAATTCACTTATGCCAACAAAATGAAAAAGCTGCCTCACTTACTTGGATTGTATGTTTATCCCTGTGGCCAATGGTGATGGGGATGGGGGCGAGGTATTAAGCTTGGCATCTTCATCACAACTGGTTAGAGTAAGAAAGAAGTCTTCCATTAAGGAAACAGGAGTGTTATTAACAGAAGAGACAGGACAGAAGGGACTGTGGGTGAGCAGAAATAGCAGATGTCTACCACAGCCACCAAGATGGGCATGGGAAGCAAAGAACAGTCCTCCCATTCTCCGTCTCATTCTGACCAGACAGTGTACATCGGAAGCAGGTAGGAGGAGTATATTCCTTACTAGTGGATGTAGCTGGTCTTTTCTCTTTTGATCTTAGGGATCCTTCTAGTTGGTTGAGAAAGACTTATTTTTAAGTCCCTTCAGTGACCTGTCCTTCTTGTCACTAACATCTTGCACATCCCATCTTGTTGTGAAGGGATGCCCCAGGTGAGCCAAAACAGCTATGCATCTGCCACTCAGGCTCTTTCTCTAGGCTGTTTCTCATTCTAACTGTACCAACTCCACCCAGTTCCTTAGGGTTTCTTAACTCCATTCAGCAGACGTTGGCTAAATACTCTTGACTCATGATTCAACTTGAACTGGGTAGGTACATATTTTTTTTTTTTTTTTAAAGCAAAAAAGAAGGATACCAATCAAGAGAAAGAAGAAATAGTTTGGGGACATTAAGTACTGCAATGGGAAATTTGGGGAACTGGGCTGTGGAGGGGCATATTCTCCGTCAGTGCATTTTGAGTTGATTTTCAGAGATAGAGATGGGCTCTACAGTAAGGGCTGAGCATTACCAAGCAAGGACTCGCTGCCCTACGAGCAGAGAAGCCAGTACTATGGCAGTGGCTTTCAAGAAAAGAAAAAGCTTTACTGGGAGGTTGACAGGCAAAGAAGGCATGAGGCAAAGCTCTCAAATTTGTCTCCCTGATCCAGGGTTAAGGTGAAATTTAAAGGGCTAGAGGAATTTCAAATGTGGAATCTGACTGGCTAGTCTTACAGTTAGTCCACATAGGCTACTAGTCCTGCTGGAAGCCAGATTTTCCTAACTGAAAATTTTCTTGCTTGGTAAAGAGCTCCAGTGGCAACATTTTTACTCTTTTGAGTTTTGTAGACTGAAGATTCTTGATTCCAGGGTCATCTTGGGGATGTGGGTTCCTGTTTTGCACATGTCTAGTGCTGTGTCTCTGTAAAGTAACTTAAGATCTGATTAATCAACAACCTGTTTCATGCAGCAAAACCCTTTTCAGCTGGTGCTGTTTCACTTAATTGACAACCTATTTAAGGAGGCAAAACCGGTTCAAACCGATGCACGTTCTAGAAAGAACAGAAAAGGTAGGCGGAGCTGCTGCTGACTCTCCACTGTGCTTTTTTTTGTCCTACCTTGGAGGTGAATGTCCTTTACTAGGTACAGACAATCCAGGATTTGGGAGCTGGGGGTAGGGGATGGGGGGCGGGGAGAATGATAAACACAACTTTAATTGGGTTGGAAAGCATTTGTGTGGATTAATTTGCTTCAAAATGCCTTAAGAGAGCCCATCCTGAAGATGAGTTGAAACTATTTTAATTTCTCCCTAATAAATAGAGCCAGGGGTGTAGACAGATGCATGTCAACAGAGAAACCAACCTTCATGGGTCCTTCTCAAGAGACTTACGAGAAGGTTGTGGGGCAGAAGGAGAATCGGGGCTCAGGGGTGGTGCTGAGAGCTCCATTTCCTCCTCCAGGCTGTTATAGTAGTTTCTGGCCGAGCCTGTGGCTCTTGCTGCCTATTTTGGATTTGGCCGAGACTCCTCTGGGCAGGCTTTGTGCCGCCTCTGCCTGTTTGTGTAAGAATGTGACACATGGACCCAGCAGTCAGCCAGGTGCCAACCATGTAATCCGACACCATATGTTCCCAAGTCAGGAGAGTATAGAGCAGATTTTTTTTTTTTTTATACTTTTGCAAGTAGGTTAATTACATTCGTCTATATTTTAAGCTTTAAGGGTCACAGATTCAAAATTATTCCTGACATATTTGGGTGGCCATTTATGATCAAAATTACTGAATGTGAACTGTTGGATCTCGAAGATGGTGTAAAGAGCATATTCTTAGAATGAGACCACAGCTCAAAAAAAAATGTTCTCTTAGTAAGACTGTTCTTCATTGGCAGTACTTATAAAAACTGATTTAAAGTGTTGTTTTGAGGCGAAATCAGTGTTGCTCATCTTTTAGGCATCCTTCTTTGCCCAGATGTTAGCTTGTTTGTGATATTTAACCAGTTTTCCAGGCGATATTGGTGGATGAAACCAGCTGTGTCTTTTTCTCAGCTGCTCTTTGTTCTTAAAATTTAAGTATAAAAGCTAAACTTTGAAAATGAAGTTTACATAATTCAGGCTATGTAAACCAGTCCATCCAACCAGTCCATCCTGAAGGAAATCAGGCCTAAATATTCATTGGAAGGATTGATGCTGAAGCTGAAACTCCAATACTTCCTGATGCCAAGAACTGACTCATTTGAAAAGACCCTGATGCTGGGAAAGATTGAAGGCGGGAGGAGAAGGGGACCACAGAGGATGAGATGGTTGGATGGCATCACTGACTCAATGGAGTTTCAGTAGACTCCGGGAGTTGGCAACGGACAGGGAGGCCTGGTGTCCTGCAGTCCATGGGGTCACGAAGAGTCGAACGTGGCTGAGCAACTGGACTGAACGGAAGCAATATATGCTAATGACATCGTTAATATTTGTTGAGAGTTCTATCAGTGCCAAAAAGTTGCTGAGATATTTGCATGCAGCGTCTTAATCTTTGAACAACTTATGTAGCAGGGACTCTCTTACTTTTGTCTTAATGTTAACAAGTGGGATATATCTGTTATCTTGCATTGGCCCCTCCAGGTGTGTACCTTACTCTTTTCCTCTGTTCTGTGCCTAGGAGGCTGACAGTTACGAATCACATCCACCACTTCTTCCCCTGCCCTCTGGCTTACTTTTGGATTTGGCCAGTCAAGATCCCCAGTGAGACAATTAAAGGGATGACTTAAGTCTAAAACAGTTTTAGAAACCCAGTCTCTAGCTGAGTACACTACTAAGCATCTCTGCTCCTCAAATTTTTGTCTATGAAATAGAGATGATTCTACCTTTTTCTTGGGTGGTGGTGAGGAGGATTAAATTAGATGACTCACATAAAAAATACCTAGCTAGATTTCTCCATTCTAAAGGTCTGTTGTTTTCTGTTGCATTTTGTAACGTAGTAGTCTATGAAAGTGATACTTTACAATCACAGTTCTCTAGCATGGCAGGGGCAGGAGGCAGAGTGCCATATCTTGCCCAGACACCCTGGACCCACTTGGGAGTGGCCCACACGCAGTGCATTGACTGCCACAGCTACTTTTGTCTGCCTGAGTCGGTGTGCTTTGTCCTCAAACAATCAGAAATGCCAGTGTTTCCTCTGGCCCCTGGACTGATTTTTTTTTTAATTCACATTCTTATAAATTTCACAAAAATCTGAATTTTGTCAAATGCTTTCCCACTGTACATGGTTTGTATGATCTCCTCTGATTTTATTAGCACAGTGAATTATATTAATAAATCTCCTTAGACTGAGCACTGCTTGCATGGCTGGAACATTATTCTAATTGGCTAACTGATTGTTTGCTGATATTATATTTATTTTTGCTTCCATGTTTATAAGTGAAATTGGTTTGTAGTTTTTTTGGCTTCCCTTGTAGCTCAGTCGGTAAAGAATCTGCCTGCAGTGCAGGAGACCTGAGTTCAGTCCCTCAGTTGGGAAGATCCCTTGGAGAAGGAAATTGCAACCCTCTCCAGTATTCTTGCCTGGAAAATCTCATGGACAGAGGGGCCTGGTGGGCTGCAGTCCGTGGGGTTGCAAAGAGTCGGGCTTGACTGAGGGACTAACACTTACCAGATTCAGGTATCAGTGCTACACTTACCTTACAAAGGGAATTGGGAAGGTTTCCTTCTTTTCTATTCTCTGGAACAGGTTGGGTGGCCCTGGGATTGTATCTTCTTTGAAGGTCTGGTTTCTGCATGAAATCCTTTAGGCCTGATGCTTTGTTTGTTGTTTTGTGGTAGGTCTTTGATAACTTACTTTTTCTCTCGTAGGAAATTGGTGTGTTCAAACTTTGGTCTACTGGAATCAGTTTGGTGAGTGGTATTAAAGTTATTCATTTATTTAGGTTTTCAAATTCATTACAGAATTATACAAAGTATTTTCTAATGGTGTATTTCAGTTTTCTGTTTACCTTTTCTTATTTTGGATGTTTGTGCTTTCTCCTCCTCTTTTTTTTAATTAAGTAAGCTGGAGGTTTGTCTGTTGATTTCTTCAAAGACCAGATTTTTTATTTGTTTATTGGTTTTACTTTTTCCTCTTTTCTAAAACATTAGATTTTACTATTTACTTCCTTCTTTGAGTATATATTTTATTTTAGGAAGAACAATTTCAAGTCACAATAGCTTTGTGATACATAAGACAAATCATTCCTCGTTAATATTTTTTCCCATATTTTTCTGGGATGTTTTCATTTGTTTGTGAATAGTCTCCCAGAGGTGACTTTTATAATTATTGGTCAAATTTCACTGGAATTACATTGATTATTTTTAGATTTTTGGAGGAGAATGGGTATTTCTATAATACTGACTCTTCTTATCCAGGAACAAATTATGTCTCTTCATTATTTATTTGTACCTCTCAGTAATTTTATTTTTTATATATGTTACACTAAATTTTTATTAAATTTATTTAAAGTTTTAGGCTTAATTATTTTTTACTTGTGTGAATGGAATTTTTTCCTTCTATAATCTGTAAGTTGTAAGAATAGTGTTGATTTTTGTTTGTTTGTAACTGCCCATTTCATGAATGCTTTTTTGTTCTTCTGTGTTTCCCAAGTGTATAATCACATCATATGCAAATAATAACTGCAAGTTCATTTTCCAATAGTTGTATCATTTATTATTGATCTTTATATGCACTAATTGGTACTTTCAGAACAGTGTTAAATAACAAATGTAAAAGAACAACTTCAAGTCATAATGTTGACTTTAGTGAGGATGCTTCTAGTGTTTCTATAGTTAGCATAATTCTTAATTTTGAGGGAGGATACATATGTCCTTTTTCAAAAAGTAAGTTTTTTTTAAAGCAAGTGATATATTTGAATATTATTAAAAACTTTTGACAGTTTTCTTGGTAATCATATTTTTCTCCTTTGACCTATTTATATGATGAATTTCATTAATGGATTTTCTAAGACTGAAATACTTTTGAATTCCTGGAATGAATCAATTTGCATAATGTACTGCTGGATTCTCATTGTTAAGATTTTTAGGGTTTTTCATGCTACTATTTTTAAAGTTAGGTTGGTTTGCATGTTTTATCTTTTATCAAAAATTTAGTTCTTAATGGTTTCCAAGTAGTCTATCATGTGGCTATACCACAAATTAATGGCATGTATTGTTCCTTTATAGAGCTATTGATTTGTCATTTCCGTTTTTCAACATTGTAGGTAACAATGAATATGCTTGTCCACCCCTTTTCCTTGTTTCTTAGCTTATTTACCACTTCTTAAGAGAGCCCCTTCCTGACCCTCTGACTACACTAAATCCTCTAATTACATGGAACTGTCTTATCTTCCCAGTGCTTTGTTAGGTCTATAATTTACATTGACTGTGTGTAGTTAATGTCATCTTTTCCTCTACTATTGAGTAAGTGGCATGAAGTCATGGGTCATGTCTGATATTACACATCACTGGATCCTTCCAGGAGCTCGGTGCCTGACCTATATTATGAGTTCAATAAGTACTTTCTGAATAATGATTATCATCTATGTACATATATTTTCTTCTAAGGAGGGTAGGCCTGTTACATAAAAAGAAATTTTAAACTTTATTTTCTGTGTACATTGAGATAAATTCTGTGATTGGAACTGGAGGTGAACTAAATTGTTTTCATAAGAGAGGAGAGAGGAATTTGGGATGGTGGAGAAGGGGCAGGTGAACAGAAAGGTTGGAGTCTGAGACACAGACCCTAGAGCTAGTGGGGAAGGGAGTAAGGAGCTTCAGAGAAGGGATTTTCAGTTATAGTAGAATCCTATTCAACTCAAGGGCTAAGTCTCGATAGATTCTTAGGAAAATCATTTTTGTGAAGCTAAGACAGATATTCAACAAAGATGTCAATGTCATCTGAGTTTCACCGAGAAGGTAAATTAAGTTTAAAAAGGACAACAGTAAAGTCTTGCATGTAGATTAAAAAATATATCTGTTACCTGAAGTTGTAGAGGTTTGGAGGAGACCTGACTTTGATAGCTTTCTCTTTAAAAATGTGGGCAGTTACCTGAGTACAACATGTGACAATTTGTGTGATCAGTATTAAAACAGTGAATGCAGGTATTAATAGGAGAACAACATCCTGTCCAAGGTAGACCATAGTTCTACTTGACCCTCTTGGTCAGGTTACATTTAAAGTATTCATTTCAGTTTTTTTTAACCTGAATCATTGGCAAACTTGATAGCACCCAGTGTGCTACCTAGTAAGGAAGAGTTTGGAAAGCCATGGCCTAAGAATCATGTTTGAGGGGAAGAGAAACAGTTTAGTCTCAAAAAGAGGAAAAGTTTAGGCCACTTGATAACTGTCCTCAAATCTGTTGAAGGACTGCTCTGTTGAAAAGGGTTAGATCCTGTTCTGTGGGCTGCAGAAGACAGTATTTGGAATAATAGCCTATATTATGGGGCCTAAGATAGACTCAGTACAAAAATTTTATGATTAAATTAGAATGTACTGCTGCTGGAAGTGGGAGCTTTCTGGCCTTGAGTATTCTAGCAGAGTCTGCCTGACCATCTATAGAGGAGACTTCTGCGCTGAATGAATGGGTCAGACTATATGACTTCTTCAGTCTTCTCCTATGGAAAATCTGTGAAAAAGACTGGCTGTCTCATTGCTTTCACTCTTCATTGTCACTGGTTTAGCATCTGCTTTACTCTTCAGGCTGAAAGCTCTGTGAGGATGAGGACCATGTCTGTTTTGTTCACATTGAGGTAGGAGGGGCTGGCATAGAGCTTTGTGGCCAGTAATTACTTGCTGAAGTGAAATGAACGGTTGTCACCCACGATAAACAATGCTGATGGAGCAGTTTAGCCAATAGAGAAGAGGAAATTAATTCAGGGGACTGGGTTCAGTTGATTTTTGTCTCTACTTTGGCCCCATCCTTACTATGTCAAGTATTGAGCCAACAGGGGACCTGGTCTTATTGCCAACTTTATCTTTTAGAGGTAGACTTCCATTCTCCACTCATGAGATAATAGGAAAAAACCGTATGCCAGAGTGCGTAAGAGCACAGTTCCTGGAATCAGACTCCCTTGTATTACTTTCACAGGGTTACTGTGAGAATTGAATTTGTGTGTTTGTATGTATGTGTATTGGAGAAGGCAATGGCACCCCACTCCAGTACTCTTGCCTGGAAAATCTCATGGATGGAGGAGCCTGGTGGGCTGCAGTCCATGGGGTCACTAAGAGTTGGACACGATTGAGCGACTTCACTTTCACTTTTCACTTGCCTGTCTTGGAGAAGGAAATGGCAACCCACTCCAGTATTCTTGCCTGGAGAATCCCAGGGACAGGGGAGCCTGGTGGGCTGCCGTCTACGGGGTCGCACAGAGTTGGACACAACTGAAGCCACTTAGCAGCAGCATGTATGTGTATGTGAGCTATTATTATAAATTGGTATAAATTCTTTTTTAAAACTTAAACATTTGGAAAAGACAGGACACGTGGTAGGGCTTTGAATAATGTGCACAAGGATGAATTCTCTTTATATACAGAAGCTTATGAAGAAGCTTCTAAAAGTTATACATACACTAGAGAGATAGAAGGCTGAATCTGAATCCCAGTTTGGCCATAAGCCATCTCCTCTCTGGAATATCAGTAACATGGAGCTGAAAATACCAGTATTGACTACCTTGAGAGTGAAGTGAGCTGAACTATGTGGTAGAATTTTGATAACTGTAGATTAAAATGCGTAACTTGAGTTCTATTACTGCTATGTCTTTATCACCACCACTGCTCTCCCCACCACACACACTGTAGTGGGGCCCTGGCTCAGCAGGATTCTTCTCTTCTACCAGCTTTAGCTCCTTTCCTTTTCATCATCCATGCCTTCCTGGGAGGAGAAAGGGAGGGAGTACTTCCTCTTTGCTTTTAGAGCTATCAGGATGCTCAGGTTTAAGGGCTTAGATTAGAAAGAAAAATGGCTGTTTTGATTTCCACCCTGTTTTTCTATGCCATTTCTTTCTTGGTCCCTCTCAAAATCTTCCCAGCTCTCCTGTGGCATAAAGTGAGTCAGAATAGCAAATGAAACATGCAGAAGACATAAATTCCAGGCATAAAATATATATCAAATATACATCTATCAATTGGCTTTATGCTATCTGAGCTGCCCCCAGGGTGTCAGTGGATCAGGTGAATGGATTTCTGCCACTGTGGGTAATTCCATAAGGTAATAGGGCCGGCCTTAATGCAGTGGAGAGGCAATATTCTCCCAGTTATAGATCAAGGTTTAAAAGGAGAATTTGTATATTTTGATTTTGTGAGTCAATGAAGTTGAGTCCCCAAGGCACTCTCAGAACTCAGGCTTTCTGAGGCTGTGGAGAGGAACTGACTAAAATCCAGGAATGCAGCCTGACGGGGATGAAGCCACCCTTGGCTCCAAAGGCCTGGTCCAGAAAGGTTCAGTCTTAGGATGTCTGAGGAAGCTCAAGAGGAAAGATGCTTATTGTATAAGTATTGCTTTATTTTTTTCCATTTACTTGATCAAGGTAACTATTATACCAAATAGTGAATTTGTCTAATCACATGGAGAAAAAATTCAAGCTCTTTGATTGACTGACAACACCCATCCAGAAAGGTTCGTCAGTTAGTTTTAATTGTGACGTTACAGCCCTATGATGGGGCACTAAGAGGGAAGGCCTGGAGATGCAGAGACACAAGAACATTTATTAAGATGACATTCTATTTCACAGGTACTGTGCTTAGCATTTCCACGCACTGACTAATGCTTTCTGCAACCCTATGGTTCAGGAACTACAGTTATCATTCACATTTTATGGTTGAGGAAATCAAGGCATTGAGAAGTTAAGTAACTTGCTCAAGGACCACCTAGGTGGTGGTGGATCAGGGATCTGAATCCATTCTTCACCACTGCAAATACTGCCCCAAAGAGAGAAGCTCTTTCCAATTTGGGGAATGGTTTTCTAGGCTCCCGGAAGTCTGAGAATTTAGATTCAGAAAAATTTGATCAGAAATGAGAATATTAGAAGTGTGCCTGGGAGTAAGTTAATAGTCCTGAATACATATATACACCAGTGTGCTTAAGAATGGTTTCTACAGCTCCACCCAACTAGTGAGCGGTAGGGAGAAACCTACTCCAGCCTTTCTTTAGATGAAGTCTGTTAGCAAATTCCACATATGGACCTGAGCCCTAGCAGAATTGTTAGAGATCTGATGACTTGGCTGAGATTTAAAAGATTTTGAGATTCCAAACATAGGGGTCTCAAGAAGGATGCAGACTTTGATTATTGAAGTAGAGCTGTGCTAAACATTTCCAATGATTGGGGAGTCCCAAGTCTAGTACATGTCATGCATATGGTAGTAAGCAGGATACTGCAGATCAATATCTAATAGCTGACCTCTTCCCAACAGAACTCAGTTCTATTCCTGCAGTCACCCTGCCCCATGTGGCCAATTAAACACAGCTGATCCCAATTTCAGATCCCAAGGGTGGGCCCGATTAGGTTTAGCAATCCAATTTTTCTATCCTGGGATTGGCTCAACAGTGGGCATATGATCTGATACTGGCCAGTTAGAATTGAGAGGATGTGGGGGGAAGGGGGAAGAGAAGTTAGGTATCTGCGTCAGTTTTCTTCTATTTTAAGGGAAATTCTCAGAAAGAGATTATCTTTTTCTTTCCTTTGGAAGTAGCTATGTTTGTGTTGTGATAACTGTGTATATTTCAGTGTTTTATAACCTTCTCAAAGACCCAACTACAATCAGCTTAAGGAATACATGTTTATTTTATAACCATTCACATAAGAGTTTCAGAGGTAGGATGGTTACAGGGTTGGTTAATCCCAGGGGTGTGAGATTCTCTCCTGTGTGTTGGTAGCTTTCTTTGTGCTGACAAGATGATAGTAGCAGCTCCAGGAATCCTCACACAGGAGAGGCAAGAGTGTCCAGAGGCAGGAAAGGTGGCAAGTTCCTGACTTGTGTGGAAAACATTCCTAGAAGGGCCAAAGCTGACTTCCTCTTTTGTTGCCAAAAATTGTTACATGTACGTTCTTCAAACAGTTGTGGGTAGATGAAACAAATGACCATAATTGGCTTAGATAGTTAACATCTACACTTAGGAAGATGAAATATACTATTTGATACTTGAATAAAACTGGGCTTCTCTTGGAGAGAAAGAAGTGGGAGAGAGTATGACTGTTGGATAGATAACCAATAGGGTTGGCCACACCCTACAACAATTGCAGTTGTCAGACTACCAGTTTGAGTGAAGCCAGCATTAAGGATGACAAAGTGGACAGATGAAAGTACCTGGGTCCTTAATGACGTAGAGAGCCACTGAATGAAACCAAATAAGAAACCTGCACAGCTTCCTGTGGACTTCTATTATCTGCCGTAAGTTCCCTTATTATTAAAGCTGTTTGAGTTTTCTATAATTTGCAACTGAGATTACTAAAGACAGATACAAGGTGCTTAATGTACAGTTGGTGAATAAATGAATGAACAGAGGAATGGATTTGAGGTTTATGTACCAAGGATGAAAGTCTCTTATTGTATCTAACTTGAGGATGAGCAATTTTTAAAAAGCAGGCAGGGGTAAGTCAGATTTTTATATACTGAAAATACATAGTAAGTTCTTTTGAAAAGACATATTTATCTTATAAAATAGTTCCTTTTTAAATTAGAGCATATCTGTGGTTATTACTGTTAACAGAAAATTACTGAAAACAACTGGCTCTCTTGTGAATGAATACAAAGTGGGGAGATGAAGTAGGTACACTATGGAAGTATTTAATAAACAATTTATCAAATATTTTTGGGGTACTTACAATATGCCAGGCATTGTGGTTGACCTCAGGGATACAAAAGTGAGCAAGACCAATGTGATCTTACTTTCAAAAATTTGGAGTCTGATAATTATTTCTTCTATATTTCAGGGATCTAGACTAAAATATCCCCAACAGATCCTAAACTAGTAGAGAAGCATTACTGTTAATTTGTTTTACTAAAAATTAGGCTAATTGAATATGTAATATTTGGTGGTTATACAGCACTCCTGTAAAGTATATACACACATATAATAAAATAAATATTAATAAATACCTGCCATTGATGACTTACTCTGTGCTATCCATGGTTGGTTCTAAATGTCATGTACTTCTCATAATGCTCATGTGAGGTACATATTATCACCAATCTCATTTTCTAGATGAGAAACCTGAAGCAGAGAACAGTTAAATATTTTATTAAGGTTATACACCTAGCAAATTGCTCAGTTTGGTTTTCTACCCTGCTAAGCTTTTTCCAGAACTTATTCTCATAACCACTCCTATATGGGCATTGTATTTTATTCCCAATTGTATAGATTAGAATCTATACAAGTTTCAGACAGTGAAAATGACTCACCCTGTCTATAGTAGAAGGGAATCTGTGCTGGTCTCAAAGAGGTTTTTTGAGCATAAAATGAAACACTATGTAAAAAGTACATAAACCCAGTGCCTGGTATATAGGAAGCCTTCTAAAAATGGAGGGCTTTAAACAAATTTAGGGTTTAGTTTTCTGGTCTTATTCTAGAAATTGTCAGAAATCTCTGAATTTCCAAAAGCCACAGCATTTCTTTACCATATCCATTTCTTCTAACCCCCCTTGACTTACAGGAGGACCCTACTTGCTTTTCAAGTGTTGCAGGAGGAAATTATAAAAGATGATGCAGACTCCTGAATGTAAGTCAGAAAGAGTCTCCTCTAACTGTCTCATTTCCCTCTTCTGAGACTGTCCAAGGTTAGCACAAGAAACCCATGGGCATTGAATTCTCCATCAGTTTTCAAAAGGTTACGTACCATAGAACTTTAGGATTGGAAGGGACCCTGAAGGACTTGTAGTTTTAATCCTGTATTTGAAACAATACCTCCTTCTTTGGAATCCCACTAAGAGATACTTTCTGAAATTTGGATCTGGGCCTGGGTTATTCATGAAGATGTTTATCACTCTTCTATCACACAGAGAAAAAATTAACTTGTTTTTTAAAAATTAATTTTGGTTGAACTATCATCTGTTATAGGAAAGGACAGTAAATCATATAGCTCTATTTGTTATCCCCAAATGAGGCAACAGAAAAGGTTATAAATTTTCACAAAGTGAACTTACTGTATAACCAGCACTCAGGGGCCTCCTTCATGCCCTTTCCCATACACTAAGCCTTCAAAGGCAATCATTGTCCTAACTTGTGATGCCACAAATCAGTTTTGCCTGTTTTGGGACTTAGCATAAATAGAATCATGCAGCGTGTAGTTCCTTGTGTCTGGTTTCATTCTATCAGCATAGAAGTGTGAAATTTATCCTTGTTGTTGAATGAGGCTGTAGTTTGTTCATCCTCACTGTTGTGTAGTTTTTCACTGACCAGACTGTGACTTATTTATTCATTTTCTGTTGATGAATAGTCGACTGTTTCTAGTTTAGGCTATTAATTAAAGTGCTTCTGTGAAAATTCCTGTACATGTCTTTTGAACATTTGTTCACATTTCTGTTGGGTACATACCCAGGATTAGAATTGCTGGGTCATAGGAATGCATGTTTTGTCTTTAGTCAATGCTGTCAAACAATTTTCCAGAGTGTTCTCCAGTCTAAAAACATTCAGTTTAACTTTTTAAAAGATAGGACCCAGGGGGAACATAAGAAACTCCATTATAAGTGCTGCTCCATCTGTACTCAAAGAATCAGAAGCATCTACTTAAAACTTCATTAGTTCAACATATATTGATCTAGCACCTACTATGTGCTATAGGCTCTTAAGTTTGGGGGATCTAAGAGACTAAAAGAGAATTTAAACTTGTAATCCTATTGATAACTATTTACCAACTGTGGTAAAAGCTATGAAGGAAAAGTACAGAATGCCATAAGCCCAAAAGACTAATGCCTTCCTTTTTTTATTCCTTAAGGGAAGGGGGGGGGGAACCCAACCAACCTCTAACTGTAATAGCGTTAATTGTGAAGCAGCTTCCAGGCTGTCAGGTTGCAACCTAATCAATCACTGAGGGTGGTATGGAATTGACGAATTGCTTTGGTGTTCTTTTACCAGTATAAATCTTTGATTTAATGATTGCTGCTCTCTGATTCATGCCGTACTACCTTGGTGATCCATATGCGTGATGAATGGCTGATTTTCAAGAACCACCCACTTGGTAATGCTCCTTTACATATACAGTGTGTGTGTATATAAATTAGTACGCAAGACAGATTTCTAACAAAGCAGCAGACGGTGAGGTAATATTATGGGTTGAGAAGGAGGGGCAGAAATGCAGATGAATGGAATTTGCTGATAGAAGCTGGAAGGAAAATTTCAGGAAGGGCAAAATAAAACACTCATTGAGAGAATTCTCTTTTCTGTTTACTGTTTGATCAGTCTCCCTTGGCTTAAGTCCTTCAGTTCAAGGATCTGAGACTGCTTTGGAGGAGACTTATTCACAGCTCCTTCAGAACAAGAAATTCGTTGTAAGATAAAAGCTACATGTAATTACCAGCTATGGATTCCTTTGCTTTATTTCACAGTTTCTATCACCAAGTGGGCACGAGGGTAGGAAGTTGACTATAGTTTGCAGTGGTCTTGGAAAACCGGTTTTGTGGTTTGTTCATTAAATCCAGAACTGTTTATTGAGTACCTGCCGTATCTCAAGCTGTAAGCTAGGTACCGGAAGTACACTGGTGAGTAAGACAGGATAATGTCCACCCTCAGGGATCCTTTATCTAGAAGGGTCTGTGAGGCTACTAGAGCCTTTTTTGGTATATTGGACACACATGTGCTGTACTTCACTCTGGTGTTGAGATACTTGGTTTCTAGTTTCAGAAAATTATCTTTAGGTGTCTCTCACCCTCCTGTTCACACACACATATATTTTGTGATTCAGTTTCCTCATCTGTCAAAACCTTGCTCTCTCAGATTTATTAGGGAAAGCCAGAAGTATGTGATGTAACTGTGAAATAGTGAGACCAATTCTGATGTGAGTTTTACAGAAACCAGTCTCTTTATTGCCATGTTGTAAATATGACAACAACTTGAGTAGTGAAGAATTATATGAATGTAAGCTGTTTTGAATTTTTAGTGAATTTTATCTGAAAGACATAATCAAAGAAACATTGAAAGAATTCTTGTTGCATTATTGCTTTTGATAGCAAGAAGTTGGAAAACCTTAAAGACCCATCTCTGGAATTTTGGTGAAACATGATGAAATGATTCAAAACAATTATACAGATCTCTATTGACGTAAAAAATAAGTTCTTATCATATTATTGACTAATATAAAAGGTTTAAAAAAAGCACATGTAGTTATGATCCAGGGCACAGAGTGGGTATTTAGTAAATTTCTGTTTAATAAACTAATAACTGGTTGTTTGTAGCTCTTCAAAAAGAAATGTATGGAATGATGCTTCCTAAATTGTTAAACGTTGTTATCTTCGTAGTGGAGTTTCATATAAATAGAAAAAAATTTTTGAAAAATATGTTCTAAATAGTTTATTTTTTATAATGAACATGATTTATTTATATACCTAGAAAATACGAGCTATTTTCATTTTTTTAAAGAACAGTACTCTGAATAAGAATACATTCCATTTGTTAAAAGGAGGCTTGAAGCCTCTCTTCTCTGGGATTTGATCTTCCTCAGTATGCAAGAGAATTAAGAAAAGCGACTCCTGGGCAAGTGGTAGAGTCTCTTTTTACAAGACCTGGAGGGCTGATTTCATCAAGTCCCCCTTGGAGAAATCTGAGTGGTTCTGCATCTCTCCTCCTGGGAGCTGGTTTGCTCTCCCTCTTCTGAAGCCAGGGGATTCTCACTTTTATTACTATTGTGGCTTCTCTTCCCCTCTACCCATCTCACCCGGGCAGATTTCTTGTTTCATCTAGCACTCAGTAGAGCTCCGCTGAGCTGGGGCCTGTCTTTCCCACCAATCCTCATCCAATTAATTGATAAAAAAAATAATAATTTAATTTTAGTGATGGGAATTATACACCATTCTCTGAGCTCCCTCTTTGTGAGGCATCCCAGAGATGCCTCATACAGACAAGCACCTGAAGCAAGAGGAAGGAACATTTTCTATATTTTAAGTGGATCTGGCCACTTGAGCATCTTTGATTGGAGGGCAGGCAAAAGCACAGGAGTCTGAGAGCAAAAACGGTCCCACTAGAAATCAGAAGGTTGAAAGGAAATTGGTAGGGAAAAAATCACACTTGTTCCCTCTGTGCTGGTGGATATTTTTGGGACTTGTGCCAACCTACTTACTTATTTTAACCCTGAACAGCATAGGTGTGACATAACTTCATTGATTTTTGGATTCATTTAAAATTCCCTGATAGCTCAGTTGGTAAAGAATCTGCCCACAATTCAGGAGACCCCAGTTCAATTCCTGGGTTGGGAAGATCTACTGGAGAAGGGATAGGCTACCCACTCCAGTATTCTTGGGCTTCCCTGGTGGTTCAGCTATTAAAGAATCTGCCTGCAGTGGGGAGACCTGGGTTCAATCTCTGGGATGGGAAGATCCCCTGGAGAAGGGAAAGGCTACCCACTCCAGTATTCTGGCCTGGAGAATTCCACGGACTGTATAGAACATGGGGTCGCAAAGAGTCAGACACGACTGAATGACTTTCACTTTCAAAAGTATGAACTCTGAATTCAGTCTTCACAAGCTGTGGGACCTTTGGCTTCAGTGTTTTCATCTGTAAATAGAACTAATAAGACAACTTATCTAGCAGGGTTATTGTGACGGTCAGTGATACAATGTCCTTATAGCACTTATATCCAATATAGTACTTATAGCCCAATATCTGAGACTTTCTGCAAGGGCTCAAAAGTTTTAGATATAATAGTGAATATTATTTCTGCAAGTCAGTATTAGGGATTATTTAACCAGAGGCCAAGCTAAAGTTTATTAAAGTATTGAAGGGGTTATTTCTTTGTAAATTTAATTTAGGAAGGAAGAGTTTCTTGAAAAAATTTTCTATTTAAGGCAGTGATGTAACTTGATTGCAATGGTTAATCAACTCAGAACAGTTTTCAAGTCCCCTCAGGTGTCTTAGAAACCTTGAAATCACATTATTTCTAGTCAGTTATCCAAGTGTACCTTCTGCTAAACATTCTGCTAATAGTAATTTGAATTACTGCAGGTTTTAAAATACCAGTTTATTAAGTATTGTCTAAAGCAGATGTGTGCTTAAATAAAATGGACCTTTACATATTTTAAACAAATTGGGGTTTCAGTGTACAGTAGAATTGATAGCTTAGACTGTATAAAAATGGTGGTGAAGATTTGAATTAAACTCTTCTGGGTTTTATTCATGTAAATGCCATAGTATGAAGAGCCATGGAATTATTTGTAAGTATCTTATATCTCCTTTATTCTACAGGAAACCCATAGAGATAAGTAATTGCTCACTTATCTTTTTGTCACGCACATACTATTTATAGCTTGGTGTATAGGATAGAGTAAATGCTGAATAAATATTGAATGAATTATGGCCCAGAGTTTGTGTGAACAAGTGTTTGTTAGGCTGGTCAAGGGGAAGATGGTGAAACAGAGCATTTGACCTCAGCCTACTTTTGTCTCTTGCAAAGATGAAAAGATCCTTGGGTTCACTGTGTGTCATGTATTTCTTTTGTGTTTTTCTGACAACATATAGGATGGTAGGTATTCGGTATACACTTACTTAATTGGATCAAAGTAAATAGAGGAAGGGAAAAGTAAAAGGGGCTACTATTGTTCTTAAATGAGGAGAACAGTTTCCCTGGTTTTAGCCCCTCAATAAAATTTTTTGAGCCTTCCCATGTAGCTCAGCTGTGAAAGAATCCACCTGCCGTGCAGGAGACTTGGGTTTGATCCCTGGGTTGGGAAGATCCCTTGGAGCAGGGAACGGCTGCCCACTCCAATATTTTGGCCTGGAGAATTCCATGGTCTGCATAGGCTATGGGGTTGTAAAGAGTCAGACACGACTGAGTGACTTTCTATATATACTATAGATTTTGATGCATGGCAACACAAGTTGATTGCCCATGGAAAACTGGTCATCAAGAGGTTCATCTCACTTTTTCCACAAAGAATATTTAATAAGGTCATCTTTTGACACACAGTTAGAATTTTGTAGCTAACCAGACCATTTTCTCAGTCTTTGTGCTCAGCTGTGGAAGGACCCTGGAGCAGTTACCTGGGTAATCACACGAAGCTTCTCAGATGCAGATAGAGAAGAGCTTTGAGGGAAACATTTGCTACCTTTCTAAACACAGGTTCCTCTGCCTGTAAAGCATAATGACGCTATAAGCTCAGCTTCAGAGGCTAGGCTGGCACTAACTCTGGAATGCCTAACTTCATTGTCCATCTCTGGGTAATGTGTTGGTTTGTCCAGGCATCTCAAAGCTTTGTAGCTAGGGATCTGAGGAACTGATAGAAGAAGGACTTAAAGAAGAATTAATGAGAGGGAAGGACGATTAATGGAGTGGAGTTGTTTTTGCTGATTAGAATGGTTGATTTTCAGTGGTTGTAAGGAGGGATACCAGACCATTTCCACACGAAAAGCCATATTCTGTGTAAAAGAGAGGCCATTTCATTCATGAAAAAAAAAATACAGTAGAAGCAGAGAACTTTAGAATTCAGGCTTTCAGGATGTTAGTGTCTCCCACCAACAAGTAGATGAGCAGAAAGAGGCTCCCAAACTGGGGACCGACAGCTGAGAGTATCCAGCCTCTTGAGCAGACAAAGCTCACCAGCCAGTTGTAGGCTTCATGACAGCTGCAAAAGCAATGGCTACATAAACTTTCTCAAGGTGGGGGGGAGGGTGGGGAGAAAGCGGAATGTGAGAGACGTTTTTGCAGTAAGAAAAACATAATAAATCCAAGAGCTACACATTGCCTGGGGATTTTTATGACCATAGCCAGGCATGAAGGAATGACTGAACTTAACTAAAGCTGTTAATTACCTGGGTGAGATCAAAAGCCCAAGTAAGGGAATATATTTATGATGCACCTTACAGGATATGCTTCAACTTCTTACTTTTTTTCATTAATTGGTTTGATTAAATAGATTTAAAGAGCCCGGGCAGAGCCCTTTAAATCATATTCCATATTGATCTAATGAAATAGTCAATAAATTTACTAACATAGCTCCTTTCCTTTACAGTCTGAAGGGAAATGCTTCACTGAATGGTTATAACTCAACTCCAAACCTCACTGCCATTCCCACAGTGACTCATCGAGGGCAGGAGGATGCTGGGAAAATCTTTTAGGCCATTTGTAGGAGTGCCTGAATAAGTGGTTTAACACCTGTTCAGACTACTCACCACCCTCTGACCCTCATCCACCAGGCGCTTTGGTATTTCATGGAGGACTTTATTGGAGCTGGCCAGAGTTGGGTGCCTTGCAAATTCTATGCATAATTTAGCAAATTTACCAGTGTTTGCCACCATGTGTTCTAGCCCTGACTCTGGGACTTTAAGACTCCAGCCATATTTTAGAACCTTTGACTTTCATTTGCCCATCCAGTTCTGTACATACTGACAAAATGAAGCTCTTAAATACAGTAAATGTGCTCAGATGAATAACAAATCTAGAGTGAAGATGCCTAAATCTCTCAGTAAACCTCAAATAAATCCTGGGAACGTTTCCTAAAGTAGTTTCTTTGTGTCCCTTTCCCACCTCCTAGGGCAGAGCAGAGAACCTGGATGAGAGACAGCACATGGATAAAGGGATATTTTATGGAATTTTTTAGACACTGACATTTCATGAATTTCTTCTTTCGAGTGAGGAATGGAGCAAGATTTTGCACTTGCCGTATTGTTATTAATCCCCAAAGTAGGCCTACAAGTAGTGTCCTTGGGGACACAGTTTCCCTAGGCTTGGGGTGTCAAGTCAGCACAAAGGTGACAAAATTAACTCTGAAAGTCCCTTAATGCACCCATACAGGACAGTGTTACTAGTTTTGTGCCTAAAATCCTGCAAGTAATTTTTGTGTACCTTCAAGTATGAGAACCACTGTGAAGAGGAGCAGAGTAGATGTGCAACTCTGAGGAATTCAAACCAACCTATCTTGAAAATCACCATCAAAACTTTAGTATGACTGGGGGATGAATTGGCATTCCCAGAATGACCCTGATAGCCTACAGGCTTTAGTCGACCCTGTTTTAATATTGAGACTTCCTAACCATAATGCAGTGTTACAGATTGATTTGTGATTGCTAAGCTTAGTCTAGGAAGCGGAGTCACATCTCAGAGGATGGGGGCAGGGGAGAGTGGGTGGGTTTAGTCTCCCAAACAAGCCTCTGTTAAATTAGACCTTGACGCAGGTTCACTGTACTCAAGAAAGCAATGGAATTCTTGGGCAAACCAGGGCAGTTTGTGGATGTAAAATGACTTTAAAAATTAAACGCTGTAGTGAATTCAAAAGTTCAAACTCAGAGTTCCTCAGCGTGGAGGAGAAATCCCTATAATAGAGGCCTTTCTCTCTCCTTTCACTTTTCCCCCTCCATCTTATTGTATCTTCAATTATCTGGGTAATTTGGTCCTGAGGGCATAAATTCCTTTATAACTCAAATCCATTATGCAGAGAAGAGTCATCAGGAAATTACTCAGATTGCATCCCTGATGGTGTGAAGGTTTTGGAGCAGAAGCAAAGCACTGCTCTCGAATTTAGATTTGAGCCTGGAGGCTGGACATCCGTGCTCTTCCCTTCGCCCCTCTTTGTTTCAGCAAGAGCCGGCTATAGGGAAGTTCCGTGCTGGTGCTGGCTGGTGGCAGCTTTTCTCCATCCGAGGCCACGGCTGTTGCCAGCTTGCCTTGGCTGGCGTAGACACCTTCTCTCCAGGCCAAGGAGAGTGCTGCCAGGCGGGCAGACGTATGCTTTCATCATGTCTCACCATCTCCTGGAGCCAGGCACCCAGGCCTTTTAATTCCTATAAACTTAAGGTCCGTCTGGTGGAAAGCTGGTTTTCATGTCTGTGGCCTGATGGGGATTGTCCTTGTGCTACTGTTGGTGGTCTGTGAGCAGCCTGCCTTTGAGCTGACAGGCTTTCAACCAGAATGCAAACATATTCAAGTTCAATTTTGGAAGAGGACATTCTAAGTCTGGCAACCTCTCTCATCTGGCTTTATTCTTCCTAGATTTCTGGTTTACTAGGGATATTCAGCTTGGTTTTATTATTTGTGTATAAAGGTTTTCCCTCCCACCCCCTCACCGCAAAGTGATGACTTTGAGGAAGGCAGCGTGTAGAAGGATCTTAGATTATGGTTCAGGCAGACCTGTGTCTATTGCTCTTTGTGTCTTCCCTCACAAGTAAATACTGTGAGAAGAGAGAATTTGGGGTATTTCATTCTCTGCTGTGTCTGGCATTGTGCCAGGCACATAGTAGGTGATCCATGAGGAATTAAAGTGCATGAGGAAAAGAATGGGCTAGCATGCTGTGGTCTAATTAGCAGCTTTGTGATTTTAGGAGGAATTTTTTTAAATGCCATTTTTCATTTTGTTACCAGCAAAATGGTCACAAAACATGTAAAACCATAGAGAAAGTACCTGGCTAGTGCTGTGTTCAACAAATGGTAGAGTCTCCCTCTTCCTTTTGTCAACTGTAGAGTGAGTGAACTCTTCAAGGACAAATACCTAGTTTGATTCTCCGTATCCTGGGGCCTAGCACTGTTCCTGCACAGAGTGGGAGTTCCATAAAGACTTGTTGAATGAATCTAGTCCTCCATGGGCAGCGGGTGCCTGGGGATCAGTGAAAATGACTACTGAGGACAGGCCTAGAAAAGTTACCTTTCTGTTGTGTCTCATTCTGGTATCTCAGTTTCTATGTGAGGGAAATGAATAGAGAATTCTCTCCAGATCATCTGGATCTATGGATTATGTGATGATTTGAAAAGGAATTTTTTACTGAAATTTCTTCTTTTCAGTCAAAAAAGACCACTCATAGGATAAAACCCCAGGCCTTGCAGTGATTTGCTGATCACACTCTACATATTTTTAAAGTTTGATACTTTATATGCAATTTCTTGCACATTTGTAATGTTAGGTTACTTGACCGGTTCTGTGAGTTAACACACCTGCTACTGTTACACTCATTTGACAAGTAAGAAAAGTAGAGGCAGGACATGGAGATATGCCAAAGTCAGACACTGACTTGGTGGTGTTAAGTTAGAAACTGCACTTCCTCACCCCAAACTGGCCAGAAGCTAGGGCTGAAAGGAGGATACAGGTGTTTTGCACTCCTGTTCCCTTTATCAATGTTACTTATTTGCAAAACCTTGCCTTTTTTTCCTGTTACTTGACCCAAGGTCTATATCTACCACGCCACTTACAAATTGCTCCAAACTCTATTTTTGTTGTTATGCCTGACATATAGTCACTTTCGTAGCTTGCAGCTCAATTAATCATGCTCGTGTAACTTTGAAGGGAACTTTTGTGTTCGTTTAAATTTGGAAGATATTGAAGAATCACTTACAGCTTTCAGCACTACTTTTTCCAGATATGACCCAGCTGAGAATGTCTATTTGATTTACTGTGTTAAGTTGTGTCTATTTCATTTTTCAAGAGGGGCTAGCATTATTAACTTTATTCTATTTTATGGAATCTATATTATTTATAATTTATTTATATTTATAATTCATTTATTTATAATTTTATTCTATTTGGGGGAATAATTAATTTTACTCTATTTTGGGCTTCCCTTGTGGCTCAGCTGGTAAAGAATCCGCTTGCAATGCAGGAGGCCTGGGTTCAATCCCTGGATTGGGAAGATCCCCTGGAGAAGGGAAAGGCTACTCACTCCCGTATTCTTGCCTGGAGAATTCCATGGACTGTATAGTACATAGGTCACAAAGAGTTGGAAACAACTGAACGACTTTCATTTTCATTTTTGGGGAAAAAGAGAAGAATATATTTATTCCTATATCAGAAGATATTCCTCTGCTGCTAATTCGAAGCCTAATTTTTTTGTTAACCTCTGATAGAATAAAATGTAAACTGAATGCAAATCAAGTGTGACCTAAGACTTATTATATTATTGGCAATTCTGGTCCCATCCAAAGCCACAGAGGATGGTGAATTAAGTGCTTTGTCACGTAGTATTGGTGATGTTCAATGCAAACTCTTTTGACGATGAAATGGAACATTTTAATGAAGAGGGATGAATGAAATACAATACCTACCGAGGAGATAATTACTAGAATGGTGGTAAAATAGGTACCTAGGTGATTCTTCTCTAGTGTTGCTGTCGGTATGGTCATCTAGCATGAATCCTCAAACTATAGAACGCTAGCTCAAGAATACCAAAGTGTAGACAGTTCTATATTCAGTTCATGTGTTTATTCTTCATTCCATTGGACTAACCACTTCCACATCCAGAATGTGTTTTCATGACTTAGTATAGGCCCTGCCGTGGCGTTTGAGGTCCTTGCTTTAACTAGTACCCTCCCAACCTCATCTTGCTTTGCTCACTGCACTCTATCTACAGCGGCTTGCTTTCTTCTTACTTCAGCACATCAAGTTCATTTTCATCATAGGGTTTGTCTGTGCCAGTCCTTCTCTATGGAATAATTTGGATCCAGAGCTTCACAAAGTTCAGTGGTTCTTGAACAGAAGTAGGGGTTATTTTGTTTTCCTAGGGGAAATTTGGCAGTGTCTGGAGAGGTGTTTTATAGTTCTGACTTGGATGTAGGGTTGCTACTGGTACCTAGTGGACAGACACCAGGGATACTGATGAACATCTTACAATGCACAGGATAATCCCTCACAATGAATTAATCTAGTCCAAAATGTCACCGATGCTGAGGCTGAGAAACCCTGAGTTATAGCTAATCTTTCTCAACATTCAAATGTCACTTCTGTCTCAGACAAGGGTCTTCCCCACCACCTTCTCTAAAGTAACCACACTCTCTCCCATTACTCCCCCCTCGCCTCAGTTCCAGGCTTTCTCTGAAATTTTCTTTGTGTATTTTTTAACTTGATTCTTATCTGCTTTCTCTCTTTAAACTATTAATATAAACTACTCTGGAGTGAGGCCCTGGTGCTTCTTGTATACCATTGCCTCCTCAAAGCTCAGAATAGTGTCTGTCATTTAGCCGATGCTCAGTACATGTTTCTTGGAAAGAGGGAGGGAAGAAGGGAGGTAAGGATGAAGGAGGAAAAAGGAAGGAAGGCTGGTTGTATGGATGGAAGGATGGATGGATTATGATCATGAATAAAGACTGAAAAAACTCGAGGACATAAAAGTCACTCCCCATTGTAATGATATATACTAAAAATTCCCAATTGACAAACTGACCATCACATGTCATAAGAGTACTAGTGATAATAATTCCTGGTGAATTGTGTAAGTATGCACTATCAATGGTCATCAGTGTAATACTTAATTTTCAGAAGAAGCTCACCAGGTCCATAACCCTAGCTTCCAGTCTGAGGGGATCACGGGCTTCATTAGCTTGTTCGTAGCACAGCTGGAATCTTGGGGACTGATTCTGGGATCCAACATTAATACGAGTATTAATGTTTGTCCCTGGGACAATCTGAGATTCTTCTCTGTGTATTTGTTCTGAGGATTTCAGGGCTTTTCTCCATTTAGTTTTCTCAGTATGGCTGTTCTTCAGTTTCACTGCTTTGTTTTCACTATTGCTGGACTTTTCTTCCTGATCTCTTTTCACGATTACATGCTGACGCTACATTTCTGACTCTGGCTATGTCATCTATAGGAACCTCCATGTTCTTTGGCATCATTTATGGATAATTCAAGCATATTATATAATCATACGTGTAATTATTTTTAAGAGAATTATCATAAAAAGTCACTTGGATTATCAATTGTGAAATAAAGTTAGTGCAATGAAATGCGCTTAGTGCTGATATTAGAATGAAGGTAACTGGTTGTATTTGAGTAAGAAGGCAACTCAGGATAACAACGGTGTCACAGTCATCATGATGGATTTGCCATTTCCTACTGCAGAGGATCTTCCCAGCCCAGGGATCAAGCCCATGTCTCCTGCATCGCAGGCAGGTTCTTTACCCCTGTGCCACCTGGGAAGGCCCTTGTCATGATGAATTTGAATTGTCCTTGTCCCGGAGGTAGGTGTGAGTGCCAAGTTGCAGAGAGATTGCCTGAGTGAAATGGAAAATACGTTTACTCTACCATGGAAAACACATGTTTCATAAAGACATGACTTTATCAGACTTTTCCTCTGGCTTCCTACTGAGACTTTAAACTCTGGAACTTTCATCATGCTTCCACCCCCCCCTCACAGCCTCCGTCTTTATCCCCTAATTACATGAGCTTAACTTCCCCTGACCCACAGAGAGTCAAGAAAAATTGGCATATAAAGCCCTGTTGTGTTTTGGTCTGACCTTTGGGTCCTTTAAATGAAGCCAGGATACAGTGTAGGGGTTTGAACCGCTAATGTCTGGACGCCTTTAAGAAGCATAAATCTCTCCAAATCCAAGGAGGACTTGAATGTGGTGATTTCCAACCTTCTTGGATTTGTGACACCTAATGGTTTGATTTGCTAACACCTCTCCCCCTTGCCTTTTAAAAGTAACAGGTGTGTCATATGTTTATTTTAAAAATTGAATTATTTATATACTATTATTATTTAGCTTATTTTTGAGGCTGGGAGACAGGGAAATCCTTTGGAGTACTTTTAATGGCCATTATGGCTGGCTCCTAAAGGCTAGCTCAGATTTAATCCTCTCTTTATCACTGACCTCATTATCATGATTCTAGTTCATTTAACCTTGCCTCACTTGGTCTGTCATTTGTACTCTATGTGATACCTGGCAACCCACTCCAGTACTCTCGCCTGGAGAATCTCATGGATGGAGGAGCCTGGAAGGCTACAGTCCATGGGGCCGCTAAGAGTCGGACATGACTGAGCGACTTCACTTTCACTTTTCACTTTCATGCATTGGAGAAGGAAATGGCAACCCACTCCAGTGGTCTTGCCTGGAGAATCCCAGGGACAGAGGAGCCTGTTGGGCTGCCATCTATGGGGTCGCGCAGAGTTGGACGCAACTTAGCAGCAGCAGCAGCATATGATACCTGACCACACACTGTTCTCTGTTCTTTAATTGCTCTGGAGTGTTCTGTGTCTCCATCAATATCATTCTCAGATCTGATCGAGTTCTAAGCACAGAGTAGATGCACAATAAAATAAAGCAATTGAGTGCTTGGCGACATCCTTGGTTGGGAGTTGGGCACAGTCCAGGTTTGGAAGACAAACTCTCAGTGCTCATTGGACAACTTCTCAGAAGAGAGAAGCACATGTGCTCCAAGATTTACTAAAGATACGTGTTCTCTTTCCATGGAAAGAACAATGATAACTATATCATTAGGCACTATTCTATTCTTTGTGTGCCTGGGTGGAAATAAAATCTTATAGAAATCAAAGGGCATCAGTTGCTGCCTTTTAAGGAATGCCATGATATAACCAGAACTCTTGGCTTATTATCCTGGCTGTTTGCTTCTCCTCTTTGTTAGTGTGGGAAGGACAGTCATAGCCATCCTGGCTGTCTTGATCTTTCACCAGCCATCGTACATGGCCAGGCCGTCTGTTTCTCCTCTTTTTCTACCAGCATATCATTCTTTGGATGAGGATTCCAAACAGCATGGCTTAGTTTTTCTAACTTCTCTTCTGATATTCAACTTATTTGTTTAGCTCTTATCTCCAGGGTCTTGGAACCAGTTCCTATAAAGGAAGTTGGATTGAGAGCTATATGAGAGACATTCCACTATGTAATATGCTAAATCTCCTTTTACATCTAGGTCAGTAACCTAGGGTTTAGTCATAGTATCTCCAACCCTTCTTCCTTCCAGAAGAACTTTCTGCCTAGGTACTTTCCAAATAGAGGGTGTGCATGTGTGCTAAGTCACTTCAGTCATGTCTGACTGTGACCCTGTGGCCTGTAGCCCACCATGCTCCTCTGTCCATGGGATTCTGCAATCAAGAGTACTGGTGTGGGTTGCTGTGCCATCCTCCAAGGGATCTTCCTGACTCAGGGATTGAACCTGTCTCTTATGTCTCCTGCATTGGCCAGTGGGTTCTTTACCATTAGCACCACTGGGGAAGCCCAAAATAGAAGGTAGGCATTCTATTTACTTATTTTATTCCTAACTCCAATGGTCTGGGGAACTCCTTGTACTAAAAAATTCAGCAGGTACTTTCCTACTCACAGTACTTGCTAAGGGAAACTCCCTTACTCTTTGTACCTCCCTGCAGCTGGTCACAAATAGTTAGATTAGGGATGACTCTGACCCAAGGGTGACCAGTTAATAACCTTTCAGTTTACACAGCCATAAAATTAAAAGACATTTGTTCCTTGGAGGAAAAGCTATGACAAACCTAGACAGCATACTAAAAAGCAGAGACATTACTTTGCTGACAAAGGTCCATAGTCAAAGCTATGGTTTTTCCAGTGGTCATGTATGGATGTGAGAGTTGGACCATAAAAAAACCAGAGCGCTGAAGAATTGATGCTTTTCAACTGTGGTGTTAGAGAAGACTCTTGAGAGTCCCTTGAACTGCAAGAAGATCAAACCAGTCAATTCTAAAGAAAATCAGTCCTGAATATTCATTGGAGGGACTAATGCTGAAGCTGAAGCTGAAGCTCCAATACTTTGGCCACCTGATGCGAAGAACTGACTCATTGGAAAAAAACCCTGATGCTGGGAAAGGTTGAGGGCAGGAGGATAAGGGGTCAATAGAGGATGAGATGGTTGGATGGCATCACCAACTCGATGGACATGAGTTTGAGCAAGCTCCGGGAGTTAGTGATGGACAGGGAAGCCTAGTGTATTGCAGTCCATGGAGTCGCAAAGAGTCAGACATGACTGAGCTACTGAACTTAACACAGCTTAGGGTGAGAAGTGAGCTGAACAAATCTGAACTCACTCTTTCTTAGGAGTTTGAACTGGGAAACTTGGAGAACCCAAGGCAGCTAGCAAAAGGGGCAGAAAAATGCCCTAAATTAAAGTCATGGCCAGTAGTTTTTATGATGGAACAGAAACTAAGACAAGGCATGAAGGAAGTGGATAAGCCAACCGTGTCAAGAGGTAAGTGAGATAGGGAGAGGGAAAGAGTGGCCCGGGCAGAAGGAAATGCATGGGGCAGGGTCTGAAAGCAAGTGCCTGATGGACGTAGAGAACCAGTCCAGTGGAGCGTAAAGAGCAGTGGTGCTGACTGCAACTGAGACCACACGGGGTCTTATGAGCTGTATGAAGAAGCTGGGACTCTATTAAAGCAGCAACTGACAGGGAAGATTAAAATGTTGATTGAGCAAAATAAGCTCTACAATGACGCAGAAAAATATTTATTTTGGGGATTCTTAGAACAGACTTGATTACATCTTTAGATTTGTAGTTTTTTTTTTAAGGTTCACAGTAAAATTACTCTAAAATGAGTTTTTATTGACTCTCAGAGCACAAAGGTAAAAGAAACCTCCAGAGGTCATTGAGATTTTAGCCTGTCTTTAGGCAGAAACATACATAAATCTTTCCAGACAGATGGGTGTTTGTTGGCAAAGGTATTCAGTTGCAAAGAAGTAATTGCTGCTTTTGTTGACAGATTTAGAGATGTTTCACCAAACACTATCTTAAAATACTATGATTAGATGTAATTTTGCAAAAATGAGTCTATAATGGAGGTGATTCACTTGCCATATCAACTAAGGAGTATCTTCTATTTACAGGTTTATTTAATTTACGTTTGATTAATTTACACTGAGTGCAAGCAGTTATTCTATAATTATCTCTTTGCCTGCATGAGGATACATACAACATTATGTTTGGAAAATTGTGAAGTCAAATGTTAACATAGAAAACATGCATTAAGTAATCTCTTTCACCTACTTAGCATCAAAGCAAACCTTTTTTGACTTTATATTCATGAGTTTTTAAAATCATGAGTATTTCCCACATATCGTAACACCAAATACTATTTACCTTCCATTTTTCACAATTTAATATCTAAGCTGTCACAAAACACAATTCTTTTGTTTGCTTAGTCCTAGTATTTCCACCATTAGTAGGAAAAGCAGTAATTTTAAACACATCTTTCAGGAAACCATATACATTTATATTCTCTGAACTTCACTCAGGCAAGAATTGTGTTCTCTGTGATTATTTATTAATTTTTAAAATACTGATGATGCACTTTGGAAATTGTGGTAAATAGGACTTAAATGTACAATTGACTCCAAGTAATGTAAGCCAAGGGTTCATAAACTATAGCCCTTGGGCCAAACCTGATGTGCTACCTGCTTTCCTGTGGCCTTGGAACAAAGAATTGTTTCTACATTTTTTAAAGGGTTGGAAAACATTCAGAAGAAGAATATTTCATGGTATGCAAATATTATATGGAATTTGAATTTTAGTGTCCGTAAATAGTTTTATTGGAAAGTAACTGTTCTCATTCATGTACGCATTGTTTATGGGCGCCCTTGTGTTACAGAAGCACCTTGAGGAGTTGCAACGGACATGTATGATTTGCAAAATCTAAGATATTTACAATCTGGCTTTTTACAGAGAAAGTTTGCTGATTTCCTGTCCAGCAGTAATCATGGTAATCTCATTTCCCCTGTGGATGAATGGTTTGGAAATGAACATAAAACCTAATCCTGGGAAATGGAATATCAGAAGTATGCCAAGGGCTTCTGGGAAAGATTTCTAGCTCTTCTAAAAAAAGGCACAGAACAGTATAATTCCTTTCTTCTTTTGTCATTGTTGCACCTGGATGAGGAGCGATGGTGTCTATCTTATGCCCATGAGGACTCCCACTTGATGGTAACACTTGCCTCACTGAGATGGCAGCAGGGAGATGGGAAGAGAAAGGTTTTTTTTTGTTTGTTTGTTTTTTTGTTTTTAAAGCTTATAAACAACAAAAATTTACTTCTCAAGTGCTTCTGGAGGCTGGAAGTCTGAGATTAGGGCAACAGCATGAGTGGATGAGGGTTGTGGGTATTGAATCATTGAATGAGCCCTCAATATCACCCTGTCTTTGTACTTCATGTTGTATTGGATAACACACTTGCTTAATGCTCAGTCAGTTTGAGATGAGGTTTTCTGGTCCTTGGAGCCAAAGCTTCCTACATAGACCTCTACAATTTACTACCTTCTATACCAGAGTAAACTCCAGGAGTTGGTGATGGACAGGGAGGCCTGGTGTGCTGCGATTCATGGGGTCGCAAAGAGTTGGACACGACTGAGCAACTGAACTGATACAAGTTGTTGGGACTATAACACCAAAATAAAACATAGTCCTTTTTCTCTACCAGCTCAGTCTAATAGGGAGATACTTCTATTAAAAATGGGGCAAGGAATGTTTAAGGCTATTTTGGAGAGTAAGAGTGAACTTCACAGAAGTGCTAGTATTTGATCTGAGAGCTGTATTTTATCNATACAAGTTGTTGGGACTATAACACCAAAATAAAACATAGTCCTTTTTCTCTACCAGCTCAGTCTAATAGGGAGATACTTCTATTAAAAATGGGGCAAGGAATGTTTAAGGCTATTTTGGAGAGTAAGAGTGAACTTCACAGAAGTGCTAGTATTTGATCTGAGAGCTGTATTTTATCAGGCCAATTTATAGGGCCTTTTCTGGGGAAAGAGAAGAATATATAGAAAGGTGTTTTGGGGTAAACATAAGAAATTTGATATGGCTGAAGAGGGAAGGAATAGTCAGAATTTTTGTAGCATAGAACTTGGATATGTTCTTGCAATAACCACTACAGCCACTACTGCTAGTATTAAAACAACTATGAAAGAATTGGTGTTAACAACAGGTATCATTTACTGAGTACATATGAGATTGGGCACTTGAAATGCATTATCTCATTTGATTCTCATCAGAATGTGGAAGGTCCTATAAGGTCCATTTATGTTTTAAAGGTAATTTTCCAAGGCTCAGCGAAGTTAAAGACTTGTCCAAAGTCACTTAGCTAATAAGCAGAGAAGTGGAAATAAAACCTTGATCTCTCTGATTCAAAGCTGGTGTCCTGACCAGGATGACTAAAGCCTTTCAGGTCCTGTGGATCAGAGTTGGGTCGAATCTTGTTGCATTCTGCATACCAATGGATTTAATGACTCTTGCACATCTTGTAGAGCCATTGTTATAGCTTCAGGAACTGCAGCACAGTTGAATTTCAGAGGTTTTAAAAAGTCTTTTTACAAGTTACACCTTTGGAAGTGAATATGGACATTTCAGATATGAATTTAGACTCACAGCTTCAGGTGCTTTTCACAGCTGTTCCAGTGGGTACTCAGGAAAGTGTAGTTTTTACAGTAGAGAATTTCTGTTTTTGAAAGCAATGCCCATGTCTGTGTGTTCTAATTCAGTTGCAGTATAAATACACACCATCTAGTTGCATTTGGTGTATACATGTCCTTCCTAAAATGCAAGTGTCTAGTACCGTGCTTGAAGAAGCAACATTTGAAGGTGTGAGCAGTAGAGGACCATTTCAGAATCCAGATGCAGTGATAAATAGCTGGAGCAAATGAAAAGCAGAGCAAAAGCTGAGTTGCCAAATGCCTGGGTGTCAGAGCCAATTAAAAGAAGTAGTTTCAAATGAGTAGAGCTGATGGGAAAGTGAAAAGGAAACAGGAGGGCTCTGGGGTCACATGGGAGAAAGTGACAAAGAAAGGGTCAGGAAAAGAGGTGGTGGAAAATGCAGGAGGTCACTGTGGCTGGATCCAAAAAGAATGGGATAACTTTGCAGATGGAATATGGTCCAAGCAGAAGTGAAGGCAAGTTTCTGCAGCTATGTGGAGCCATTATGAGACAGCTGGGCCATGGGGTCAGGTGGCTGCATTCCAATCCCAGTACCGCCACTGTACCACCTAGAGAGGTTAACTAAATCACTTAAGCCTTTGTTTCCTCATCTGTAAAATGGAGATAATCATAGTACTTGACTTGTAAGATTGTTAGGATTAAATGAAATCATCTATGTTAAGTACTTAGTACAGTGCCAGACTCATAGTAAAATACTCAATAAATATCAGCCACATTGATACTATCATAATATCTGGCACAGTAAATCTCATTGTTCTTCCAAACTCCATGCAGAATCTTTCTCAGAAGGTGGAATGGCTGTCCAGGACAGGCTTTTAAAGCCATCTGTTGAATGAATGAATGGCTCTTACCCCTTGAATTGTTATCATTATTATTTTTTGGTTGGACCACTTCTGCAGTTGATTTACCCGTCCTCACACAAGGGTATACAGTGGTGAGAATTTTAATGCATGAGTGGTTTGGGCAACAGCCTCAAAATGTCTTATTTTTACTACGTATTATTATAGCATTACATTCATAGTTAGGGGTCAGCTGCCATTTCCTGAGGTT
The DNA here is from genome assembly GCA_006410615.1 of Neotragus moschatus. Taxonomy (NCBI): domain Eukaryota; kingdom Metazoa; phylum Chordata; class Mammalia; order Artiodactyla; family Bovidae; genus Neotragus; species Neotragus moschatus. The sequence goes on along the minus strand of SJYA01001215.1, from coordinate 3,775,636 downwards.
TATAACATGCCTGTTTTAATTAACATCAAGCTAAATTTTGGCATACAGGTGGTCAGCCCAGATGTGAATGTTATTTTTAAAAGTGCCTTATGGCTGTTAAATCTCTTTCTTTAAAATAGCAAAACATATATGAGTGTGTGTGCATGGTTGGGGGGGCGTGGAGAGCAGTAAAAATCTGAAATACTGATTATTTCAGGCCTTCTTTAGGCAAACTTCAATGATGAAAAGATTCCTTCAAAATTATTAAAATATGCTCACATAAGCCATAAACTAATACACTGAATAGAAGCCAGAATAACAATAAAAATGAGGTGACTACACAGTGGAGAGATAAAAAAGTATACAGAGGGTTGCATATACACTCCAGTTTAGAAAAATAAGCACAGGGAATGAATAATATGTCAAAGGGATGCACTTAATAGAGGTGTGAGATGAGCACAAGGGGTCTAACTTTTATTTAGAAATATAAAACTATTGCATGTGAACACACAGTATATAGAAAAACATCCTTTCTCTCTCACACACACACCATGTGCACGCATGCCTGCACACTATATATACATACACATGTTATGAGCTCAGTCATTAATAGATGTGGGTTGATTTCTAGAAAATTAATTTACTTTTCTGAGCCTAATTTCTAAACAAGGATACTGGGCCTGATGATTCATGCAACTCATTGATACTTCCTTCTTCTTTATCCCCATATCCATATTGAATCTATTACCAAGTCTAATGAATTTCACCTCCTAGGTATTTACCAAACCCTTCCATACTTTTTTTTCTACCTCTGCCTCATCTAAGCTACTGCTGTCTTGATCTGGGCCACTACAGTAGCTTCCAGCCTGGTCAGGCGGTAGCTACTCTTGCCCACTTCCAAATCTCATTTCCATACTACTTTCAGAGTTATCTCTTTGAAATAAAATCTAAATGTATTATGGTCCTGGTTGGGACACTTGGCCTTCCCTCATTGCTCTTCAGATAAAGACAAAACAAAACTCTTCACCAGGGCCTTCTAAGGTCTGCAAAATCTTGACTCTGCCTATTATCTTACTATAATCTTCTGAATTTCTGTGCTCTAGACAAGATGGATTTCTTTCAGGCACTCGTGCTTTCCACACTTTCCTCACTAACACAGAGCCTTTGCAAGGCTTTGCACATTTTTCCTAAAATGGCATGTCTTTTCTCTCATTACATTCTCAGTTGGACCTAAATTGGGGACAAAGTCTTTCCTCAGTGAAAAGGCATGCACTAATACAAAGATGATGCTGTGTAAGTGCTGCACTCAATATGCCAGCAAATTTGGAAAACTCAGTAGTGACCACAGGACTGGAAAAAGTCAGTTTTCATTCCAATCCCAAAGAAAGGCAATGCCAAAGAATGTTNTGTGAGAGCTGGACTGTAAAGAAGGCTGAGTGCCGAAGAACTGATGCTTTTGAACTGTGGTGTATCTGAGTGAACTCCTGGAGTTGGTGATGGACAAGGAGGCCTGGCGTGCTGCGATTCATGGGGTCTCAAAGAGTCGGACACGACTGAGTGACTGAATTGAACTGAATGACTGATAAATTTCTAGAGTTAATGAAAGACATGAATTCTCAGATTAAAATCATATCAAACAAGACAAAACAAATTTATGAACAAAGCCTCATAAATAGCAAACTGAAGAAATTTTCAAAACAGAAAAATATCCTTTCCCCAGTTTACCTATACATTTAATTGCAAGCAGAAGATAATTAAACAATGAGAACTGAATTTCAGTAGCAGCAATGGAATCCAGAATGATTGCTTCAAAAATCAAAGGAAGAAATTGGTCAGCCTAGAATAATATATCCAATTAATGCATCTTTCAAAAATATTTGAAAAAAGGAAACGTGCAGACAAATAAAAATAGTGTTCATAAGCTACCAACAATTCTTAACAAAATCACGTCTAAAGGATAAACTTTAGAAGGTAGGGAAATAATCTTAGAAAAAAAAAAAAACACGCACTTCAAAAGAAAGCATGAAAGGAAACCCGCACAAATGCAAATAGGACAAATAGTAAACAGTAAGATGGTAGAAATAATATAAATGTAACTGTAGTTTAATTATAAATAGGAAAAATGATATATTTAAAAGACAAATGTTTTAGGATTTGATTAAAGAAAAATAGCACTAAAAAAAAAAAAGCAAAACCCAGTTTTATATTGTTTAAGAGACTGGTCTAAAATTATGAGGACACACAAACCTAGAGAACAGATCTGTGGTGGTCAATGTGGTGTGGGGGAGTGAGGGGGAAGGGATGGATTGGGAATTTGGGATTAGCAAATGCAAACTAGAATATGTAGAATAAATAAAAAATAAGAGCCTATTGTTTAGCACAAGGAAGTATGTTCAGTATCCTGTAGTAAACCATAATGGAAAATAATAGGAAAAATGTATATGAAATATACATATTTCTAAGAATATACATATATAATCTATAACCTGAATTATTTTGCTGTATGCCACAAACTAGCACAACATTGTAAATCAATTATACTTTAATTTAAAAACTTAAACTCTTCTGAGGGAATCAAAATGAAAAATAAAATAAGTAGGACATAGGTTGAAAATAAAAGAATAGAAAAAGATATACCAGGCAACCAAAAGAAAGATTGTGTAGTTGTGCTAACTAATAACATGAAAAGTAGATTTTTAAGGCAAAGGCATGACTGATGATAAAGAGGGCTCCCATTTGGATGAAAAAATTTCAACTCCTCAGAGACAGGTAATATTTTAAAATTTGTGTACACCTTCAAATTATACAAAATAAAACCTGCAAGAATTGGAAAGAGAAATTGACAAATGAACATTGTAAACTTTAACATAACCTCTCTTTCTCATGACTGCTCAGTTAAAATATTAGTAAGAATAAGGAATATTTAAGTAAAACAACATTGATTTAAGTATCATATATAATAACAATTGCCTAACAGAAGACCCTCAGTTTTAAGGATTATATAACAGTTAACAAAAATTGACTCTCTACTTGGCTATAAAGCAACTCTGAACAAATTTTAAAAATCAGCATTAAAAAAGTCAGCATCATATGAATACTGATTCATATACACACTATTCTCTTCCCGTAGGAAGAGATTACAAACTGAATCCCCTACCAAGTACCTTAGTTTTAGAGAAACTAAAATGATAATAATTCTAAATAACTCTTCATCCAAAGCAAATTATAGTGGAAATTAGGAAATTCTTGAATCTGAAGAATAAATAAAACATGACATATTAAAATTTGTGGGATATAAGAAAGGAAGTGCTAGAGGAAAATTCAAAGCTGTATGATAGAAAAGAAAGGCTAAATTAGTAAACAAACATCCTAAGTTGGAAAAGCAATACCAATAAAAAGCAAGAAACTAGTAAAGATTAAAAAATTAATGGAGGAGGAAACTTTGAACTTTTTCAAATGCTAACTGGGGTTGTCACTGATCTGTTCATGAAATATTTCTACATACAAGCGAATGGAATGGTATTTCTCTGATCCTTATGGTCACGTATGGTCGTGTGATTTGCTTTGGCTTACAAAAGTCTGCGTTTTTGTGTCATGCTTAATAGCAATGTTTCAGATGGTGGCTCCTCAATTAGTCTGATACTGGAGCTGAGTCGTCNTCATGAAATATTTCTACATACAAGCGAATGGAATGGTATTTCTCTGATCCTTATGGTCACGTATGGTCGTGTGATTTGCTTTGGCTTACAAAAGTCTGCGTTTTTGTGTCATGCTTAATAGCAATGTTTCAGATGGTGGCTCCTCAATTAGTCTGATACTGGAGCTGAGTCGTCAGCCTAACTATGATGGGCTTGTAGTGGAAGCAAGAAATAAAGATCACTGGTTGTGATTCGGTGATTTTCATAACAGTATAATCTAGTGCAGTGATTCTCAACCTGTTGGTGATTTTGCCCCTGAGGAAACATTCAACAATGCCTGGAGACATCTTGGTTGTCACAATTGGGGCACGGTGTAGGGGTTCCACTGGCATGTCAGCAGAGATCAGGGATGTTGCTATATATCCTACAATGGACAGGACAGCCCCACTCAGCAAAGAACCCAGCACAAAATATCTAGTACAAAATATCAGTAGTGCCAACTTTGAGAAACTCTGATTTTGTGTATGTGGCTTGAAAGAGTAAGAAGCAAATGTGAAGTGGAATCACACCGATTTTTTTTCTTTTGCTTCTATTTCAGTGAATTCTTTCTTCAATCTCCCTGACACTGAATATGTTCAGTCCCATTTTTTCTTTTTACTCTTCCCTCTGATAAGGCTTGGTGAAGATCAAGCACTCAAGCACAATGATTGGACTGAAAATGTTAGTGTGGAGTCGAGTCATTATGTCTGTGCTGATCCAGGCAAGTTCACGTACTAGTGGAGGAATTCTCTGTCTCTAGATTTCTGGATAACTCTCTTCCTGGATCACAAGTACATTGTCAGATGCTTGCTGTCTGCATCTGCTTCTCTCTGTCTCTTCTAGTTACCTTTCCTCTTTTCTGTTTCTTCCTTCCATGCAGCCTAAGTAGTGGCATGGCCCGGATCTTGACCTCAGGAGCAAGCTGAGCTGCCTCTGCTCTTTCTTTTCTCACGTGGCAGTTAGGTCTACAGCTGCTGCGTGGACCACAGCCGGGGCAGTTTGATGCCAAGTGCTGCCGCATGCTCATTTGTAGTCTGTGGATGTTTGGGTTTATTCATTTTGGAGCTGGCAGGTGTGATCGATTGATCAGGATTCCATATGGTTCTGTCCAGTTCACTAAAACTCTTCGCACTGAGGTTTAGAGCCAACACCTGTGCTAAAAATGTTACTTTGATTTCTACCTAACATCATTACTTGCTCACATATAACCCCTGAGCTCTTATCTGAAAGAAAGGCTTTAGTGTGTATTTTCATACTCCTGGCCATTGTTGTCTAGTTGCTAAGTTGTGTCTGACTCTTTTGCGATCCCAGGGACTGTAGCCTGCCAGGCTCTTCTGTCCATGGGATTTCCCAGGCAGAAGACTGAAGTAGGTTGCTTCTCCAGGAGATCTTCTGACCCAAGGATTGAATCCATGTCTCCTGCATTGGCACACTAATTCTTTACCAATGAGCTGCCAGGGAAGCCCACCACCTGGCCCTAATATTATATAATTGCAGGGCAAAAACCTCACTGCTACTTCTTTAGCAATTTAATTCTCTCCATTTAGCTAGACTAAGCTCGTGATTCATCTCAATAGAGAACTTTTAACCTCTTGCTGGATGATGAGTTACTTATCAGCTAACATATTTTAAACACTCAGTATTAACTAGGCAATCACATAAACATTTTAATGAATTACATCATTCAAGTCTCAATAAACCAATTGTAAGCAGACACTATTATTATATCCTTACTTATCATATGAGGACAGTGGACAGTAGAGAGTTTAAGGAACTTGTTAGTAGTGTAACACACCACTCTTGGACTTCACAGACTATGCTGTGAACCTCTGTGCCATCTTGCTTGCCCTGTGACTTAGATTGTAATCATCCCATTTTTCTTTCAGTTCAGAAGGTGGTGGTCTTGGTCGAGTAGGACAGTTGGCAAAGTAGAGACCCATCATAGGTAGAACTTGGTGTTTTCTCTTCACTCCAGCTTGTGCTACCTGGGTCTTAGAAACATTAATTTGAAGCATTTGGTCTCAGTATATACTGTCCACCCTTGGAAATCAAATGAAAAGCTGCCCTGGTGCCATTGCAGGGCTTGTTTCTCTTACACTGACTAGAAAGCCTTTGGTAGAACCTCAGGGGACATCAGCTAGAAAAGCGAGTATGTCAAGTTGATTTGGGAAATTGGTACTGTAAGCTCCTCAGAATCACAAACCTAGTGTTCCCTTAATTAGAGAGGTGGCCCTCCAATCAATATTCTTGCTATTCCTTGCTGAGCCATTCTCCTTGCTTCCCAGCCAGCCACTCTGGGGATTTTCAGCTGACGATGGTACAATCCTCCTGGGGCTGTACAAAGCACAGAAGGGGAGAAGGAGCATAATTTGTTGGCCTGTTACATGGGATTGGTAAAGCACAGGACTGCATTCATCAAAGCCAGCATAGTTCTTCCCGGCTTTATATTCGGAATGCATGTTCCATGGTTCACAAGTGATGGTGGGATGCAGCAGATACGCTATAGCACAGTCTGGAAGTGTTTGAGCATTTTAATTTTTCTGTTGAAAAAAGAAAATACCCAAAGCTCCATATAAGAAGTCACACTGTCCCAAGAACTGAACTCTGCCCAGATGTCTGTTATAGCTAGTTTGAACTTTGCATGAGTATCTTCTTACATAATAAAAGAAACTGAGGTGATAAGAGAGAAAATAACACAGTCACCAATTCTCATTGTTATTGACTCAGTTTCATATCAGGCACTGAATGATTGACGCATTATCTTATTTAATTTTCACAACCATCCTACAAGGTAGAGCTCTAACATCCATATCATATATATGAAGAACTGGGGATTAGAGTGCCAGAGTAAATTGTCTACAATCCCATAGGATTTGAATTCTGGTCTCACTCACTCTGAAGCCCCTTATCTGAACCACTGGTATGAATTTGATTTATTTGTTCAAATGAAATTAGAAATTCCCACTCCAGATTTGATTAATCAGGATTCTCTCATAATCCTTGCTGATGGTATGAAATAAACTGATTAGTCTTAAAGCATGGCTGAAACAGGTCACCTCGGCTATGTTTATAGGGATAATATAATTACAGCAGTTTTCAGGAGTTTTCAGACTCCCCCAAAATAAACATTAGTGAAGAAAGATAAGCTAGGGACCCCAATTAGCCAGTTTGGATCAGTTTCACTAGCTGGATGTATAACTTCCCAGTTCCCTTTCCTTGTATAAACACAGCTGTGATGTACCAGCACATGCCTTGGCATGCTGGGATCCAGAGGTAAGATGGAAGTTCTTAAAGAGAATTCTGAAAACTGTGTTTATCATCTTGTCCTTTGCTGTCTTGCCTTAGGGCCAGATATTTATTTGGCATAAAACTGAGAAAGAAAACATAAGCTCATCTAAATGGTTCCTTTATAACCTGAGGAAAAGACCTTGAGTTATGACCTCAAAAGAGTTATATCAATAAAAGAGTCCCTTAAAATACTTATTCTTCTGTAATTTGAGCTAGTTTGCTATTGTTACTATTAAAGAACAATTGGCATATTATTTCACTTCTCATATTGGGACAGTGAATAGTCTAATAAAGTGTCAGCTGGTTCTCAAATGGGCTTTGTCCAACATTAGAAGACATACACAATTCCTGAAACTTAAACTTCATTTGGGAAGTTAGCTAATGACAATCAAAGAGAATGTCTAGAGAAACAGTGAAGAGAAAGGAAAACAAAGGGAGTTAGTGTTAACAGGGACAAATTTATACATTTCAGTTTCAGGGTTTGAAACAGTGTGAAATCCAACATTTATTCATTGAGGAAGGGGATTAAAGCTCTTCCTTGAGGATAAAAACATGAGTTTGTTAGTTCTGCGTTGGTACTCAGTGACTTTATACCCTAAGATTAAATAGAGGCTTACAACTGAGTAATTTAGCCTGATGCCTTACTTTAAAGAAAATTTTATGCAACTGTTTAATTAAAGAGTGTTCTTCTTTGGACTAATGTTAGCACAAGCGAAGGAGGGAGCCAACTAAGTATGGAGTGGCAAATAGATTTTCTTTCCTGTGACAATACTGACTGATAGAGTCAGCTTTGAGATGACTGAGGTCAGATCTGGGTTTGATTAGTGATGTCTGTCCTAGACATTGCAGGGATGGGGGAGGGGAAGAATGTTGGTTGGATGTGTATAGTTAATATTGGTGATATAATTTCTGCAGTTTGAACTGTAGCAAATGCTGTGTCTTTTCCCTGAAAAGCTTCTCCACTACTTTAATACTGAAAACATTGTCTCTAATTTGCTGCTTTGGCTTACATTATTATTAAAAAATAAAAGCTAACATGTATTGGGTTCTTATTACATGTCAGGCAGTACTTGCACTTTGCACATATTATCTTATTTACTCCTATTTCACAGATGAGGACCGTGAGATTCACCCTCTAGCAACTGAATCAACGTCTTTTGGGCATCAGAGTTTATGCCTCTAACCACTGCAGTTTTGGAGGAACTTTTTATTTTATATTGGAGTGTAGCCAATTAACAATGTTGTGATAGTTTCAGGCAGACAGCAAAGGAATTCAGCAATACATATATGTATATCTACTCTCCTCCAAACTCCTATGCCATCCAGGCTGCCACATAACATTGAGCAGAGTTCCCTGTGCTATACAGTAGGTCCTTGTCTGTTATCCGTTTTAAATATAGCATTGAACACTGCATTTTTAAGGCACGTTCTTTGGAGGCTTCTGGTGAGGCTTTTTATCCCCCTCTCTATTTTGGGAGAACATCTCTCCTGAGAAACCAGAGGAATATTGAACAAGAGCATAAAAAACAGAAAACAGAACTCACAGATCAGGAACAACTATATAACACGGCTAGCCCTGATTTCCTAGGTCACGTAAGCCATTGGTTCGTTAACAGGCATTGGCCTATTTCGTGAAGGGCCTTCTTTGGGATCCAGTGTGTTTCCTAAGATGAGGACGTTGTAAGTTTTGCTTTTATTTGGCAATAACTTAAAATTGCAGGGGGTACAGAATGGGGCTATATTGATAAAAAGGAATGCTTTGGTGGGCCCAGGGCATGAGATACTGCAGTGGAGACAAGTTAGAGAGGTCCTTGCAGAGGAAAACAGCATTCACTCACTTATTTATTCAATTGTTCATTTATCCGACAGACTTACTGAGTACCTGCTTTCCCTGGGCCAAGTGCTAGAGATAAAGTTCCTGTTAACAGAGAGTTTCAGAAGGGAGGAGACTAGCTCTGGAAATAGAGGATACACTCACAGAGTCTGTCTAACTTTGCACCGGTTTCCCACCTTTCCCACTTGGAGAGCCTGTTGGATATCACTATTGTCACAACACTCAGCAATCTAATTCTAAACAACATAGAAGAGATGTGGAAATTCACATGCATTATGTTAAGTAAAAGGTCAAATACAATATTTTATCCACAATATGATCATAGCCATGTCAAACTTACATGAGTGTAACAAGATGACCTAACTGAAAATGTGTCTGAAGATTTTGAAACATTTACGAGGAGAAGCTGAAACAAATCCTGTCTTTTAAGAGCTGCAAAGATTTTCTGTCTCGTAAGAAAATCAGCCTTCTGAACTTCTCTGGGTCAGACTAGTTCTTTGTTCTAGAAAAATGACTGAATTGTCTTTATGTTACTGAAATGTAAAGCAAGAAGCTGGCTATTATTTGGGAGGCTTGTGAACTCATCGAGACGCCTTTGACTGAGAAACCAAATGCCCTGTGTGGTCGTGTTCTTTTGTTGCCTGCGTTTGAGCAGAGCATCCTGTGTTTCTTTTATCTGTGTGGGCTGAGGCTGCACTGTGCCCTAACTGTGGTCACCTGTGTCTGGGGTGGTCTGTAGATTATTATTTGAGCTTTTGTCTTCCAGGGAAGTGATTTCCAGAAGGATAAGGATAAGACACAGTTTTTATCTCATGTGGGGAGTATCAGGCTGACCTAGGGTTTGGGGTTGGACTGGGCTTTCAATGATCTATTAGATCTGGTCATCTAGATTTTGAGAAGTGCCCTGATTCTGGATTATTATTTTCTTATATTAAGTTTGTATTGGGACCAAAGAGTGGGGCCACATTCTTGTGAGTGAGGATAGGGCTTGCTCTGGGAAGGAGGGAGATTGCCTTTCCTTAAGATTGGTATTGTCTTGAGATTCTGTAACATCTTATGGCAAAACCTATAGAAATTTTTTGGCCGACTCAAAAGTTTCCTTCTGTTCTTGAATTCTAAGTAGTGTCTTATTAGAAGTTGGAGCCTCATTTCACTACTGCTGTGGAGAATCAATAGAAAATCTTCTTTCACTTTGGGGGTTCCAGTGACTTCACTTTCACTTTTCACTTTCATGCACTGGAGAAGGAAATGGCAACCCACTCCAGTGTTCTTGCTTGGAGAATCCCAGGGACGGGGGAGCCTGGTGGGCTGCCGTCTATGGGGTCGCACAGAGTTGGACATGACTGAAGCGACTTAGCAGCAGCAGCAGCAGATAGGAGGAGGTTCAATTTGCTCTCCCTCTGAGGCCTGGGTGATAGACCCCAGACTTTGGTCCTTAGAACTGCAGCAGAGGCAAGCTGCAGCAAAAGTAATGTAATTGCCGCATCCCCTTTCCAACCTCTGTCCATCCTCTATTCTCTTAGATGAAAAATAGGATGGAATTTTGCAAGGACAGTATCCCCTAAGATCTAGCAGTCAAGTTGGTAAGGCTTGGAGACCTGGGCAGGCAAACACATTTGGTAAACAATAGAAAAGAAAGGATGGTAAATGGGAAGGAAAAAAAGAGAAAAGAGGAAATTCTAGAGAAGTATTTCCATTATTTAATTTCTATAGTTATAAGATTTTTGGTAATAAATCAAGACTACATAGTGATATGATTATTGTGACCACCATCGACAAACTAAGTCCCTGTTCAACAGGGGATTAATATCTGACATTAACTCCATCAACTAACGTCAAGTGTAAAAATTGGAGGTGTGCCATCTGCAACGAAATCTTTCACATAAACCTACTAATTTTTTTTTTTTTCATGTCCCAGGTGGAGTTTCTTGTGTTTTAATTTACACTGAGCCCATTTGTGCAGTTTTGTTGGTTTCAGCAGGAGAGCATGTTGGTTGGTGAAGGCAGCCAGTCCTGAGAGCAAAAATCACCTAATTCTTATTTTTGTAAAATGGTTTAAGTCCTACTTATTTTTTAGTGTACGAACGATATGTTCTGTATCTAAATTAAAGACAGCAGCCCACTAGGCTCTGCCATACATCAAATTCTCCAGGCAAGAGTACTGGAGTGGGTTGCCATTTCCTTTTCCAATGCATGAAAGTGAAAAGTGAAAGTGAAGTTGCTCAGTCATGTCTGACTTTTAGCGACCCCACAGACTGCAGCCTACCAGGTTCCTCCATCCATGAGATTTTCCAGGCAAGAGTACTGGAATGGGTTGCCATTGCCTTCTCCGAAATTAAAAGGTACCAAAGTTAGAAAAAAAAAAAAAAAGTATCGTAGTAAACATCGAAATGTTCCTTCCTGTTGCTCTTCAGAGATGATTATTTACCAATTTCTTGAGTAATTTTTCCAGAGATAATTTATGCATATATGAAGCATAAATTCTGTGGTGTTTTTAAATGCACATTTAAATGCTCATCTTGAGCCCGACACTCTGTTGAGCATTTTACATGCATTGATCCTTCAACTGTCACAATATACCTACCTATGAATAGGGACTTGGGTTTTTTGGTAGGGGCAGGTGGGCAAGTATTATTAATATCCCCATTCTGTAGAGGAGGAAACTGAGGCTCAGAGACCATGGTGTGCTGAGCTGTCTTATTATACCAGTGTGGGAGAACCCTTTGTTAAATTGTTAGGACTTTTGCGATCTGGTTGACCACAGACTGAGCTTGAAATTCAAACCATTGGGAGTGTTTGCATTTGTAGAAATTGGCAGATGCTGCAAATCACATTCCTTCTAGCCAGAGCTGGCTGGACAATGTTTACCAGCACACCATTTCTCAGAAATGTCCAATGACTTGTTCAAGATCATAAGCTAATGGTGGCTGAGTCAAAATTTGACCTCAGGCCTCTCTGACTCTGGACCCTGTGTTCTGAGCCAGGATCACACTGAGAAGCAGGAGAAAATGAACTTGAGCTTCCCAGTGCCTTTCTGGTGACCTCCCAGCCCTTGGACTCTCCAGATTTAGGCTGTGTTATGCTCTCTCTCTCTCTTTCTTTTGTAGGCACTTTCGTTTCCATTAGTGTCTTAATAGTTTGTTTCCTTCTCATCATAAAACTGACCTATGCTTCTTGCAGACAAGTTGTAAAGTGAAGAAATATATTAGGAAGTAAATAGCCATCCCTGAAATAAGTGGTGCTAGCATCTTGTCACCTTTTACTGACTTTGACCTTTGTGTTTTTGGTTGCTTGAACTAAGCTTGATTCTTATTTGGTACCTCTGTTTTTTGCCTTTGGACATTCTTCTCTTTGATTTGTTATTTGATGTTCCTTTGTACTTTTCACTCTGCTTGTTCACATAGGATTCCNTGGTAAATGGGAAGGAAAAAAAGAGAAAAGAGGAAATTCTAGAGAAGTATTTCCATTATTTAATTTCTATAGTTATAAGATTTTTGGTAATAAATCAAGACTACATAGTGATATGATTATTGTGACCACCATCGACAAACTAAGTCCCTGTTCAACAGGGGATTAATATCTGACATTAACTCCATCAACTAACGTCAAGTGTAAAAATTGGAGGTGTGCCATCTGCAACGAAATCTTTCACATAAACCTACTAATTTTTTTTTTTTTCATGTCCCAGGTGGAGTTTCTTGTGTTTTAATTTACACTGAGCCCATTTGTGCAGTTTTGTTGGTTTCAGCAGGAGAGCATGTTGGTTGGTGAAGGCAGCCAGTCCTGAGAGCAAAAATCACCTAATTCTTATTTTTGTAAAATGGTTTAAGTCCTACTTATTTTTTAGTGTACGAACGATATGTTCTGTATCTAAATTAAAGACAGCAGCCCACTAGGCTCTGCCATACATCAAATTCTCCAGGCAAGAGTACTGGAGTGGGTTGCCATTTCCTTTTCCAATGCATGAAAGTGAAAAGTGAAAGTGAAGTTGCTCAGTCATGTCTGACTTTTAGCGACCCCACAGACTGCAGCCTACCAGGTTCCTCCATCCATGAGATTTTCCAGGCAAGAGTACTGGAATGGGTTGCCATTGCCTTCTCCGAAATTAAAAGGTACCAAAGTTAGAAAAAAAAAAAAAAAGTATCGTAGTAAACATCGAAATGTTCCTTCCTGTTGCTCTTCAGGGATGATTATTTACCAATTTCTTGAGTAATTTTTCCAGAGATAATTTATGCATATATGAAGCATAAATTCTGTGGTGTTTTTAAATGCACATTTAAATGCTCATCTTGAGCCCGACACTCTGTTGAGCATTTTACATGCATTGATCCTTCAACTGTCACAATATACCTACCTATGAATAGGGACTTGGGTTTTTTGGTAGGGGCAGGTGGGCAAGTATTATTAATATCCCCATTCTGTAGAGGAGGAAACTGAGGCTCAGAGACCATGGTGTGCTGAGCTGTCTTATTATACCAGTGTGGGAGAACCCTTTGTTAAATTGTTAGGACTTTTGCGATCTGGTTGACCACAGACTGAGCTTGAAATTCAAACCATTGGGAGTGTTTGCATTTGTAGAAATTGGCAGATGCTGCAAATCACATTCCTTCTAGCCAGAGCTGGCTGGACAATGTTTACCAGCACACCATTTCTCAGAAATGTCCAATGACTTGTTCAAGATCATAAGCTAATGGTGGCTGAGTCAAAATTTGACCTCAGGCCTCTCTGACTCTGGACCCTGTGTTCTGAGCCAGGATCACACTGAGAAGCAGGAGAAAATGAACTTGAGCTTCCCAGTGCCTTTCTGGTGACCTCCCAGCCCTTGGACTCTCCAGATTTAGGCTGTGTTATGCTCTCTCTCTCTCTTTCTTTTGTAGGCACTTTCGTTTCCATTAGTGTCTTAATAGTTTGTTTCCTTCTCATCATAAAACTGACCTATGCTTCTTGCAGACAAGTTGTAAAGTGAAGAAATATATTAGGAAGTAAATAGCCATCCCTGAAATAAGTGGTGCTAGCATCTTGTCACCTTTTACTGACTTTGACCTTTGTGTTTTTGGTTGCTTGAACTAAGCTTGATTCTTATTTGGTACCTCTGTTTTTTGCCTTTGGACATTCTTCTCTTTGATTTGTTATTTGATGTTCCTTTGTACTTTTCACTCTGCTTGTTCACATAGGATTCCTAGCTGTGACATGGGCTGCAATTAACCCCGTTCTATGTAGCATCAGCATGTATGGTGAAAAAAAAAAAACCCAAAAAACAATGTAGTCAGCTTTATCCTTGAATCAGGCCCTGTGCCTCAAGAGGCTCATGATGTGAGAAGCAAGAGGGAAACAAAACCATCAGTTCGGGTTGCCTTATTCATACTCCCTGTGATATGTGTCTTGAGTGAATGAAGGCAAAATCACACACACAGCTTACACTGCTCTTTCTCTTCCTTTCACTATTTTTTCCACTGAGCTAGTACATAGTGGTTGAATTTATGTAATTTGAATGTGCAAATTACATACTTTCTTGGTAAAACAGAGCAGCAAGAGGAATTAAGTAAAACAGTCTTCTAAAGCATAGAAAATCAGTTGCTCAATGTTAATGCATTGTTAACTTTAGCTGTAACAGCTAACAATGTTATATTTCATCTCTAGAATGTACCTTTAAGACATTTATGTGTTTGTATGTGTGCTAGCATGTGAGTCTCACTATATGTGTGTGTGTGTGTGTATATATATACATACACACATATATGTATATATAAACCATAATAACTAATTCTGCATCAGGTAAATGATTGGGAGTGTTAAAGAGGAGCTGTTTTCTTCACAACATTTCAATAGTGAGTAAGTGGCATAGAGAAATAGAGGCTGTCCCGAGAGACAAACCCTGTCCTTGGCTTTGGGCTATGCAAGCCCTGTAGGTTCTGAGCATCAGTGATACAAATTGTGCCAATCTGTTAGAACAGACCCAGCTTCCCAGTGGTTTTGTGACTGTCGCCTGCCTCTGCATCTCGTATAATGAAATGGTTCTTGGACAGCTGGGTTATCAGCAAAGAGCTATGTAGGAAGTGCCCTGCCCAATTAATCAGATGTCATTCTGACCAGATTTCTTCATCACACTGCCTCATGGTAAACAGCAGAGTATTAATAAATGAAAATCAAAAAGAGACAAAGGAGAAAGACATCATTTTTATGTATTCTTGTCTTAAGGCATATTTTTCCATTTCTGAAACTTGAAAAATAACCATCTGGAAAGAATCATATTATAGACAAGTCATGTCATGACATTTACAGCAAATATTTTTTTCCTGTGAGGATCAGTATTCTCCCATTGCCCCATCAACTGCCATATAATCAGATACTCATAAAGTATTCAATAAATAGAAGGTTCCTGCAATAAATCAATAGTGCAGGAATAATATGTTTTAAGTGTTCACATTTTCCTTTGTTTATCCTTCTTTTTAAACACACAGTTTTGCGTCACAAACCTCCTTAAACGTTTGTCTTTGTTTCTTTGCTTCTCAGCCACCCAGTCTCGGGCAAATGACATTAAACTGCACCACTGCAGAGAGATCTCTGGCATAAATAAATGTATCAGGAGGTCAAGAGGTCAAGAGCATAAATGAGGCAAAGATTTCAAAGAAATCACCGACCAAATGATTTATAAATCATGGAAAATACTGCTCCAGCCATAAAAGAGAAATTAAATTTATACATCATGAGCTTCAAGATGCTTTGGGTTCTGGTGGGTAACTGGGTTAGAAATGGAAGAGCTTATGTCATCCTGTTGTTGGTTTGGAGCCTTGTTATAGCGGCATTTACCCCGGGACTCTAAATCAGGAGGACTGAGATTAAACTCCCCCGCCCTTCTCCTGTGTCTCCAGAAACATTTGCTTTTACCTCTGACCTAGAATTTCCACCCCACTAGCCTCAACTCTGGAGTGGGGTAAAAATCAGTTCACTGTTGGGCAGGATGATTGTACCCGAGAGTGAATATGAGCCTCCCATCTGTTGGTGAAAGGCTGAGAGTCCTACCTTTGTCTACAGAAAAGCAACAGAGAATTATAGCATCTGCCCTGGCTGGCCAAGGAAGCTGTGGAACTGAGACCTTCTGGAGCATAACAGCCAAAACACCTATAGGAGAGAGTAAAACGAGCCAGTCTCTGTAAAAAGAACAATAATACCTTATGCTATAATCATCTGTAAAGAGAATCTGTCCAGAACTTTTACAGCTTAAAAATAATCCTTTCTACTTTTTGACACATTTTCTTCAAAAACATGATGTTTAATCATTTCTCTTTCCCCTCTCCCCAATTTCTTTCTTTTTTTCTGCATTTGGGAAAATATCAGATTGGAAACTGCTTGAAAGTATCTATTTCATCTCTATATGAAATGTACACAGTGATCTGCACATAAAACTGAAGTAATTTCATGGGGAACTTGCCGAAAATATAGTCAGTTGGGAATGTCACTTCCGAGCTAAACAGATGTGAAGCGGCAAATGACACCATGAACAGCCATCAAACTTTGGAATTGATTGCTGCTCTTTATGACCTATGCGATGGGGACTTAAACTTGGGACTAGTTTTAAAGTTTTCCTGGAAACAAATTTTGGTAATCCTATTCAATGGAAACAATATGCTGGTTCCTATCTTGAAATACAGATCGGTGGTGATAACAGAGAAAAACAATATACTGTGTCAAGATTCCTTTACTCTCACAATCCCAGGTAGGATTTCAGTGGAGCTCTGAGTTTTCTTCCTTCTCTTTTCCTTCCTCTCTCCCTCCCTACTTTCCCTCTTTTCTTTCCTTCTCTTTCCCATTTCTATTTTTTCTTCTCAGGCTTCTCTTCTTAGCCTCAGGTATTTGCAGGAAGAAAATCTGTTAGAAAAGTTTTGGCTATGTGTTTTGCTTTTTAAATATCTAAGACACATTTTACTCAAACATTTGGGATTAAAGAAATGTTAAGATACATTCTCCCCACCCCTCCCCCCATATACTTTTTCTAGTTTTCCTAAGCCTAGGTTATATGTTAAAGGGCATTTAATCCACAGCTTGATACTGCCTTTATTCTTACATTATCGGAATTGGGTTTTGAGTCACCTTGCTTAATGATGTCTTTCCAATTCTCTTTTCCTTGATAATCGGAAAATCTATGCTGTGTTTGGAATTCTGGCTCCCGAGAACAGGTTAGTACTGTTCTTTCTTTCTTCATTTTAGAAGGATGCTTTATCTTCCTTATCTTAGAATCACTATAAATACCCCAGTGGGGCATCTACCTAAGAATCATCGCTTTCCCCAAATAGATTTAATATAGAAAGTTGAATAGGTTAAAAAACGAACAAGCTCACATAAGCTGCCTTACTTTTTTCTGCCTTTAGCTTTTTTCACATTGAAGAAAAGCAAATCTGAAGAAGAAACTGAGATTTTTGCAAAGATCTGAACATAACACTGCAAACCTTTTCAGTAGTTTCCCCCAATATTCTCATAGCAGTTTGCTTGGATTATGTCTCATTACTCAATAAAGGACAAAAAAGGATATTAATTCACATCATAACAAAAACATGTAAACTATATATCTGGAGAGAACCTGTTAATAAAGTTTGTTTGCATTTTTCTGTGACTTGTTAGAAATTTTGAATAGTGCTTTGTTGAGGCAGTTTGGTTGCTCACTTAGCCTCTTCCTTACACCGTGGCTCTGGTGTTCTCAGTTACAGCTGCCTGTCTCAGAGTTGGGCTTTCGTGTAGTTGGGTCTGTTGGGCCAAGAAAGAGAAGAGAGAATCTCTGCTGCCACTAAACCTCTAACTTTGTTCAAGATTTTATTCAGTTTTAAGGAAGTGAGCAATGAATACTACCACATTTGCCTTCTGGTCCGTTGCCTTTTCTTTTTCCCCAAAAGAATTCCTACTTTTATTGCAAATACTTTTTGTAAGGGTTCCATATATTTACTACAGTGTTTGTCTGGATATTACAACATAGGGCAGGTTGCCCTGCAGGGGGTCATGTGTTTCCACAAGAATAATATTATAATGAGGAGGAGGATATTCCATCTAACAAATCATTGTAATAAAATAACATTTATAATAATAAAAAAAGAGAAAAATGCTATTAAGTTTTCGAAGGAAATGCAAAGTAAAAATTCATACCTTTGGAACAGATATTGCTTGAGATGATTTATAAGTTATCCAAATTATATCTCTGGTCCATTGGCTGTTGATCACATCTCATGATTTTTTTTTTTTTTTTTTTTTTTTTTTTTTAAGCACATGATATATTGTTTGTACTGAGAAATAAAGTCATAATTTTGAACATGCAGATGAAGAGAGGGCTGAGGTATTCTGTATACAGGCTGTGTGATGAGTTCTCTTATTACATGGCTGCTATACAGTATATAATAGTGGATGACAAGCAGTGTGACAGTCTGAGGATAAAGTAAGTGAGACAGTAATTCAGAAATACTAGTCTCATAAGGCAAAAAAAAAAAAAAAAAAATCCAAAAAGAAATATTTCTTACTGGTTTCAGCATGGAATTTCTTTAACACTACTCTCTGATTTAAGTGAAATCAGATATAATTCCCCAGGGCCTATTTTAAAGAATAGAGAAGCATCTTGTATTTAGTTCATGGACAGAAGACTCTAATATAAGAATTCTTGACATTTTTATCTTTTGTCATCTGAATATCTGCTTCCTCAATTTCCCTTTGTAGTAAAAGCAATTAGGAGCATGTTTTCTGCAGTTAACAGTTCAAATCTTGCTTCAGAGACAAACCGATCTTATGCAGGCTACCTGACTTCTTGCCTCAGTTCTGTTTTCTGTAAAATAGTGAAGACAGTACTACCCACCATGTAGAGTCACTGTGCGATTTAAGTACATGAAAAGCAGAAGAGTTCTTGGCACATGGTGAATTAACAATTACTAAATATTAACTGCTGCTATTATTACTGTTGCTATTGAGCACCTGCCTTTTGCATAGACAGGTTAAAGCAAACTGGGCTAGCCTATGCTCACATGATTCTAACCTGGCTAGATGTTAATTGCTAAGAGTACTAAAATAAGCCTCTGAGACCTCCAAAGGCAAACTGAAAATTAAGCACTTGGCTGTTAAGGGATAGTACCTGTGTATGCATGATAATTCCATAGTTAAGAAAAATGGAAATATACAGTGAAAATCTGATAATGAAGAAAGAACATTGGATTATGAGTTGGAAAATGTGCCATTAAAAACAAACAAAAATGCATGACCTTGGGCAGATCACATGTCCTTCTTGAATCTCATCAGCCAAATGAGAATGGGAGTGATGATACCCACTCTGTGTGTTTCCCAGGATTACTATGGGATCCGATTAGAAGAAACTTGGGCACGGGAAAGCTCTCTGGAAAGATGAATGTGCTGTTCAGGCAGGAGGTGATGCAAGTTGAATGACAGAGCAGGCTTTTGCCCATCAATCCTGCACTTCCGCTGTTGCTGTTACTGCTCCAGTATGGGATGCTGGAGGATGGCCCGATTGCAAATTCCAGGGCACGCACATGGCCTGCTGATTGCACTGGCACCCGCTGTGCAAAAGGAACCAGGGTGCATTTTTATGTGTCAGTTCCAGACAGATAATTTTGCTTTGGAATAAAGAGGCTTTCCTGGGTGAAATGGGACAAATGCTTAGACCCCCATATCCTCTGAAACAGCATCCGAATGGTTGAAGCTTTGTGCCCTCTGAGGTCTGAATGATACCTAGTAATTTTGTAACAGTCTATTCCTTAGGCAGAGTCGCAGAGTTCAGCAGCCACCCCCTACAGCCCTGGCAAAAGCAGTTTCCGAAAATGCCAGAATAGAGAGGAGTTAATACACAGTGCGGAAGAGGAAAGGCCCAGGGAGTCCAGATCCAAGCCAGGAGACGGTTTTCAACAATGAGAGAGAAAGAGAGCGTGGACGCACGCGTATAAGGCACAGAATTAAGAGGACCAGAAATCTCTCCTACACCACCAATCCAGATGCAGAATTAAGAGGAGGGGGCCCGGTTGGGGCCCTAATCTATCACTCAGCCTGGCACGAGCAGGGAAGTCACGAGCCTGGCACCAGCCGCTGTGCTCCGGGGCCGCCTCCCCGCCTTGGGCGGCAGAAGGGCTGCAGGCTGAGCCGTGACATCCTGGGCCTGTGCTCCTCAACAGATGGCACTGTAAATCTGAAATATTCCACAGGAGAAAGACAAATGGGAATCAGCCGAGAAGGCTTGGAGCCTGGCATACGGAGCGAAATAAATAGAGGCCCAGCATCCTTATGGGGCCGTTCCTTCCTCCTGCTCTTAAATATCACACTTCTGAAGTCATCTCCCATTGGAACTCCCAGTAACTGAATAGGTTCATAAACACAATTCTCTCTGGGCAGAGGGAAACTGAGAACATCAGGAAACTTTGCCCTGATGCTTCCAGCCCAAAGTTAGGGGTGGAGATTGAACTTTTGAATGATTTCACAGGAGACTCCACTCTGGCTGATGACTCTGCCCTTATTCCCCACCCCCGGCCCCATTATTGAGCAGGAAACAATCCCTTCCCTAATCTTCTTAAACATTTGCTGACCCTGTGCTATGTACAAGTCTCTATCATTCATTCATTCGCTAGTCATTTATTCTCCTTTATTGAGCATCTCCTTTTTCTCCTACGCTATGCTAGTGACTGAGGCCACAGAGATAATTGATGGTAACTTGCCCTGAAAAAGTACTAGTTCAATGTCACGGATAGATATTAATCAGGCTTCCAAAACCAAACACGATGGTTAAAAGGCTTCCTCTGCCCTTTAGCAGAGAGAGAAGCTCTCGATATACTAATAAAATTTATTTTATTTTTTTTACTTTATTAGTATATTCCAATATTATCTTACCTGTGTTTCAGTGAGTCCATTTATGACAAATTTCAACTGAGGTGTTTCAGAATCTCTGGTTTGAGGCTGATGTATATAGTTGTAAACTATTTAAAATGTCTTTATAGCACACATACAGAGCATAAAATCCATCTCTCACTCTGCTGGAGTGGGCATGGCAACCCACTCCATACTATTGTTCTGCAGCCCTGCCTGCCTTCTTGAATGTCAGCTACTTTGTTGTCTCTGATCTTCAGTCACTCTGTTCCAGTTTCAGTGAGTGCTCTGCCCAGGTCCCTTGTATGAGTGCCTCTTTGCAAGCTCTCAGGCATCAGCATAAACAGCATTTCTCCAGAGAGGCAGGATGTTGTGGTGGCTGAGTGGACTCTGTAGCAGTCCTGCCAGGATCAAAATCGGAACCAGCTAATTGCTAGCCATTTGATGGAGAAGGAGATGGTGGCAGACAAGAGAAGCCTGGCGTGCTGCAGTCCGTGGGGTCACGAAGAGTCAGACATGACTGAATAACTGAACAACAACAATGTGATCTTAGGCAGATTCCTTACGCTGTTAACGTTTCCCCATTTAAACAACGTGGGTTGTTATGATACCTATCTCATTAGATTGTTAGGGGGTTTAAGTTAGAAAATATACGGGAAGTATTTACAGTAGCACTCAATAAATATTAGCTTTTTTGTTCCCTGTCATATCTAATGGTTTCCCAGGTGGTGCTAGTGGTAAAGAACCCACCTGCCAATGCAGGTGACATAAGAGACATGGGTTTGATCCCTGGGTTGGGAAGGTCCCCTGGAAGAGGACATGGCAACCCACTCCAGTTTTCTTGCCTAGAGAATCCCATGGACAGAGGAGGCTGGGGGGATACAGTCCATAGGATCACAAAATTGGACATGACTGAAGTGACTTAGCACACACACACTTCATATCTAAGTCTACTCTCTCCTATTACTGTGTTACTCTCTGCCCTCTTTTGGAATGACACGAGTAGGTATGACAGTCATGGAAGGTAATTCTGTGCTCATTTATCTGTTATCTTTTCCAGTACAATGTAAGCTCCACAAGGCTCTTTTACTTAACAAAGTATCCCCAGCACTTAGCATAATGCTTGCTTATGGGTTGATCTTGGAAGTATGCTGCTTGGAAATCATTCTGTCTTGCTTTCCTAACAATGGAGAGTTCTGGATGCCAAACAGAATTGCACAAAATTTTCCATATTGTAATGGGCTTCTGGAGATATTCTCCTGAGACAATGATGAAATATAATATACCTCCATGATATGATATATGATATCTGGATCTTTTTTGGATACAGGTAGGGAGGTTTCATTGAATCTTCTTAATGAAAATCAATCACCTAAAAATTAAATTAAGTTGATGCAACTAACTATTCAGTCCTACTTGCTTCTTAGCAAAAGCACCCAACCCACCCCTGGGATCCCTGTTGCTAAGTTTTCTCAAGAAACAAATTGATTAATAGATTTTTTTTTTTTTCCTAAAGGCCTTTCAAGTAAGCAGGTCATGTAGCTACAATTTCATTAGGGCCTCTCTAGTCAGTGATAGTTGTGCAATTTGGTTCCAAACACCCAACTTATAGATTGGCCTAAGCCCCACAGAATTGATTGTGTTGGAGGGATTTTAGAAGTCTGTGCATTGTCATTAACTATGATTAAGGAATTTTGGAAGGGGAGTAGGAAGCTTTGCTGAGAAGCAAATATTTGCACATTTTAGTCAATGAAATGATGCGCTAGGGCCAATGCACTCCCCCTTTCTTCCTATGCTGTCAAAATCACAAAAGATATTAAAGTTGTTTATTAGTGACACTATTTTTTATATGAACTTCTAAAATGGAGAATTAGGAACCAGCAAGATACTGTCCTACATTAGTGAGAGATTTGGAAATAACAAAGAAGATGGTGGCAAAGCCCAAAGGAAAAGTTTGATATGTTTAATAGGTTTGATAAGTTTGTTATTTTTGATAACTGGTCAAGTCTTCAGCTCACTTCTTCAATTTGGTACCAGTAGGACTTTAAGGGGACACAACATTAGGACAGCAAAAGTAAACATGTTCATCCATGTACACATATCTCTCTCTCTGTCTGTTATCTGTGTTGATATCCATGGCTGTGTATATCTAAATCACCTGTCTATATATAATTGTGGCTCATATTGTGTACCACTATAGTAGGTATATATAAAATGCACTTATTTTGTACATAGTAGCAGAGGAATTATAATTGGGAAGATAGCTCAAAGACCAGTGGTGGGAAATGAGGATCATGGAAGTAATGGTGAGTGAAGAAATCTGAGTTTCCACAATGAAAGATGCCCAGTGTAGGTAATACCTGGAGGATCCATTGGAACTTAATTAGATAACCCAATATCTGAAACAGTTTCAGAAATTATCATTTTTCTCTGAACTTCGAGGTATAGCTGAAAGTCAATAAATGATAATTAACAAGGTAGCTTTTTAAAAAAGGATAATGTCAAGCACATTTTTAAAAAAGCTGAAATAGACTTTAGAATTTCCATTTTTACAACTTAAAAAATTTAGAATTTTTAATAGTTTTAGATTTATAGAGAAGTTGCCAGAATTATACAGAGTTCCTGTATAGTCTGGGCTTCCCTTGTGGCTCAGCTGGTAAAGAATCTGCCCACGATGCGGGAGACCTGGGTTCAATCCCTGGGTTGGGAAGATCCCCTGGAGAAGGGAAAGGCTCCGTCCTCCAGTATTCTGGCCTGGAGAATTCCATGGACTCTCTAGTCCATGGGGTCTCAAAGAGTTGGACACGACTGAGCAACTTTCACTTTTAATACAAAATCACTTCATTTTGCAGACAAGAAAATTGTCCTAGAAAACTAAATGATTTGCTCCTGGCAATGTCAAGGGGAGAACCAGGATGCAATTTCCTCAGCTGGCAGCTGAGGGCTCTTCCTAGTAAACTCTGCCTTTTTCCATCTTGTGATTTTGTACTTCCTCTATGTTTTGGCTAATTAGAAACAAATTTTGTTCAGAAACTCATGGTGTGAAATAGATACAGGCAGACCTGACCTGGATGACGTCTACTTTATCCCTGGGGGTACCTGAAACATCTTTGAGTAACTCTCAGGGCTCCAAGGAGGATAGTTTGGCAGCAGCTCTGGGGTTCAATGACAGAACTTGTTAAAAGTTAACCATTTGGCACCATCTGCCCTGTGAGGCTTGAGATGGGGCTGTAATTGTCTGAATCAAGAGCCGCTATGAGCAGGGAGGTGACTCAAGTACACAGGTCACAGATGGGATGCGATGTTCTATAAGAAGCATTCTCTTAACCCTTTGAGATTAAACTTAAGGAAGAAAGAGTCAAATAGCTATATTTGAGTTCATACAAATCCCCTAGCCGTACCTTTCATGTTACGTGTTCTCGGAATAAAGGCAAGATTGGCTCAAAATGTACATTTGGGTCCTCTGTTTTCCTCATTCCTAGAAGAAGAACTTCTTCACCTTCCTTTAATAGGGAATAAAGAGGAGCAAATAAGCAGTAAAAAAAAAAAAAAAAAAAAAAAAAAGAGAGAGAGAGAGAGAGAAAGACGTCATGACATGAGGACCTAAAGTTGCAGCCCAGAATCAGAAAAATCTGGATGTAATGCCCAGTGTTGCAATATATTAACTGTGTGATTTTTGAGGGAGTTAGTCTCTCTGTGGCTCAGTTTCCTTATTGGTAAACAGGAATGGTATTTATGGTAGGTATTCAAATTTGTCACTGAGGGAACAGAATGACATAATGCATCTAAATAGTTTTGCCTCAGGCATGGGAAACTGTCAGGACTTAATTAACAGTGGTGGTTATTTTTTTTTCACCAGTTACTACAATAATAATATTGTCAAGAGTGGAATAAACACAAAAGAATGAATAGGCAACTTTTCTGAGGGCAAACCAATCAATCTCTTAGTAGCACTCTTTAGAAAATTACTTTTCCCAAAGTGCTTGGTTTTTTCTTTGGATTTTTGATGATGATTATTTATTTAATGATAATAATACATTCTCTCATTCATATAGCATGGTGGTATTGTCAAAGTTGAATTGACTTATTTTATAGAGTTTTGTTGTTTTTCTTAAACACTCTCATGCTCTAAAACTGAGGAATCTGAGCTAAAGAATTTTTGAAAGATGGAAGTAGTGGGCTGGCAGTTTGTTTGGGCAAATGAACTTTATGGCCAATCCAATACTTGGATTTTCACACTTTTCTTCAATCAGTTGTGTATTCAACAAGTATTTATTAAAGGCTTGTTATGCACAAGCACTATTCTAGTCACCTGAGTACACAAAACAAAGATCCATGATATGAGAGCTAGCTAAACCCAACACAACATGATAATAAATTACATTGTATGTTAGATGGTTGTAAGTGGTATAGAAAAAGAGAAAATCAGGACAAGGCAAGGAGTGTTGGAAGCCCAGAGGCTTGGTTTTGTTTTATTTTTAGTCAAATGTGACCCTTGTGGGGACAGGCCCTAGTGTCTGGGTAAAGAGAATAGATGCTAAAAGAACTGATCTTTCAACCACTCTTGATTTTCTGTTTTATTGCCTTCCGACGAGTCAGCTTTCCCTGCTCCAGCCGCCTGATGCTGCTACCAGTCCTAGCAGATCTACTTTTTTGACAGGCCAGAAACAGGCCTATCCGATTACTCTGATCCATAGCCCAGCCAGAGGTGGATGAAAAGTGACGTTCCAGAGCATGAACAATTCTCTCCTCCTTGTAGTTTTCTAGGATTATGGGCAAACGAGAGAACTCCATCTAGAGGTTAGGTGGAAGCTCCTGGGGTTTCTAGCCCCTCTTGTAGGAATTCCAGCTTTCGTTCACAGGTGAGCTGCCAGGACACTCAAGTGCAAGGTAGCATTATCATTAATCTCCCAACCAGGGCTCCTATTAATGTGTCATTGAAACAGCCTATTTTCTTATACCAGTTCTCACCCCTTTGATATACTGGACATGTGTCAAAGAAATCAGAGGCCATCCATATCTTATCTTACATTAGGAAGAGGCATGTAGAAATGTCCCTTCATTACCAGGACAGTCATGTCAAAAAGAATCGACTTATTGTCAACGTTTCTAACCTAACAATGTTAATGGAGCCTTTAGACATCCTTTCTCCTCATTTGTTTCTTAGATGCCTATCAAGGAGACAGTTGCATGACTTTCCAAGCTCTGGGGAGCCCTGTGTATGTGTATTAAATGACAGCACTCTAGGCTGCTTATTATAAAGGACACAGGGGTGGGTGGGAGGATTGAGATCCTGGAAGGAAAGCATGCTGTTGGCAGAGTGCCAAGATGGTGAGAGACTCCAAGAAAGACTCCAGGCTCCAAAGTTAGATATTGTTTCTCCCCTCTCCTGTCCTCCCCTCCAAAATTTTCCAGCATTGCATGATAAATGTATACACTGAGTGAAGACAGCCTTTAAGACAGTTTCCAGTAATGTTTTAGATACCTTTCCCCCTTAATTCATACACGTAGTTCAATTATTTTTTTCCTATGAGAGAGGAGGAATTAAGGAAAGAAATCATTGGCTAGAGAATTTTCTAGGCCCTTCAGAAAGTACCTGGTGCTGGGGAGGGGTATGCAGGTTGAAGCTGATCTTGGAGGAACCAGCTCCCCGATAACGTGCTGTTTGCCATCCAGTGCCGATCAATGGTAACGAGATGATGGGTTGATATTAATGAATAAATCAATAAGCCATTTCCCCCTGTGAAAGTTACACAAATGCCTTGTCCTAATAGTATGAAACCATTGGAATTTTTCTTGGAAATGCCCATAGGCTCTTACAGTAAATCTCTTTCACAAATGGATAATTTACCCTTCTTTCTTTTAAGAATATGCTCCTTAGATCTACAGTCTTAATCAAACCCACTGAAAGGCAGTTGAACTTTGTCCAATTAACATGGTTTAGCAAGATACAACCATCAACTGTGTGCACAGTACGTTCATAGATTTCAGGGGGCTATTTGCCATTTGGGGAAATGCTCAGCACCAGACACCCCTTTTCTGTGGGAATCCCTTATGTATAGCTCACAGAGGAAGGTTGTGCTCTGCCTTCCATTTCCATGTTGGAAGCTGATTGAATCTAGATTCTCCTCTCACCAACCCCTGGCTCAGCCAACTAGATGTTCCTCCTCAGCTGTTTGGGCTGTGAGCTGTGATGTGAACTTGGAGGGGAGTAATCATGGTGGTGGCATCTCGTGGCAGTGGCTGCAGCTCCCGGTGGTGAAGGTATCTAGCAGTGAGTTGTTCTCCCCAGTCTTTCTGAGCCCAGTCTTTCTTTTGTTCTCCTCGGTCTTTCTTTTGTGAGCAGCTGTATATCTCTTGGACATGGCTTGTGTTTCTGGTTTTTGAGTTTGGGGCTAATACTCTGAGTCACCTGACAACATTTAAAAAGTACCTTTCCATTTAAGTTAGCTAGAGTTGGTTTCTGACCATTTAAGAAGCTTTATCATATTTCAGCACTGAGATGAAATGCCAGATGTCACTTGCTGCATTGTGTAAAGGAAAAGGCTGAGTCTTGGCAAGGTGAGTAACTTGCCAATGTTTTCACTAGTGAGTGGCAGAGTTGAGACTTGAAGTGAGCCTGTGAGACCCGTGGAAGCAAGCTTTATGTCTTATTTAATGTGTTATGTTTAGGACCTGGCAAAGGACCAGACTCTCAAGATTTGGACTCCACATTCAGCCTACAAGTTACATTGTTATCTCTATTTGAGAGAGAAATTACTGTTATCTACAGTATATTAGGACCTTTCCAGTACAAAAATGTTTGTTGTTTTTCAGGGGAATAGGCTCAGGAAAGCTGGAGCACAACCACATCTATCTTTCTGTTCAAATGAATCCTATTATTTACCATTCTTGAAGGTGAACATACTATGGAAGGGCTTTGTGGGAAACAGAGGTTACAAAGTGGCGAGGGTGGAATGTCATTTATTCAACTAACTATGTTTTGGGGAACATGCATAGTCTGTCACTCTGTGCTGGGTAGGCATCTGAGGTATAGCTTTCTCATTTCATCCTAATAATTGTTAACAATATGATGTCGGTGCTATTATTGTTCTTATTTTATAGATAAGGAACCTGAGACTTAAAAAGTCTAAGTTCTTGCCCCAGACTTACAGCCAGTTAGCTATAACACCAAGTATGACTGACGTCATGACCCAAGCTCCTGACCAATATACTATACCAGTGGGGCCTGTTGACATTTGGATCTGGGGTTTGTTGATGATGGTTGACTGCTTTTGAGCATGTTTCATTAAAAAAAATGTATAGAATGGCTTATGTTATTCCAAGGTCATGGTCTTTGAGAGAGATACCCTTCCTCCACTATTTTTATTTTTCTGTGGGAGAAAGCTGAAATTTGGAAGACTTGGCAAAGAGAGTGTTAATGTGCTAACATCAAATGAATTCCATGGATTTTCTATTCATTAAGGCCCATTTCCCTGCACATAACTCACCTCTGCTTGGTTATACTACTCCAGGGTATGCTAGTAAAAAGGAGGGAAAAATGGGGAAGCCAGCCAAAAAGAGGTGTTTTTGGCTGCAAAAATCAACTTACACCTACCAACAAAGAAAAACAGAAAGGCTTTGCCAAACAGTAAATATCAAGTTCATTGCCTAAACCCCAGAAGAAAACGTATTAAGCAATTTATGGTACCTTTTTGAGTCTGTGGTCACCTGATACTACTTGGCTGTGAATCTGGGGAATTGCAATTCAGCAATTGGGAGGCGAATCAGAGCAAAAACTCTGTTCATTTCACAGGTTGGCTGAAGTATTGGGGAGATGGCAAAATGAGTCCCCTTTGTCTTAGATGATGAATGAACATTTATTTATTAATTTACTGAATTAATTTACTAAGCACCTAACCCGGTACTAGGCAATCTTTTACCCCTGGGGATAAAGCAGTTGACTAGACTAGCAATATCCTTCTCACGGAACTTACAGGCTAGCCAGGGGAGATGGATAAATTAAGACAACAAATAAATGAATAATTTCAGAGAGTTATAAGTGACCTGAAGAACACAAATCAAGTGCTGCAATAGAAGGTGACCCGTGGAGAGAGAGTAATTGAGATTGAGTGGCCTGGAAGGTCTCCCTGAGGCCCAAATGTTAAGAAAAAGCCCAGCCAAAGATTTTTGAGCAAACATTCTGGACAGTAGGTGCAAAGGACACAATGGTAACTAAACAGATCAGCAGAGCAGATCATGAAGGACCTTCATTCATACTCAACAGCAACGAGAAGCACTTGAGAGCATTTGAGCAAAAGTGTTGATGTGTCTGACATTGATTGAAGGCTCCTTGGGCAGTCTCAGTAGAGGGTGGTTTGGAGAGGCCTAGGAATAAACGTGGCTTCCCTAGTGGCTCAGCAGTAAAGAATGGGCCTGCAGTGCAGGAGACACAGAAGAAGTGGGTTCGATCCCTCAGTTGGGAAAATCCCCTGGAGGAGGGCATGACAACCCACTCCAGTATTCTCGCTGGGAAAATCCCATGGACAGAGGAGCCTGATGGCTTATAGTACATGGGGTCACAAAGAGTCAGACATAAATGAAGCAACTGAGCACACACACACACACACACACACACACACACACACACAGAAATAAATGCAGGAAGAAGAGGTAGAGGATCACTGTTGCTGAACAGGAGTGTGTATATCTAAAGTATACTTAGAGTGATTTTCAACTCTGCCTGCACATTTGAGTCACATTTGAAACTTCTTAGGAATATAGCTTCCTGGGATTCATCCTTGAATATAGTGATTCAGCAGGTTAGGAAACACATCTGTCTTTTAAGAAAGAAACAATAGGAGATTTTAAAGTCTAAACAGGGTTAAGAATCACTGGTTTAGAAGTATTTTCACATTTATTACTACTTTTGCTTGTCCCGTAACCTGTGAGCTAGCTGCTGTTGCTTTTCCTGTTTCGTGGATAAGAGCACTGAGGCTTGCAGAGAGAAAGTGATTTATTTAAGATTACATAGTGAGCCGAAGCCAGAGTCTAGTTCTTTATATGCAAACCCAATGTTCTTCCTCTTACCCCACCCCACCACATATCCCTGAATGTAACCAGTAGGTGGATTACTGTCTTTAAAAATCCAAGATAGAGAGGGTGCTTACCATCAATAAGTGGCAACATAAGGGGCATTTGGAGAGAAAGTGGTAGCCCATGGCTAGAGGTGAAGTATGGAGGTATTCCTACATGGTGCCAGTAGGAAGATGGATCAGATAGCATGGAATCTAAAGAGGTGATGAAAACAAAGTTTGGAGGAAAGAAGGCATAATTAGCTGTGGGAAGATGAAGATACTTCCATAAAGATGCTTCCATGAACCAATACTATAGTGTCTTTTATTTATTTATTTATTTTTATTTTGACATTAAGCATTGATTCCAATTTCTTTTTGGAGAGGGAGAGGTGAAGATTTCTTCTCCATTGGCTCTTCTACCAAGATGCTTTGTGTTGCCTGGACCATGTTAATTTTAAGGATTTTCAGCTTTACCTTTGATCCTGAGATACTTCTTTATCTTCTAACAAGATCCCCTTTAGCTGTGGGTGTGCAAAACCAGTTTCCATTGCTGTCAACAAAGCACTCCTTATACTGTTCGATACAGTGACCACTTAGAGAAGGAAGACTGAGTGTGCAATTCTCTAAATTAGCAAGCAGACTAATTTGGCATCCTCCTGCCCCATTCTCTGTACCCAACCTCTCTACACCTCTCTCTGGTTTCAGCTCTTTTGAAAATCATTGACTTCTTTTCTGGGATGCATGCCTTGTGTTTATTTGCAATGAAGTGACTGTCATCAAGGAGAAATATTGGATACTCAGGAAGGATGATTCTTTCAATCCGTTCTTCATTTAATAGCCAGAGTGATTTTTTTCAAAGTGGAAATCTGATTGTGGCACTCCCCTACTTTAAACTCTTCAGTGACTTCTTAGGCAACTAGGATAATGCTGAGCCCATAAAGTGCTTTAAAGACCCCAGGGCTGTGTTGTTTACCAAGATTCAACCTCATTTTCCCTTGACTTTGATATCTGTACCCCAACCACATACATATTTTTGTAGTTCCATGTAGGTAGAGTGCTCCAGCTACCACAGGGCATTTGTACATTCTTTGCTTCACTCTAAAGACCCTTCCTTTCCCATTTTACTAGTTAATTTTTTCTTTGCACTTCAGAACTCTGTAATTTCATCAGATAGGCCTTGTCTGGTCATCCTAAATTAATCCCAGTTCTGGCTCCCTCTTCTTCCTCAATGTCCATCCCCCCACCCCCAACCTGCCCCATCAAGGCATCACACACATCTCATCTGAAGCACCAATCAGAGTGGCAATCTAACATTTGTTTTTGTGATTCCTCAAATTTGATTAATGTTTAAGCCCGCCCCCCCCCCCAATCTGTAAATTTTGTGAAACTAGGCCCCTGATTGTTTTTTTCAACATTGGGGATTGTGTGGATTCTGTTCCATGTCCACAGACAATGCTTGGTACATAAGGATACGAGTGAAAATAAGAGAATAACAATAGTAGCTACCATTTCTGTACTATGGACTGTTTTAGCTCCTCATAAATATTAAATCCTTTTGTCCTTTTAACAACCTTATGAGGTAGGTTCTACTATTATTCCCNCCCCCCCCCCCCCCAATCTGTAAATTTTGTGAAACTAGGCCCCTGATTGTTTTTTTCAACATTGGGGATTGTGTGGATTCTGTTCCATGTCCACAGACAATGCTTGGTACATAAGGATACGAGTGAAAATAAGAGAATAACAATAGTAGCTACCATTTCTGTACTATGGACTGTTTTAGCTCCTCATAAATATTAAATCCTTTTGTCCTTTTAACAACCTTATGAGGTAGGTTCTACTATTATTCCCATTTAAATACAGGGAAGCAGAGCTACAGGGAGGCTATACGACTTTATAAAGGTCACACAGCTAAAAAGTAGTAAAGCTAACATGAAAACCACTCAATGTGGTTACAAACTTAGCATTTTCAATTATAATGCTTTCTTTTGTGTAAAATAGATGTTCCATAACTCTTTGTTGAATGAAGATATGAATAAAAAAGCACATGACTCCAAAAATCTGGAATAAAATTCCAGAGACCTGAGCTCAGTCTCAACTCTGTGCCTGACACCTATGTGTAATTTCAGCTTTGAAGACCTCCATTCCCTCCCTTTGTGTGAGAAGGGGAAGTGAGACAGACAAGCATTAAGCATAAACAATCTGACTCCAAGCTGGCATGACTTAAAAGGCTACATCTGGAATCAGCTCTTGGGCTTTGAAACCTTAAAACAAAAATGACCAAGGTACAGAGCTTGTTTCCTAGATCATAAGGGAAGTTAGAGCCCCTGAGAGATGGAACAATAAACGGAAAGACCATCTGAATGGAGCATGCATCGTGCTTCCAGACCAAGCAAACAGGAAGTTGTAGGCCTTTCTCTGCCGATCATTTTAGGTATTGCATGACGGGGGGGTTTAGGGGATAATCATCAACAATCACTTCCTTTCTGAGATATTTGTTATTAGCCGTTGTGAATGCCTGCTGGAGAAACCACTGAGTTAATTTTCCCCTTTCCTAATGTAGTTATACAAAAGTCTCATTGCGTTAATACTTCTGCAATTGTGCTGTAACTGAAGCCTCAGAAAACAGCTCACCAGAGATCCCAAGCCTTGCAAACAAGTCTCGGGAAGCCTGCATGGAAAATGCAGACGTGCTCCTCTGTTGCTAGTTAAGCTGGCTGGGACATTAATGCATGCCTCCTCCAGCATTTTAGACCCAGGCCCCAGGCTCAGGCCCCCATCCCCACCCCCAGAGCTGCCACCAGGGTCCTATGTGCCTCCTAAACACTTGGCTGCAGCACTTGGGACATTTTATTGAGGCAGCTTTACTGGAAGGATCCAATTACAGGGAATGGCATGTTAGATTCAGTGCCCCGGTTAACAATGCTATAGAGAACACTGAGGTTCCTTTAGTCCTTCCTGGGATGAAAAAAAGATGAATAGAGGTAATGGCAAACAGCCCCTTGAGATGGCTGCTACTTCTGGACATGAACACTCCACTGTTTTTTGTTTTTTTTTTTAACTTTATATTTTTATTCATGTATAAAAAGCAATACATCATAGTTGCAGAACAAAAATGTCCAACAATAGGAAGTAGAAAGAGTAAAAAGTAAAGTTCTCCCCTCCTGCCCTTAAAATCCCACATACTTCCCCTGAGGTAAGCACTGTTTTCAGATTGTTGCATATCCTTCCAGATCTTTCTTTATTGCATTTAAAACAAAATTATATTATGCTTTAAAAATTTCTGTCTACATTTTTCTGCAACTTTGTTTTTTGCCTTAACAATACATCATGGATATTTTCCACATCAATGCATACAAGTCTACTTTATTCTTTCTAACTGATGCTTTGCAACTCCTAGTATGTCTGTATTACAATTTTCTTAAGCAGTTCCTCTTGCTGATCCATTTTTAGATGCTTCCCAAATTTGGGCCACTACAAATAATTCTGTGATGAATATCTATAGTTTCTTTAAAAACAGTGTGCACACATGAGAGAGTTTTTGTGGACAAAATTCCAGAGTGATTATTCAGAGGATTAGATGAAAATATTACTTCTAGGATGGTCAAGTTAAGATTTCCTCTTGAGCTTGAATAAACCTTTGGAGGTTTTCTTTTTTTAAAATATAAATTTAAAAAATAAAATAGGTCTGCAGTCACATGACAGATCCACATATTTACTCTCCTGTTGTAATCCCACATCCAGCCAGTTCAACTTCAAGCCCCACAGGTAACCCCTGCTATTACTTTCTTAGGTTGTCTTCCAAATCTTTTAATGCATAAACAAGCAAATGTGAGTATGTTTTCTTATTTCTTCCCCCATTTTTACATAAAAGCAATATACTTTATGTACTCTTTTGCTCTTGCTGTTTTCTCTTACCCATACATCTGATAGGCTTTTCCATTTAAATAGACAGAAAGCTTTCTCATTACTTAAAAAAAATTATGTTTTTAGAACAATTTTAGGTTTACAGAAAATCTGAGTGGAGAAGGCAATGGCACCCCACTCCAGTACTCTTGCTTGGAAAATGCAATGGACGGAGGGGCCTGGTAGGCTGCAGTCCATGGGGTCACTACGAGTTGGACACGACTGGGCGACTTCGCTTTCACTTTTCACGTTCATGCATTGGAGAAGGCAATGGCAACCCGCTCCAGTGTTCTTGCCTGGAGAATCCCAGGGATGATGGAGCCTGATGCACTGCCATCTATGGGGTCTCACAGAGTCAGACACGACTAAAGCGATTTAGCAGCAGCAGCAGCAGCAGATAATCTGAGTAGAAACTGCTAAGGTACAGAGTTTCTATATACCATTCTGCGCCTTCCCACCAGTTTTCCATGTTATCGAATCTTGCATCAGTATGGTAAATTTGTTACAACTGATGAACCAACACTGATACATTATTATTAACAAAGGTCCATAGTTACATTAGGGTTCACTTTTTGTGTCTTACATATCTGAGTTTTGAAAAATGTCATATATTCATCCTTCAGTATCATGCAGAATAGTTTGTGTCCTAAAAATCCCATGTTCACCTAGTTGTCTCTCCCTCCCTGGCAATTACTGATCATTTTACTGTCTCTACGGTTTTGCCTTTTTCAGAATGTCATACAGTTGGACTCATACAGTGTATAGCCTTGGCAGACTGGCTTCTTTATGTAATGCATATTGCATTCTTCCAAATCGTCTTCATGACTTGATAGCTTTTTTTTTTAATTGCTGAATAATTCCAATGGGTGCACCACCGTTTATTCACTTGTTGAAGGGCATCTTGGTTGCTTCCAAGTTTTGGCAACTATGACTAAGACTGCTATTAGCCTTTTTGTACAAGTGTTTGTTGGACTGAATTTCATACCAAGGAGTACAATTGCTGAATCCTATGGTGAGACTGGTTTAGATTTATAAGAAATTGCGAAACTGTTTTACAAAGTGTCTGTAACAATTTGCATTCCCATCAGCAGTGAATGGGAATTCCTTGTCAGCATTTGGTGTTTAGTTTTGAATATTAGCCATTCTAATAGATGTGCAGTGGTCTCTCATTGTTGTTTTAACTTGCAGTTCCTTAATGATATATAACGTTGAACATCTTCTCATATGCTTATTTGCCATCTCTATAACTGCTTTGGTTAGGTGTCTCTTCAGATCTTTCACTTGTTTTTAAATGTGGATGTTTTCTTATTGAGATGTAGGAGTTCTATACATTTTGGATATAAGTCCGTTATCAGGTATGCTTTGCAAGTACTTTTTCTCCATCTGTGACTTGCCTTTTCATTTTAATAAATGTCTTTTGCAGAGCAGAAGTTTTAAACTTAAAGTATAGCATCATTTATTTTCTTTTATAAATTGTGCTTTTGATGTTGTAGCTAAAAAATCCTCAGCAAATCCAATGTCACCTAGATTTTCTTCTATATTTTCATCTAGAAGTTTACATTTAGATTTATGATCCATTTTGTGTTAATTCTTGTGAAAGCTGTAAGGTATGAGTTTCGGTTCATTTCTTTGTATTTGGATGTCTAGTTTATTTCAGCATCATTTGTAGAAAAAAATATCATTTAATTATTAAAGTACCTTTGCTTCTTTGTCAAAGATCAATTGACTATACTTGTGTGAGGTTATTTTTTGGCTCTTTATTCTGTTCCATGATCTATAATTCTATTCTTTTGCCAATCCTACTCTGTAGTTTTGTATTGAAGTCTTAAATTTGAGTAGTATCAATCCTCTCAGTTTCCTTTTCTTTACTGTTGGGTTGGCTATTCTGGGTGTTTTTACCTTTTTACATAAACTTTAGAAATCACTTTGTTGATATCCAGAAAGTGATGTGCTTGGATTTTATTACAATTTCATTAAATCCTTAGATAAAAATGAGAATTTATATCATAACGATGTTCAGTCTTTCTATACATTAACATGCACTATTTCACCATTTATTTAGGTATTTTATATCTTTCGTTAGAGTTTTGGAATTTTCCTTAGATAGTTCATATACATATTTTGTTATCAGTTCAGTTCAGTCACTCAGTTGTGTCTGACTCTTTGTGACCCCACGAATCGCAGCACACCAGGCCTCCCTGTCCATCACCAACTCCTGGAATTCACTCAGACTCACATCCATCGAGTCAGTGATGCCATCCAGCCATCTCATCCTCTGTCGTCCCCTTCTCCTCCTGCCCCCAATCCTTCCCAGCATCAGAGTCTTTTCCAAGGAGTCAACTCTTCGCNGTCTTAAATTTGAGTAGTATCAATCCTCTCAGTTTCCTTTTCTTTACTGTTGGGTTGGCTATTCTGGGTGTTTTTACCTTTTTACATAAACTTTAGAAATCACTTTGTTGATATCCAGAAAGTGATGTGCTTGGATTTTATTACAATTTCATTAAATCCTTAGATAAAAATGAGAATTTATATCATAACGATGTTCAGTCTTTCTATACATTAACATGCACTATTTCACCATTTATTTAGGTATTTTATATCTTTCGTTAGAGTTTTGGAATTTTCCTTAGATAGTTCATATACATATTTTGTTATCAGTTCAGTTCAGTCACTCAGTTGTGTCTGACTCTTTGTGACCCCACGAATCGCAGCACACCAGGCCTCCCTGTCCATCACCAACTCCTGGAATTCACTCAGACTCACATCCATCGAGTCAGTGATGCCATCCAGCCATCTCATCCTCTGTCGTCCCCTTCTCCTCCTGCCCCCAATCCTTCCCAGCATCAGAGTCTTTTCCAAGGAGTCAACTCTTCGCATGAGGTAGCCAAAGGACTGGAGTTTCAGCTTCAGCATCATTCCTTCCAAAGAAATCCCAGGGCCGATCTCCTTCAGAATGGACTGGTTGGATCTCCTTGCAGTCCAAGGGACTCTCAAGAGTCTTCTCCAACACCACAGTTCAAAATCATCAATTCTTTGGCATTCAGCCTTCTTCACAGTCCAATTCTCATACCCATACATGACTACTGGAAAAACCATAGCCTTGACTAGACAGACCTTAGTCGGCAAAGTAATGTCTCTGCTTTTGAATATGCTCTCTAGGTCGGTCATAACTTTTCTTCCAAGGAGTAAGCGTCTTTTAATTTCATGGCTGCAGTCACCATCTGCAGTGATTTTGGAGCCCAATATTTATACCTAAATATTTAATTTTAATGGAGGGCTAATGTAATTTGTGCTATGTTTTAAATTTTAAATTTCTATTTTTCATTGCTGGTATTTGAGAAAGTAATTGACTTTTGTCTATTAACTTTGTGTCCTGCAACCTTGTTGTAATCACTTACTAGTTCCTGGAGTTTTTCTGTTGATTCTTTGGAATTTTCTACATAAACAATCATGTCATCTGTGAACAAAGGTAGTTTTATTTCTTCCTTCCCAATCTGTGAACCATTTGTTTCCTTTTCTTGTCATATTGCATCGGCTAGGACTTCTAGCCACATGTTGAAAAGCAGTAGTGAGAGGGACGTTATTGCCTTGTTCCCATTTAAGAGAAAGGTATCTAGAAACTCACATTATGTATTATGTTGACTGTAGATTTTTTTTGTAGATGTCTTCTACTTAAGTTGAAGACATTTCAGTCTATTCCTGGTTTGCAGAGTGTTTTTACTGTGAATTGCCTAATGCTTTCTGTTTTAGAAGGTTATTATTGTTGATTCAATTTATTTATATAAATAGACACTTCAGATTACTTACCCATTTCATCTTTTATGAGTCTTTATAGAATCTGACATTCAAGTAATTGGTCCATATTATCCAGTTATCAAGTTATCAAATTTGTCAGCACAGAATTATAAAATTCTCCATTATTGTTGGTTTAATTTCCATCAATAGTGATGGTCCAGCTTTCATTTCTAATATTAGTAATTTTTGTTTTCCTTTTTTTTTCTTGGCTTGCCTGGCTAGCATTTTTTGAATCCTATTGACTTAAATTGTTCTTATTTTATTGTTTTCTATTTTATCAATTTCTGCTCTAATTTTCTGTTTTCTTTGAATTTAATTTGCTTCTCTTTTTGTAATTTCCTAAGATGGAAGCTTAGGTTATTGATTGTAGATCTTTTCCTTTACAACATATGCATTCATGTAATACATTTCCCTCTAAACATTGTTTTCACTACATCCACAAATTTTGATGCATTGTATTTTCATTTTCATTTAATTCCAAATATTTTAAAATTTCTTTTATACTTTTTTTTTGAGCCATGTGTTACTTAGAAGTATGCTGTTTAATCTTCAAATATCTTTCCCAGTATCTTTCTGTTATTGATTTCTAATTTAATTCCATTGTGGTCTGAGAGTGTACTTTGTTTGATTTATATTCTTTTAAATTTGTTAAGGTGTGTTTTATGACCCATAATGTGGTCTGTCTTAGTGAATGTTGCATGTGAGCTTGAGTAGAATGTGTATTCTGCTGTTGTTGGGTGAAGTATTCCATAAATGTCAATTAGATTCACTTGATTGATGGTCCTGTTCAGTTCAACTGTATACTCATAGATATTCTGCCTGCTGGATCTGTCAATTACTGAGAGGAGTGTTGAAGTTTCTAAATACAATAGTGGATATGTCTGTTTCTCTTTGCAGTTCTCTCAGTTTTCACTTTACACGTTCGACACTCTGTTGTTAGGCCCTTACACATTAAGGATTATTATATCCTTTTGGAGTATTGACCCCTTTATCATTATTTGGTATGCCTTTTGTCTCTGATAATATTTCTTGCTCTGAAGTCCACTTAGTCTGAAATTAGTATAGCTACTCCAGCTTTCCTTTGATTTGTTATCATGGTTTGTCTTTCTCTAGCTCTTTACTCTTATTAGTCTATGTCTTTATGTTTTAAGTAGATATCTTTTAGATATCCAAAAAATAAGATAATTAGGTCTTGCTTTGTTTTAATCTACTCCAACAGTCTTTGTCTTTTATTTAATGTATTTAGACCATTCACACTTAAAATGATTATTGATCTAGTAGGTTTAATGTCTATTATATGTGTAACTGGTTTGTACTCATTGCCCTTGGTCTTTGTATTTTTTTGTCTTTCACTTTTCCGCCTCCAATGGTTTTCAGTGAGCATTTTCTATGTTCCCATTTTCTTCTCATAGTATATACATTATATTTGCTTTTTAAGTTCTTTTAGTAGTTTCTCTGGAGTTTGAAATATATAATTTACCCAAGTTCACTCATATATGGACACTATACCATATATAGGAAATATACAGAAATATATACTGTTTACATATATATACATTACATGTGTAAGAATTAACTATGTTCATGCTTCATGGGTAATGTGGTTTATCTTGTAACACAGTACTTCCACTTCCTCCTTTTTATATTTTATAACATATTGTCACTTATTTATCTATAAACTGCAATCATCTAACATATTATTAGCATTATTATTTTGAACAAACTATTACCTGTTAGATGAATAAGAAAAGTAAGATTTTACTTCACCTTCTTTTCTTCTCTAATCCTCCTTTCTTTATGTAGGTCAGTGTTGCATATTGTTCTTTTCTTTTTGAAGAACTTCTTTGAGCATTTCTTGCAAAGCATGTGTAGTGGTGACAGATTCTCTCAATTTTGTTTGATAAAGTTTTTATTTCTTCACTATCGAAAGATGATTTTGCTGGATACAGAATTCTAAGTTGGTGGTTTTCTCCTTCCAACACTTAAATAACATTATACTATCATAAATATTGAGTGTTTATATTTTAATATTTGACAATTATAGCTTTCTTTCAGTGCTCTTAAAAGATTCCTCCCTATGTCCGCCTTTAAAGTTTTCCTGGCTGTCATTCATTTATTTTGTATATATAGGAAGATCAAATAAGAATATCTAATTTCAGACTATCCCCAGAAAATCTTGTATTTTTATTGAGATTACCCTATACTTCAAATTAATAAGGAAGAATTGTTGGGCCAATAGAACCCTTGTTGAGCAAATAGAGTTGTAGTGTTTTCCAGTAACCATTGGTTTGATATAAAATATAGTTTATTCCTATCTTATCAAGAATTTTGCTTAACAATAATGAAATTTTTAATGCATTTTTAGCATCTATGGAGATTAGCATCACATTTTTGTGCTTAGATATGCATTAATGTGATAGATCATATGAACCGATTTCTTAATACTGTAAATTCTTTTATTCTTAGAATAAACCCCACTTTGTCAGATGCATAATTTTTTACTGTGCTGTTGGGTTATGCTTGACATTTATTTTAAAATCTTGCTTCAATATTCATAAGCAAGATTGGTCTGTAGTTTTCTTATTTGTGTAGGTGAGTGCATGTCTATAAGTGCACACACCCAATCTTTGCCAGGTTATTGTTTCATTTTAGGTACTATTGGAATTAATTTGCTTTATGAGGTTGGAAAATTTTCCCTATGAAATCGTTTGGCTATGTAGATGTGGAGGAGAGGGAGAAAGGGGTATAATCAAGCTATGTTTGCTATGTCTTTTTTGGAAATCAGACTATTTATTATATTTTCTGTTCCTTCTGGAGGCTGTTTGGTAAAATACAAACAACCAGTGGTTTTGGTAAAATATTTGGTAAAATACAAACAGTGGTGAGTTCTTTACCTCTAGTGCCACCTGGAAAGCCCTGTGCCTTCCATAGTTTTATTTGTAAAAAATACTTGTTTTTATTTTTTCGTGATTAGATTAGGTCATTTATATTTTACTTTAAGAAATAACCAGCTTTTCAAAGGTCAGACACATATTTACACTCTTCAAGTAAGGAAAAAAGGGTTTGAAAAATGTACATACATATATATTCATTTGAGTAAAAGAAAGGCAGGAAGCATAAGATAGAAACTAATGAGACTGGTTAGTTGCAGGGTGGTAATGGAATGGAAATAACGAAGTGATGAGAACAGAGCAGGAGGAATGAATAGAGGCACACTACTCCATATCTGTGTGTTTGTATAGAGCTCT
Source organism: Neotragus moschatus (assembly GCA_006410615.1). NCBI lineage: Eukaryota > Metazoa > Chordata > Mammalia > Artiodactyla > Bovidae > Neotragus > Neotragus moschatus. Next base: position 3,735,018 of record SJYA01001215.1, on the reverse strand, counting down.
TGCTTAGAACCATGGCAAAGTTTACATACTGGAAAACAATTAATATCCACCAGGATATGAGTGCAATCCAAAATAGAATATAAAAATCATGAATGAACCCAACTACAGGTGAATAAAGTAACTACACTGAAGGGGATGGAAAAGAAAAAACTAACCTAAGCAAACCTTGAAATAGTATTTTGACTGTACACCATAAGGGTAAAGACAAAGAGAGTTACACACAAAAATTGCCCTAGCAACTGAACTTGAGTTTATGGGCCTATGGTGAACAATGCTGAAACCATGTATATACTAGAATTGAACAAATAAATACATCTATTATAGATAATAAAAGCAAGGTTCTTACTTTCAGAGAAACAAGTTACAGATAAAGGAAAGGAGAGGACTAGAATGGGTTCTGTGGTATTAGATTAGAATAAAAGATAGCAAAATGAACTCTTAATTTTTAATGAATACAAATAGATATAGAAATAAATATACCTGTGTGTATGCAGGAGTTGGTATACATGTGTATGGTTCCTAGCTGTGTCCACAGAGAGGGGCTAAACACTCACTCAGGTTATGGTTTCTATAGGTCATTTTCCAATAGCAGGAATCAGGGTTCCTTTAAAAAAGCTGTGGATTCCAGGGAAGTAGCAGAGAAACTAATAAGATGAACTTGGAAAATATTCTAGCTGCAGAAGTAAGGAAATATTTTTTAAATGACAAGGATGTGTTCAAAAGAACACTGAAGACAACTTGAAGAAGCTCCAGAATCTCCAAAATTAAAGACAATTTAGGCAAGAAAATTATTAGTAGATTGCATTATAGCATGTAGAATAAAGCAAATAATTTTTTGCTGTATTTGTTTTATCACATACCTATACATCCATCCATCCATCCCTCAATCCATCTCATTTTTTTGATCCATTAAAAATTAGTAGACATCCGATAGCTTGTCCCTCAAATACTTCAGCATGCATATTATTAACTAGAGCTTAATTTTTTTTACAATTCCTTTTGAGGTAAGGTTTACATTTTATACATATAAACATACAATTATATTTTGTTGGTATTGCTCAATGTCTCCTGCTGCTGAATATTGAAGTGGAAAAATCTGGGATCATTTTCCTTCATCTTATGAGTGACTTAATCTTTTTTATTGACTCCAGAGGATTCTTTGAGTTGATATGGGGTGGGAGGTGGAGGGGTGGGTTCAAGATTGGGAACTCATGTACACCTGAGACGGATTCATGTCAATGTATGGCAAAACCAATACAGTAATGTAAAGTAAAATATAGTAAAGATAAAAATTAAAAAAAGAAAATTCATAAAGAATAGAAACTATAATTACAATTATCTCTCTACTATCTATTAAAGTCAAAAAATAAAATTCAAGAGTTTCCCAGATACAATTACTATTTACCTTCCTATATCAATTATTTTTTTCTTGGAACATGGTATCATCTTTCAGTGGGCAAATTCAAATCATCTTTTTAAAAGTAAATTATTTCTTAAATTGTATTTTCCATTGTGTGTTTTGATCCATTATTTTTTATTTAGCACAGACTCCAATTACATGATTGCTGCATCTTCTATATATATCTTTTAGTCATTTGATCCTTTTAAACTCTTTATTCCACATTTTTTGCCTTTTTAAATTGCTGTCTACTATTTGTCTTACTGAATTTTCAACAGTGTCTATTATCTCATATATTCATTCAATATTGGATGATTTGGATTTAAATTGTTTTTGTATTTCTTAGTGAGTTCTGCCATTTTTTATCACCTATGTTTTTCATCTCACCATCCATTATTTGAGGCTCCGTATCTCTGCTTTATAATACCCCTGTGTAGGCATGGTTGCTTCACTATTGTTTTTAACTTCATGATATGATATCTGACCAGTTTTCTATAAAGTGTTCTTTATCTCTTGGTGAATGTTCCTGGTCTTCTCTACATTTTCCCCTTTTTTATTATTCCATTGCTCCTTCCTTTTTCATTATTCAACATTATGTCATTTGCATTTCCCTTGGCTAGATATTTGAAGAGGTTCAAAGTGGGGGTATCAGACAGTCCTCAAAGTCTGGGACTATGCTTTCTATCTCTCTCAATCTATAAGTCTCCATGAATAGGAGAAAACTCTTAAACATTAGTGTTAAAGATGATTAGGCATGATGGAAAAAGAAAAAGATGTTCTTCCTGACTGTATTTACACAGGGTGAATTTGATAACTGTGTTGCTTTTGCTATTGATAATATGTCTTCAGTTTACATAAGGAGTGGAGGACAGTTTTATTACTTTAAGGTGCCTGGGGTCTTTTTGTGTATATCTAACACTGTCATTTGCCCTTAGTAGGTACACAATAATTGTTTGCATATTTGAATTCTTGGGTAGGATGGATTATAATAGGAGGAAAAAGTCAAACCAAAGCTCTTTCCTTAAACCATATAGACCATCCTCATAAGCGTGTGAGCAAAGAGCTCTTGCATATTAAGATCCTATGGTAGGTACTTGTATAATTTAATGAAAAAGACCGAGATCCTGTCCTCTAGCTAGTGCTAGAGAACTCAAAATAATGTTAGAGAGTTTCTCAGCTTCAGACCCTAGATTATTTTTTTCTGTATCTTAGAATCTCCCCTTGTGACCTAGAATCTACTTATTTGAGTGGGCGAAGTGTATACTCTTGGGTCTCTGAGCTGTTACTATTGTTTATTATACTTTTAATTAATGAACTGTGTGTTTATACTAAAGGACTCATTCTGCAAGCATGTTTAGTTTTTAATGATAAAAATTCAATTGAGGTGGGTAAATTTCTGGATCTTTTTGTCCTGCCCCCTCACTCAATTATCATTTACTTCTGTAATAATCATCAGGTGTCTCCGTGTTTGATCTGGCATCTTACTTTGTGATTTTTATTCAATACAGAAGTAAATTCTGTTATTTGAATAAGTTATATCTTTGCAGTGTATCTTCCTTTTCTTTATTCAAAGACAAAGAACACAAGTGAATAACCAGACATCAGCTGTTTTTAGCTTTCCCCCAAGATTCAAAATCTTACCTGGGGTGTGAAGAAACAGAAGTATCTTGGTCTGTAGCTGAGATTATTACTGAAGCTATCATGAGCTGACACTGTAAACATCCCCAGTTACAGTATTTGTTGATGCAAAGAATAAAGAAACATATTGGGAGTGCTAGGATAATCAAAAATCTCTCTGATTCATGCACTAGGGGTGTCAGATATCTCTTTCTTAAGGGAATGGATGTTTATGGACTGAGGGAGTGTGCCTTTTTATTTATAGGATGGATTTAGGGTTCTGAGATGTGTGTATACTTAATTTTATGATTAGCAGGGGTCTGATAAGTCAAAGACGTCTTCTTATGTTAAAGGCAACACCGGTTTTGCTGGAGAAGGGCAGCAAGTTACAGTTGGACAATGTGGCTAATTTGGTTAAGTGTCTGTGTCAATACTCAGTGGCATATTTGCAGGCAGCTGGTTTAAAAGTAGAAACTGACTTGTCCATTTAAAATGGGTGGTGGTGGTGAGAAAATAGATCTTTAGAAATTAAATCTGCTTAATATGGCTTAACAGAATTAAAAATAATAGCAATGCAGTTTCACAGACTGACTTTCTTGCTAAACAAACACCAAAGCGTCTTTCAATTTTCCAAATGCAGGGACTAGTTTCAAAAGATGGATTCATGTTACCCTGGAAAGCTCCCAACCAAATAATGTCTCTTTATTGGAAGCAAATGAAGAAAAAAGAGGATCTGTGGGGGAGTGGGAGCTACATAATTATATTAAAGCATAAACTCAGGAGTTCAGATAGGGATACAGGGGAGGAACAGTTGCCCTGGCTTTGGGTGGAGAGAAACTGTGATCAGAAATATTTATTTGATAGGGTAGCTTTACTAGTGAGTTAGACGATGATAGAGAAAAGTTTGAGAATTTAGCCAGGATCGAATTTAAACAAGTTTTTATGCACTCTAGGGAGCTGGAATGGAGAAGGCGATGGCACCCCACTCCAGTACTCTTGCCTGGAAAATCCCATGGACGGAGGAGTATGGTAGGCCGCAGTCCATGGGGTCGTGAAGAGTCGGACACGACTGAGCGACTTCACTTTCAGTTTTCACTTTCATGCGTTGGAGAAGGAAATGGCAACCCATTGCAGTGTTCTTGCCTGGAGAATCTAAGGGACAGGGGAGCCTGGTGGGCTTCCGTCTTTGGGGTTGCACAGAGTCGGACATGACTGAAGCGACTTAGCAGCAGCAGCAGCAGCAGGGAGCTGGAAGACCTTGGAGTTTAGTTGTCCAGCAGGGGAGGCAGGAGTGAGATTTAGTGAAGAAGCAGAATGCAGTTTCTAACAATTTAGGTTCCAGAAGCCTGAAGCCTTAGGTATTAGTTGTGACTCTGCTCTTTAGTACAGGTGTGACTTTGGACAAGCAACCCAGTCTCTGATTTATTCTCTTATCTCTAAACAGGGATGAAATCAGTATTTATTTTATAAAGTTTGGGGGGAGATAAGCAATGCTAGTACATACAAAGCATTTAACAAATTGCTGAACATTCAGGTGTAGGATACATAAAGCTGCTCTGATATTATATTGCAATGATAATAATAACAAAACAGTAATAAACAGCAGCAGCTGCCATCCAGGATTTAAGTCTGAGTCTTCCTTGTTTAAAATAACTAGTGCAACTAACAGTTTTCTCTTGCATATTCACCAATTGTTTCAGCAGTCTATTCTTTGAAATACTTTCCCCACTTCTCAGTCCCCTAAATGGGGCTCATAGCAAGACACTTGTATTGAAAGCATGCATCTGTTCATCTGTCAGTTCCTTATTCATTCAACAAGCATTCATTGAGAAGCACTGTTTGGCAGACCCCGTTGGGAGCCAGGGATATCCATGATGGTTACAAAGGCAATTCTTCCATTCTGTAAATTTAAGACCTAGTACCAGTCCATTCTAAAGGAGATCAGTCCTGAATGTTCATTGGAAGGACTGATGCTAAAGCTGAAACTCCAGCACTTTGGCCACCTCATGCGAAGAGCTGACTCATTGGAAAAGACCCTGATGCTGGGAGGGATTGGGGGCAGGAGGAGAAGGGGACGACAGAGGATGAGATGGCTGGATGGCATCACTGACTCGATGGAAGCGAGTCTGAGTGAACTCTAGGAGTTGGTGACTGACAGGGAGGCCTGGCATGCTGCGATTCATGGGTAGCAAAGAGTCAGACATGACTGAGCGGCTGAACTGAACTGACGGGGCTATACATATTAAACAGATTAATTGGGCTAAGGTTTGGGTGTTTGAGAGGAGACTAGGGTTTGGGCAATGGCTTTCTGGAATAAGTATTTAAGTCAAAACTTGGAACGTAAGCAGGAATCACTCTGTTTTAGGGGATCAGGAATGAGTAAGAATGGAAAACTATTCCAAAAAGGAAGAGCCTGTGCAGAGGCAAGAATCTGTGAAAGAGAATAGAATGCTATCCAGCATACCTGGATAAAGGATATAAAGAGAAGGGTGTCCAGAGATAAGAGATGGGTTGGCATTGGTTATGAAGGGCTTTGTTAAAACACCTTCTGAGAGTATTTTATCCTGAGGGCAATGAGCTTGGAAAATAGAAAAATCTTAACATGTCCACAAAAACACTGGTATGCAATTTTTCCGTGCCATTTTCCTTTTAGTTGTTCCATTTCATCCTCACAACAAGTCTAAGAGGTAGAGGAGGGCAGGCATCTCTCCCCTTCTGTAGCCAAGGAAACAGTGTCAGACTCGTGTCCTTCCAGGTCACTGCCAAGTTCCACTTTGTAAGACCGCCTGACGGTAAAAAGCGCCTTTCACTTTAACTCTTGATACACTCTTTCTCTAAATTTAATTGATGGGATGTTGATGCTGAGATATTGTTCAAGGAGAACACTTTATAGAGTAAGGCAAGCCCTTTAGGAAGGAAGGTGACCTGATACAGGCCCCTACAGCTCCCAAATCACTTGATTCCATGGAGCTCCACATGCCTTGGCCTGCCTTCTCCATTTGGAAGCGCTGGCTGGGGCTGTTCTTGAAACCCATTGAGGAAACTGTGTGAGGTTATCTCCATTATCCCCTCACATCTTCCTCCCTTGGCACAAGGAAGCTGTTAAAACGAACTGGAATTTGAAAAAGGTCCAAGTGTAGCCGTGCATCAATCACAGATACTGAGCGGGTCCAAAAGCCCAGAAAACAAGCAATATTTAATCAGAGACTCATGGGTCCCCACAGGCCCAGGTTACCATACATTCATACATATACACACAAATGAACAAAAACTAACAAATATTAAAAATAGAGCTCTGCCCAGCTTGGAATTTTTCCAGCCAAGAGAATACTCTTCCTTTTTCTCACCGTCTTAGTGATTTCTTTCTCCCTTGGTTTTTTTTATCCTTATGAAAAGCCAGTGGATTCATGAACAAGGGTGAAATCCTGACAAGCAAGAGAGAGTGAGCGAATGAATAGGACATAATTGTTATAAGAGGCAACTGTTTATTTTTCTTCTTTAAATGACAAGCTTTTAGGAAGGAGGATACTACACTAGTTGCCTAGAAGCAGAGAACAAGGACTTAGCTTTCAGAGGTAATAAATCATTGGGGTAACTCTATAAGCTGTTGTTTACTTTTGTAAATTTATTTGTATTTTGAAATGATTTTAGATTTGCAGAAGAACTGCAAAAAAAATAAAGAAGTACCTATAGCCTTCACACAGTATACACTTATGCTAACAGCTTATGTAACTAACAAATTGATTTTAGTACAATGTTATTAAGCTAAAGAACTTGGATTTCACTAATTTGTCCACTAATGTCCCCTTTCTGTCCCGCAATTATGTTTAGTTTTATGTTTGCATTTTATGCTTCCTTAGTCGTTTCTAATCTGTGACAGTTCCTGTCTTTCCTAGTCTTTCATGACCTTGACACATTTGAAGAGTACTTGCTAATTATTTTGTAGAATGTTGTGTAATTTAAATTTGTCTGTTGTTTTCTCTTGGTTATGCTATAGTTATATATTGGGAAGAAAGCAACAGAGGTGCTGTGCCCTTCTCCAGGCACATGTTAAGGAGTACATGGTGCTGATAAATGTTACTTAACTTTGACCACTTGTCTAACATCCAGCACCTGGCTGGCCTCCCTAGACTTTTCCCGAGAAGTTACTATTTTCCTGTTTGACATGACATTATTTTTGAGAACATGATTTGGGATTGTGTACGTACTCTGTTTCTGTCTATACTTTCTCTCACCAACTTAAGCATCCTTTAGTGAACTTTACCTGCAGCAATTCTTACTGTAATATCATAGTCTAATAGTGATACTCTGTTTCTTTGATTCTTTTTATGTGCATTCTTGGAATTCTTCTGTAAGGAGGAATTGTCACTTCATTTTTTCAGTATTGTGGACATTTTTGCTCTTTGGATTATAATTCAATATTTTGGCTCTTTATTTTGTTGCCCGATTGCTCAAATTTGGGCCATTGGCAGCATTTCCATATTGACTGCCTCTCATTTTCATATGCTGTCTTTTTTTCCCTTTTTTTCTTTTTCTTTTTCTCTTTTTTTTTCTTTTTCAGTCTGTTTTTTTTTTTTTCCAAGATTTTCTTTCTTCCTGGCACCACAAGATACTCCAGACTCATGGTACATTTGCTCAGTGCCCCAGCCCAGAAAACTACCATTTGTCCAGAAGCTAGTTCCTTTTATTGGAGAAAGTAATTAAGAGATGAGGTTCTGATTGTTAATTGTGGTTATTGCTATTAAAGTCTCACTGTTTCTAGGCCCTCTCAGTGGCTAGATACAGGAAATATATGTATGTGTACTGACGAATTCATGCATGCACGTCTTTCTCTATTGATCTATATCTATTTCATGTTGATATCTCTCACTTCAGCACCATAGTCTTCCTCCTTCCTTGTTTTTAGCTACTTTTCTCTGATAGTAAAAAACTTGACCCTTATTAGGGACACAGTATACTTATTCATTCAACATTTTACTCAAATATATTAATAGTTGTTCAGAATTCCTATCCCATATTCTTGTACAAAACAAATTTATCAGCTAGAATGTAATATTTGTATATAGTTCTTTCTGTTCTTAGCCCAATAGTATCCTCTGAAAACGTTTTCAGAAATTATGTAGGCTAGATGTCTTCCCAACATCTTCACTGTGGTTATGTGGTTCATTTGTAGTTCAGTTAAATTTGTTTGCCACAGGTTGTGTTCCTTCTTTTCCACCACATTCTGGTTTGTTCATTATTTTTACATGTGCATAAAGTATGGTAGTTTTGTTTAACTTTACAAGAAACCTCCAAACTGTTTCCAGAACAACTCCTGTTTTACATTCCCATCAGCAATGTATGAGAGTTTTAGCTGCTGAACATCATTGCCTGAACTTGGTGTTTCTGTTGCAGTTGTTACCGCTTTTTAGTTTTAGCCATTCTAATAGAGACATAGTGATATCTCCTTGTGGGCTTTAAGGTGTGCTTCCTTTATGATTAGTGACGCTGGGCATCTTTTAACATGTGTATCATCCATCTCTTTGGTTGAAGTGTCTGCTCAGATCTGTTGCTCATATTTTAAGTTAGCTTGTTTGCTTTTTATTGAGTTTTAAAAGTTCATTGCATATTCTGGGTGCATGTCCTTTGTCTGTAACCTGATTTTCAGATAAGCCTAGTCTGTGGCTTGTCTTTCGTTCTTTTGATAGCTTCTGTCACAAAGCAAACGTTTTCAATTTTAATTCAGTCCAACTTATTTTTCGCTTTTATGGATCATGCTTTTCTTGCCATATCTGAAAACTTGTGCCTAACCAAAAGACACCTGTATTTTCTTCTATGCTTTCTAAAAAAAGTTTTATAGCTTTACAGTTCTTGTGGGCATGACCCATTTTATCTAATTTTTGTGTAAGGTGTGAGGAATAGGTCAAAGCACTTTTGGCATATGGATATCCACTTATTTAAGCACTATTGTTGAAACTACTATCTTTACTCTGCCTTTGTGACTTTGTCAATAATCACTTGATTCTACATGTGTGTGTTCATTCCTGGACTCTCTTGTTTGTTCTTTGATCTACCTATTGATCTATCATTTCATTAATACTACATGGTCTTGATTTATAGTACCTTTATGTCTTCAAAATGGGTAATATGAGACCTCCAACATCATTCATCTTTTTCAAAAATATTTTGTGTTCTAGTTTTTTTACTTCTTAAATTTTAGAAATGTAGAATCACCTACCATTTTTAGCTGATTTAGCTAATTTAAGAATTATCTAAAATTATCTAAAAATTTAGGATTAGATAATTTAGGAATTATCTAAAACTGTTGAACAACAACATATCATTTTTAGATAATTCCTAAAAGTCTGCTTGGATTTTGATAGGGATTGCAGTGAATCTGTAGATTAAATGGGAGAGAATTGACATCAATTAACAATATTTTCTTTTTCTAATTAGTTCACAATTTATATTATCTTTACTTAAGTGTTTGGTAAGTTGCCAGTGCAATAATTTGAGCCAAAAGTTGTTGTTTTTTGAAAGGTTTTAGACTATAAATTCATTTTCTTTAATAGGTATAGGATTTTCAGGTTATGTGTTTCTTTCTGAGTTAATTTTGATAACTTATGACTTTAAGGAATTGACCCATTTTAAATTTATGAGTGTGGAAGTTTTTTTTTTGGTTTCTTTTCAGTATTCTCTTGTTAATTTTATAATATTGGTAAGTTACACTGTGATAATCCCTCTTTTGTTCCTGATGTTGATATTTTGGGGTTTTATTTTGGTTAATAAGGCTAGAGATTTATGATTTTTTCAAATCTTTTTCAAAGAATCAACTTTTTATTTCACTGATATTCTCTATCATTTTTCTGTTTTCAATTTCAATAAGTTTTGCTCTCATTTTTTACTTCCTTCTTTGGCTCACTTTGATTACAGTTTACTCTTTTTCTAACTTCTTAAGGTGGAGACTTAGATTAATAATTTGAGATCTTCTTTTCTTATATAAGCATTAAATGCTATTAATTGCCCTTTAAATACTACTTTAGCTGCCCATGTTTTGTAGTTTGATATAGTTCAAAATATATTAAAAGTTTGAGACTTACACTTTTATCTGTGGGTTATTTAAAAGTGTACTTTCTAATTTCCAAAAATTGGAGCATTTTCCAGATATTCTTTCTCTCTTTTTTTTTAAAATGATTTTTTAGTTTAGTTTTGTTATCTGAGAACATAAATAGTATTATTTCTATTCTTTAATTTGTTAAGGTTTCTTTTATGGTTCCAAAATATGGTCTATGTTAATGAATGTTCCAGTTGCAACTGAAAAAAAATTGTATTTTGTTTATTTTGAATAGAATATTCTATGTAAATGTCAGTTAAATCTTCTGTTCTTGTTTATAATGCCACTTTATTCCTTAGATTAATTTATTAATGTAGCTAGTTCAGATTCTTGTCTGTAGTATTTGTGTGGTACTATATTTCTCTATCTTTTATTTTTAATCCATTTAGGCCTTTATGTTCAAAGTAGGTTTTTTTGTAGGAATAATGATTTGGGTCTTACTTTTTAAAATCCAATATGGCAATCTCTATCTTTTAACTGCTGTGTTTAGACTATGGACATTTAATGTTATCATTTATATGACTGGGTTAAAATCTATCATTGCCAGCTGTTTTCTATTCTTTCCTTCAGTTCTTTTTCCCCCTCCCTTTTTAACACCTTTTCTTTTGTTAATTAAGCATCTTTTAATGATTTCATTTTACCTCCTATATTGATTGATTTGTTGTACTACCTTTTAAAAATAATTTTCATGGCTACCTGATAGTTTAAAATATGCATCTTTCCTTAGAGTCTAGCTTCAAATAATTTCATGAATGACATGAATAACATCATTTAATGCATTCTACAAGGAACTTGTAACAATATACTCCTTCAATCACTTGTGATTTACATATATGATAAATCCACAATGTAGTCCTACTATTTTTACTTGATAAATTATCTTTTAGAGTAATTATTAATAAAAATGATAAAAATGAATTCAATTTTACCTTTGTTCCATTTCTAGCAGTCATCATTTCTTTGTTTAGATCCAAGTTTCAATCTAATATCATACTTTTTCTGTCTAAGTAAAAGTGTTAGTCACTCAGTCGTGTCTGACTCTTATGACTCCATGTACTGTAACCCACGAGGCCCCTCTGTCTATGGAATTCTTCAGGCAAGAATACTGGAATGGGTAGCTATTGCCTTCTCCAGGTGATCTTTCTGACCCAGGGCTCGAACCTGGGTCTCTTGCATTGCAGGCAGATTCTTTACCATCTGAGCCACCTTTCCTGTCTGAACAATGCAATTATTCTTTTTTGTTGTGGTATAATTGATGATCAGAATTGTATACATTTGAAATTTCACAAGGTGAAACATCAGCAAGATGACAGATTAAGCTGAAACACTCGTTCTTCCATGGAAATAGTTAAAACAATAGATTGCATATTAGCTTAAAAAAATAGCTTTGGAAGATCTGAGAACTACAATGAAGAAGAGCAGAAACCCTGGGGAGTATGCTAACAGAGGATTGTAGCATAGAGAAGAATAGGAAGCATTTTACCTGCTTCCCCCCAACCCACAGTCTAGAGCAGTTCAGTGACAAGAGAGGTCCCCTCAGAGGGACTTCATCCTATGGGGAAATGAGAACAGAAGGACCTGCAGAAATCCTTGTCACCTTCACGAATATTTACGGCCTTTGCTACTGAGGGTTCCTGCAGTCTTCACTGATGCTGAGCTCAACTGATGGAGCTACCTGGAGTCTCTGCCGCTGCATCTCCTCCCAGGGGCTAGAGCTGTTGCTATGATGAAACCTTAGAAGCCTGAGTTGCTGCTTCTCCTTGCTCTCCTTGACTGCCACTGCAGTGCCTTGCTACCCAGTGAATTGGAGCTGCCACTAGGCTGTGCTCTACTTCCTGGATCCCAAGTCATGTTTTGATCTTCCATCACTAGGGGTATGCAGTTGGAACTCTTTATCTGCACTGAAGGTCTTGAGTTTCAGATCTGGAACATGCCTTCATCAGGGCTGTAGTGTTGCTGCTCAACACCCTGCTCCTGGGGCCTGAGTCTGAACTTTGACCTGCCATTCTCTGGGCATGTACCATTGCTGTATCCTGCACTACTCCCCAAGTCACCTTGATGAGCAACAGGAACCCAGATCCCAGTTCCATGGGTGATCTGCATAGGCTTACACCTCAAACACTGGTACTACTAATGTCTTCTGCATCTGTGCTGCAGGCTCCAGATGCCATGGTAAATTCGTGTGCCCCTGAGCCCAGGATCCTGGGTCCACTGCCTTTCATTTCATTTTTGAAATACATCTACATCTCCCATCCCTCCCCACCCCACACATATACACATACCTCATGCTTGGTTAAGATACTTTCCTGTGATAGATCCTTAGTCCTACCCCCTCTATCAGTACTAAAGCTTACATACTGTCTCGCTCTCTCTGAATTTCTCGCCTTGAGTCTCATACAGGTGGCCTGACTTCTAAATGTGAAATAACTCAATTGTTTTATCCCTTGCAATACTCTAAAAGGGATCCAAAGGTGTAATTGTACTATTCTAGTGCCCTAAGGCACAGACACTTAGCCTTAGCATTGGAACCAGTTAATTGGGGCCTCAAACAACCCAGTTGAAATCTGAGGCTAGAACACTTCTGCTTTGTACTCTTGTTTCTCTGTCCTTTAGAATTGTCATGTTTCAGGCTTGGAGGAAATCATAAAGACCAAGCATTCAATAATTATCAACTTTCATTCTTTTGCAACAAAAGGAAGAATAATATAGACAAGGATAAGAATCTCCCATTGACATAGGTCAGTCAAGTTTACTCACTACAAAGATAATTTGCTTTGTTGGTGTGTGCAATTTTCTTCTTTCAGTTCTCTTAGTTATTCTTTAGGTAAGAATACTGGCATGAGTTATCATTTCCTTCTCCAGGTGATCTTCCTGACCCAGGGATTGAACCCGGCTCTCTTGCTTTGCAGGTAGATTCTTTACCGTCTGAGCCACCAGGGAAGCCCTAGCTATTCTATACCTGTCTAATAGGTTTTTATTGTAATCAATGAACTGATATAATTTATATATTTAAAAAATTAATTGCCGATATTGCTCTATATTTGTAGTAACAAATTACCTGTGGTGATCACAGCTGTGAATCAGAAAGTATAGTTGAAAACTTCTGTACCTGGTCTAACCCTTCAACTGACTTTTGAGATCCTATGTTTCTGTCAAATGTATTCATCTTCCACTTGCACACGTCTAGTGGCAGAGGATCTGATTTGCTTCTTCCTGAGGGAACTCCAATTATTAGTAAACTCAGTCTGGATGGAGCTGAAATATCTCTCTGAAATGTTTCCCTACCAGTTTTATTGTATATTCTTAGGCCATGTAGGAGGTGTCTGTGAAGAGGTCACGACAGATGGCAGACCTTGGCTTCTTCCTTGTGGTGTTGGCCAGACCTATGGTGGTACCACTAGACTTGATGTGGTCATTCTGGATAACAGGGAATTCTGCTTGGTGATTAGGGCTGGTTAGCATTCTTGAAGCAGAGATGAAAGCATTTTGAAGAATGTCCAACCAGGAGAAGCATGTGGAGAAACTGGAGGTGAGGAAAACTCAAAAGAGTTTTTTTGCCCTCTCTAAACGTCAGTGAATACCAGTCTCACCCAAAGGAGCAGTAGATTTATCTCTGTAGAAATGAATCCTGATCCACAGTATGAGGGCCAATAGAATTATTTTCTGGACACAGCAAGAGTTTATAAATGAAATAAGTGTTCAAGAATCTGTATTTCAGAAAGAGAATGACTGGGTTTGAATCAAAGCCCTGCAATGCCATTTTAGACATACCGTTCAAGCTTTAAACATTAGCTTCTTCATCTGCATATTTTGGATAATAATAACACTAAGTCATTATGAGATTAAATGTGATAAGTTATGTAAAGGGTCACTAAAGGGCATTATTATTTATACTTAAAAATTTACATTCAAGTTAAAAGAGGTACTATTGGTAAAAATTTCAGAGTTAAGATAGCACACTTATTTTTTGGATAAATTCAAAATTTATACAAATTGAAAATCAAACTCATTAAATGGCCTCCCCCTACTCTCTTTGTTTCCCTCCTAAATGATGTTTAGAAGCAGAAGATAGCTTTGCTAATCTCATCTCAGCAACTCTTTTCAAAGACTGTAGATTACTATGGAAATATTGCATTTGAAACTATGAGCTTAATGATAAGTGCCATCATGATTTGCTGGCTGTACCTTTCTATTCACGGGCATTCAGATGTATAAGACATTTCTTCTCTGATGGGACATACACAATCTCTGAAATATCTTGATTCAACTACTTGGATTAGGGATTCTATGCAGACATAGCCAACACTGTTGCTGGAGGGAAAATGAGAAGAGGCTGGTGTGAGAATAATCAAAGGTGGCTCAGATGGTAAAGAATCTGCATGCAATGTGGGAGACCCAGGTTCAATATCTACGAAGATCCCCTGGAGAAGGGCATGGCAACCCACCCCAGTATGGCAATTTGCCCAGAGAATTCCATAGACAGAGAAGCCTGGTGGGCTACAGTCCATAGAGTCACAAAGAGTCAGACACAACTGAGTGACTAACACACACAATAAACATATGTTCCAATAAAATACCTGTTCTGTGATAGTGTCTTTCAAATTTTAACTGGGTGGGCCAAAACAGTGTCTTATTGCTTGATTTAATTGAAGTTGAACATTTTGTCATATATTAATAAGCAAAAGTTTTTTTTTATTGTGAAATTTCTGTTCATGTCTTCTGCCCATTTTCTACTGGATTGTATATGTCCTACTTAAATTAGGTTGCCTTATTGTTATTGTGTTATTTTTAAACATTATTTGTATTGATTTGCAGAAAATATCTTTACATGTCAAGGAAATGATCACTTTTACATGAAGAATTTTTTATATTTTATATAATTTAAGTAGTGATAGTATCTAAAATAGAAATCAGAGAATTATCAATATATCTTTAAGTTCTGGTAAACAATTTCTGTGTCTATGTGTTCATTATATGTGCTTTATTTGCAGTATTCCCAGATCAGTACTAATTTCTAATTAAAAGAAATAAGAAAAAAAAACCTAAGTTCAGTTTTTATTATTGCTTCTTTAAAAAGAAAAGCATCTCTTTTGTAAACTTCATTAACAAAGATGCTTGATACAAGTACACCACTTTTGTTCTGAGAGTCCGTAAGCTTTATTTATTCATTTTAGTCTTAAATATATGTCAAAATTGGGTAAGAATTTAGTCAAGAATACCACAGTTTTTATTCTCTGTTTTTTCTTCTAGATAGAGTATCGAGCAGCAATCATATTTTGCTTAAGGAAGTTCACTGCATACACTTGTTCCCAAGGTACTGTGCTATGCCCTTATACTGCTTGGATATATCTGAATGTAATTTCTTGTTTCTCTTAGTTTTACCAATAATATCTGGCAATAGTTTAAGCTTGGGGTGTTCAATAATGCTTAGTAGTTAGTTAGGTAGGAATTGGTGCATTATCAACATTCATCAGAGCAGCAATAGTAGTAGAAGTAGTATTTAGAGTTGTTGTTTTTAACATTTCTTCGGTGGGATATAAGAAAAGAGGAAAATATGATCAGTTTCTTCATCTGGAAATAGGAAGACTAATGGCCTTTCCCTATGAGGTTTTTTTTGTTTTGTTTTGTTTTTAAGTTTTAAAGAATTAATACATGAAAAAGCTGGCTTAAAGCTCAACATTCAGAAAACTAAGATCATGGCATCTGGTCTCATCACTTCATGGGAAATAGATGGGGAAACAGTGGAAACAGTCGCAGACTTTATTTTTTTGGGCTCCAAAATCACTGTAGATGGTGATTGCAGCCATGAAATTAAAAGACGCTTACTCCTTGGAAGGGAAGTTATGACCAACCTAGATAGCATATTCAAAAGCAGAGACATTACTTTGCCGACTAAGGGCCGTCTAGTCAAGGCTATGGTTTTTCCAGTGGTCATGTATGGATGTGAGAGTTGGACTGTGAAGAAAGCTGAGCACCAAAGAATTGATGCTTTTGAACTGTGGTGTTGGAGAAGACTCTTGAGAGTTNGAAGTTATGACCAACCTAGATAGCATATTCAAAAGCAGAGACATTACTTTGCCGACTAAGGGCCGTCTAGTCAAGGCTATGGTTTTTCCAGTGGTCATGTATGGATGTGAGAGTTGGACTGTGAAGAAAGCTGAGCACCAAAGAATTGATGCTTTTGAACTGTGGTGTTGGAGAAGACTCTTGAGAGTTTCTTGGACTGCAAGGTGATCCAACCAGTCCGTTCTAAAGGAGGTCAGTCCTGGGTGTTCTTTAGAAGGAATGATGCTAAAGCTGAAACTCCAGTACTTTGGCCACCTCATGTGAAGAGTTGACTCATTGGAAAAGACTCTGATGCTGGGAGGGGTTGGGGGCAGGAGGAGAAGGGGATGACAGAGGATGAGATGGCTGGATGGCATCACCGACTTGACGGATGTGAGTTTGAGTGAACTTTGGGAGTTGGTGATGGACAAGGAGGCCTGGCTGCTGCAATTCACAGGGTTGCAAAGAGTCGGACACGGCTGAGTGACTGAACTGAATTGAACTGAACTGAAAGCACATGGACTCATGTCTAATATACAACAGCTTCTCAACAAAAAAATATCTTTTATTATCATCTGTCAATATTAAATCCTAATTCAAGAGAAAGCATTTCCACTCAAATTTTCCTGAGCCACTGAGGCACACTAATAATTCTTCTTTTCTGGAGGCAAGTGTTAGGACTTGAGAGAAGCCCATAGATGTCAGATGTTAGCTTCAGGGTCAAATTTGTCCATGAAAAGGATATTCTTTCTCCATCTCTGTAAAACATAGAGTGCTCAGCGATGCTCAAATCACTCCCTAAATCTGTTAAATTAAGTCCTTTTCTAGGAAAATTACCAAGTAGAGAGAGAAAAACAACTGTATGTCATCCGGTATTGTGTGCACACTTAGTTCTTTAATTGCATAGAGTTTGATTCTGTGCTTGACCAAGAAAGAAATGTGGTTCTTGCTAATGAGTTGAGCACATAGGAATTTGGAGATGTTCATTGTCAACAGTGCTTCCAGGAAGTTTCGCCTCCATTGTCGTGGTTCATTATTGGATTATATGATTTTCATTTTTTCCGTCCCCAGCCTTACCACTTTAAATGTTCCATCCTTTCCAATCAAATGCAATTCTTAAGCTTCATTTAGAAGTAACAATAGTGGTGTTCTATGGAATGGAAAAAGAAAAGGAAGAAAAAAAGTAGAGATGAGATCTAATTTACCAGAACACATCCTAAGAAATGAGAAGAAGATAAACCTGTCCCTTGGAACCCACAACACTCCAGTATAGGGTCTAGTATGGGGAATTCGCAGTGGATTGGGATTTTACAGCAGATTTCTGGGAAACAGGTTTTTGTTAGAATGGGGAGCCATAGAGCCATGGGCCTGTTGCAAAAATATTTGGGAACCTTGTCTGTTTAATAGCCCCCAAAATACTTCCAAAGGTGACAAATGCTAAAAATAATAGAAACAAATATAGCCAACTTCCCTGGGTTGGGAGCAAGCTCTGGAAAGTGAAGGTGGTGTAGGACTAAGCCTCTGGATATAGGGGGAAAAATCAACTTCCTCTATAAATCTTGGTTTCCTATTATGTTCACCTCTTGGGTTCTGTCTCTGGTTATGCAGACAGGAGAGCACCTGGTTAAGAGTCCGAAGAACTAAGGACTTATTATCACACCATGACCTCATCTATCATCTCTATGAATCTGCATCCTTGAAAGTGAAAGTGTTAGTTGCTCAGTCGTGTTTGACTCTCTGTGACCCCAACAGACTTTAGCCTGCCAGGCTCCTCAGTCCATTCTTTCCAGGCAAGAATACTGGAGTAGGTTGCCAATTGACATCCTTGAATGTCCTCTCTGAAGGACAGCCTATGATCCTGTTTTTCAAGTGCAAGGGCTGAAATCATAGGGTTAAATGTAAGCAAGATCCTTTGTAAGCAAGCCAGGCTGTTTTGATGAATACATTTTTGTGTAAAGCCGTGGACTTTTTGACCACAAAATCATTAGTCTTATCATTCTTCCAGCTGCCTCTACCTCCCACACCCACCCATTTCCCATGCATTTTTAGATTGTTTTAAAATCAGCCTCAGACAAACCAACATGGATTTATAAAATGTGATTATTAGACTACATCTTGCATTTTAGGAATTTAGAGCTGCTTAGGCACTCAGGAAATTTCAGGTCCAATTTCTGTATTTTCAGGCAGAGCAGCAAAATGATTTCTACTTGAAGATGAGATATTGCAACTGTCCTGTCCATAACCCTCAGGCTCTGCCTTCCAGTGCACTTTTCCTGACTGCTAGACTCGCATCTGCATATCTTTGCCTAAGAACTTTCCCTGGCCTTTTGGAGGTGACTCCACACACACACACAGACACACACACACAGACACACACAGACACACACATAGACACACACAGACACACACACACACACACACCAAGCCAGAGATGCCTGGGGAATTACTGCCTTATACTCTAGCATCCTTTTGTCAGTGATAGAAAGTATGTATGATATACTTACCATATATAAGCATCCTGGTTTCATCCCCATCAGTTCTCACCTTTGCATGTTTAAGTAACTCTGAGGCACATGTTCTGCACTGGCTCCCAGAGTTACCAACATTGGTAACCTGGATAGTTATCACTTATAATATATATAGTGTAATAGTTTCCCCTATATTGGCATCCTTTCCTTCCTTGACTTATCTTTCCTATTACCTGGGTTCCCTAGATTACCTTCCAAATATCTGCCATTTGTGCACAAATCCTAACCTCAGGTTCTACTCCTGGGGGAATTCAAAGATGCCTCTGCACCTTGCACATACACCTACCACGTTTTCCTAGCAGAAGGATTCCTAATGGGTAGCTTTTATTGCTGTGACCCCTACCAGCTGATAGATTTGTTGATTATTGTCAGTGCTTGCTCAGGCTTTAGTACAGTCCTAGCATGTTGTGAGATGTGGTACATCTTTGTGGCAATGAATTAAATTGAATTTCTAAGACTTTTTCTTCGGTTACGCCAAAGCTGGAAAGAAGTACCCAGGGCTCTTGAATCCTGTGTTTCTCTTCATGCAACGGCATCATCCATACCTTCTGTGATGGACCTCTACTGCTTATGACCACCCAGCATGCATTCCACCGTGGACAATTTCAGTCCCCTTAGCTAGGGTGTGCCTTCCAGTTCATGTGGTCCCTCCCTCTGACCACAGTGGTTTGTTCAGAGGTCCAAACTTTTGGAACTGCTGAACTGAGAAGCCTATTCTTTCTCTCTTTGTACTTTCCTTTCTCCCTTCTTCCCTCCTTCTCTCTCTCTCTCTCTTTACTTCCTTCTTTTATTCATTCTTTCATTATTACTAGAGTTACTGAACTTATAGGAATGTGAGCCTAGAGCTTGCTGGTGGACTACTTTCTACCCAAAGAAGAGAGCCTGTTCAAAGAAAAATCAATAGAATAAAAGATAGAATGAATGGGGCAAGGGGAGACAGAGTAGAGAGAGACTGAACCCTAAAGACACTGTCTTAGTTCTTGCATACAATGTGCTTAAAAGATCTTGAACTTTTTAACTATGTAAGTCAACATATTACCATTTTTCCTTAAGTCAAAATGAGTTTCTTAGAGTTAAATACAAACTTTAGTTAAATTGTTGTACCCACTTAGCACCAGACACTGTTCAGACCCTAGAGATTCAGAGATACAGGTACTTTCACTGTCCATGGAGAATTTGCATATGAATGAATAATTTAAGGAGTAATATTATAACACTTCCCTGGTGGCCCATCTGGTAAACAGTCTGCCTGCAACGCGGGAGACCTGAGTTTGATCCCTGGGTTGGGAAGATCCCCTGGAGAAGACTCTCTGCTCCGGTATTCTGGTCTGGAAAATTCCATGGACTGTATAGTCCATGGGATCCCAAAGACTTGGACACGACTGAGTGACTTTCACACACATTATAACACTAGGTTTTTCATTTTCTTGCTTTCCTTTTTTTTTGGGGGGGGGAGGCACTGTGTTTCTTCTTCTCTTGGCTTTCTCAAGAGACAAAGAAGCTGGGTTATTTTCCTTTCAGTTTCCCCAGTCACAGAGAATTCCTTTCTAGTACTTTTTTTTTTTTTTAAGAGGCCAGCATATCCTGGTTGTTTGTTCCATGTGATGAATGTCCCCATTGCTTATTAACCTTCAAAATAGGCAGCCCCCACTATTAGGGCTTATGGTCTGTATGAGACAACATAAAAACAAGACACATTCTCCCCCATGCACATTTCAAATGAAATGTAACAGGAGAGAAATAAATATAAATGGAAAAAAATGCCTTAAATGGTTTATGTTGGAAAATGTTATATGGGCAATAATGGTACTTAGATGGGCTTTGGGCAGAGACTTTGATAATGAAGGTTAAATGAGGGAATGTTACAAAAAATGTTCACTGTTCATAAAAATAAATCTCTGGTATGAACCAGAATGAAATCAGCAGAGTTGCAGGCACTGAGAGCAGCTGGGGTGACCTGAGCCTCAGGTTGGTAATAGCCAGACTTGCTGGAACCACACACTCTCACCTCAGCAGGATTCACTTAGCTCTCCATCACAAGAACATTGAGTTCCATGGGCCTCAGAGGTGGCTCTTCAGCTGTCACTGAAAAATAAGGACATTGTCCTTTCTAGCATTCTTTCTTTATAGGTCCTGGCATGGTTTCCAGGGACCCTGTCTTTCTAGGTTAAGTATCTGTCCAGAGGTTTCAAATGCAAATGTCCAGCAGCAGGTTGTGAATGAGTAAAATGGACTTGAAAGCTGCTGCTGCTGCTGCTGCTGCTGCTGCTAAGTCGTTTCAGTCGTGTCCGACCCTGTGCGACTCCATAGATGGCAGCCCACCAGGCTCCCCTGTCCCTGGGATTCTCCAGGTAAGAACACTAGAGTGGGTTGCCATCTCCTTCTCCCATGCGTGAAACTGAAAAGTGAAAGTGAAGTTGCTTAGTTGAATCAGACTCTTAGTGACCCCATGGACTACAGCTACCAGGCTCCTCCGTCCATGGGATTTTCCAGGCAAGAATGCTGGAGTGGGGTGCCATTGCCTTCTCTGGACTTGAAAGGGATAGTGGCAAACTGCAGAAACATGTGCCATATAAAAGGGTCACCACTACTCAGTTCAGACAGTAGGAATGCCAACTTAATGGGGTTAAGTCTTTCCGTTTTTCAAGGGGAAAGCTGGAGTTCTCAATTTTATGATTTTTTAAAAATAACTTTCAATATTTGTAACTGATTTCGGTTAGATATAATATATGAATATATTTATATGCATATATATTAATATATGTATATAGATATTTATGGGTGTGGGGAAAGAATACTTGTCTAAGGAGCAAAACTGGCTTAGCAGCAACCAGTTTGGAATCTATTGTAAGTGAATGCTGAGATTGTAATTATCATTGTTTACTTTCATTGATTTAATAATTCATTGATTATTGCTGTCAAGCTGTCAGATAAAGTTCCTCCATAATGTCTAGTCCTGGAGGCAAGAGCTTGTATCTGAAACAGTCATTTATTAGCACGTACTGTGTGCTGGGCATTTGCCTATGAGCTTCACATGGATTATTTCATTATATTCGCCTTACCGTCCAAAAAGAAAGCACCAATGTTGGCCCATTTATAATAAAGGAAACGGAGGTTTCCAGAAATGAAGTATTTGATTGACCACAGTTATTGTATAGGACACCTTTTGTATAGCACCTCTCGTCATCTTGGCCTTGCCACTGTTTCCAGCCAAGGCTACCACTCCACCACGTGTGCTCCGGCTTCCTTTGGCTGCACAAAGATATTAATACATCAAGGGGCAGCCCTCTGCCTATGAGGGCAGGAGCTGATGGATAAAAGCTTTTGTCCCTGGCTGACAGTTCTGACACACATTCCATAAGACTCCTCAGAAGGCCTTGTGTGAAGTAAGCAGTCACCTGTAGCAGTTAACACTTTCTCGTACTGGTGTTCCTCCTTTCCTGTTCACCTCCCTGCCCCTTATTTAGGGAATCACATTCCCCCAGTAAACCACCTAACCGTGCCACATCTTCATCGCAGGCTCTGCTGTTGGGGAAGTCAAGCTAAGATAGTAAGTGGTAAAGCTGGAATTAAAATCTAATTCTGAGTTGTCTCCAAGTGAATACTGTATCACATCAGTCTTTATGTGATTCCTTTGCCAGGTCCTTTCCAGTCTGATTGATTGTGAAATAAAGCTTTTGAGGAAAAAGGCTCCAAAAGGACTCTTGACCAGCAGAAAGGGAAGATGATAGTGTGAGGTAGTTGGTACACGGAAAATAAGTAGGAGAAACAAGGCAAAATGTAATTTTAGCTCATAATACAGTTAATTTTTTGGCACTGCTTATGTGTTTGTCACTGTGCCAAGTACTAAGAAAAGAACGCACAACTATGGAAATGAAAACTACGGTGAAAAAGACTTATTTCCAAGATCTTCGGTGCCTTTAGGTGAGAATGTCAATTTCAAATGCCTGCAGGGGCCAAGTGAGACCCTGGAGTTAAACCAGCCTGGTTTTTGTTTGCATATCAAATACAACTGCATAGTTTTCACTGCTACACAGAATTAGGCTTTAAAAAAAAAAAAAAAAAAAGAATTAGGCTTTAGTTTTTCTCCCATTTTCTTCCAATATATGGCTGTCCCAGTCTGCTCATTTTCCCATTTTGGATAGACATGAAGGTACAAAATAGTTTGCTTTCGTTAATTAATTAATAAAAATTGAGATACAATTGGTATATAACATTTACCAATGTTTAAGTATAAGGTGAACAGCATTTTGGTTTGATACATTTGTGTGTTGCAACATGATTATAATAATGTTAGCTTTAGCTGACACTTCTGTCTTATAACATAACTGTCCCTTTTTTATAACAACAATTAAGACTTAGTCTCTTAGCAATTCTGAAGTTTATAATACAGTATTGTTGACTATACTCACTATGCTGTGCATTAGATCTCCTGAAATTATTTATCTGCTAGTTTCAAGTTTGTACCCTTAAACATCACCTCCCGTTCCCTTACCACCTAGCTCCTGGTAACCACTATGAAAAAGGAAAGTGTAGTCTCACAGTTGTTTCTGACACTGTGACTCCACAGACTATAGCCTACCAGGCTCCTCTGTCCACAGAATTCTTCAGGCAAGAATACTGGAATGAGTGTCTGTTCCCATCTCCAGGAGATTTTCCCAACACAGGGACCAAACTCAGGTCTTTGCATTGCAGGCAGATTCTTTACTATCTGAGCCACCAAAGAAGTCCCAGTAACCACTATACAACTCTCCATTTTAACTAGTTCAGTTTTTTTTTTTTTTTTTAAGTTGCAAATATAAATGATATCATGAAATATTTGTCTTTCTGTCTGACATCTCACTTAGCATTATACTCTCATGATCCATCCATATTGTTGGCAATGGCCGGATTTTATTCTTCCTCATGGCTTTATAATATTCTATATCCCTACTGCATTATTTTATCCTTTTCTCTCTTGACACTTAGGTTGTTTCCAATGCTTGTTTATTATATTATAAATAATGCTGTAATGAACATAGATGTGTATGTATCTCTTTGAGATACTGATTTCAGTTCCTTGGGATGTACACCGAGAAATGGGATTGCTGGATCATATGGTAGATAATTTTTCTTTTTTTTTTTGAGCAACTTCCATCCTCTTTTCTACAATGGCTATACCATTTTGCCACTCCACTGAAAGATTCCCTTTTCTCCATATTCTTGTCAACATTTGTTACGTCTTATCTTTTTGATGATAGACATTCTGACAGGTGTGAGATGATAATCTCATTTTGGTTTTGATTTGCATTTTCCTGATGGTCAGTGATGTCAAGCACATTTGTATCACTATATACCTATTGGCCATTTGTGTGTCTTCTTTGGTAAAATGTCTTTTCAGGTTTTTTGCCCATTTAAAATTTGGATTATTTCCTTTTTTTGGCCCTTGAGTTGCATGAGTTCTTTATATGTTTTGGATATTAATACCTTTATCACATACATGGATATTTTCTCCCATTTCATAGGCTGCCTTTTCACTTTATTAACAGTTTCCTTTAGGCTCCCAGGTGGGACAGTGGTAAAGAATCTACCTGCCAAAGCATTCTGCTGAGCAGAATCCCATTAGTTTAATGTGGTCTTACTTGTTTCCATTTGTTTTTGTTGCCTTTGGTATTGTGTCTTAGGAAAGAAATCATTGACAAGACCAATGTTAAGGATCTTTTTCTCTATGTTTTCTCAGACTTTTATGGTTCTGGATCTGACGTTTAAGTCTTTGGTCCATTTTGAGTTAGGTTTTGTCAATCATGTAAGACAGCAGCCTAGTTTCATGATGCTTGTGGATATCCAGTTTTCCCAATGCTATTTACTGAAAAGACTGTCCTTTCTCCATTACACATTCTTGGCATACTTTTCATTCAGTTGACATATATGTACGGGTTTGTGTCTGGACTCTATGTTGTGTTCCACTAGTCTTTGTGCCTGTGCTTTCCTTACAACTGTAAAGAAAGCAGCCCCTTAAGGTTAATGACAAATGGCAACCAATTCTGCCATCCTGTTAAGGGAATATGATAGAGTCTGGGAACTGGGGAGGCTGGCCCGTCTATCAGCTAGAAGTCGACTCCAGCTGGCTGTCATTGTGTGGGAATGTTGGTTTCCTATGCCAGATCTCCTAATTGTTCAAGAGTAGTTGGAAACCCAGAAATATTTGTGAAAATCTCTAGATTTTTAAATGTTAACAGCGATTTCAAATTTCTTAAACAACAGGCAAGTCAACCCTGACGGAGAAAACGGAACACATCTGCAAGTTGTATTCTACACACAGGCCACTGGTTTGCACTCTGTGATATGGGCTCAGCCCGCTTTTCCTCCAAAGCCCTTGAACTATGCCCTGTTTTCCTGGGAGAGATGCAAGACTGGGAAGAGTGGCATAGGATGTGGGCTGCCAGTGAATTTGTCTCTTAGGATTCTCTTCACTTTCTATTTTCAGAGAAAGTAGGTTAAGACGTCTTTATTTGTGTGTGTGTGTGTGTGTGTGTGTGTGTGTGCATGTGCACATGTGTTTGCTAAGGGTTCAGAAATAGACCTAATTTAAGAAAAACACACAATCAAATATGTACATTGATGTTCTTTAGGAACTATGAAGAGGGCAAGGAAAAACTAATTAACCAAATAAATGGCTTTTGCTGGTGGATGGTTGTATTTGAACTTGTAGGTAGAGTTTTTTTGTTTGTTTGTTTGTTTTTAAGGGATTCTTAAATCAGGAGGCAGGGAGTGTAGAACTTTCTTCTTTTTTTTCTTTGTGTAAAATCACCGTGTCCCCTGGCCAGATTTCTATTGGCCCTGCTGATTAGTTGGCTATTTTAGTAGTTCATTGTCTCATCCCTTAGAAAAAGCCCCTCCTAAATGCAACTCACTATGTCATAACTACATAAAATATTCATTGAGATGGTGCTTTTAATGGATTTGTTTGGAATGAACTCGAGCAGAGGGAGCCATCGCTGATTTGTGGAGCAGCAAGACAGTTTCAGGGCTGTATCTGCCCCAAGCATTGCTTTGTTCAACAAGGCCCTCCACCTGCTCTCTTTGCCTGCAGGCTCTAATCTGAGAGAAGGCACTAAAATCATACTTTTGGGGCTTTTCAAGACTAGGATGTGTATCCATTTTTCATAAAGGTGTTCCAATATGGTTTTTTTCATATTGTGTTCAGTAGAGATCTACTACAGCTTGTCTAAATTATACTTGAGTGTTCATGCCACGTAGGATTCATTGCCTAGAGTGAGTTCTTGAACTCCAGAATTAGACAAATTTGGCTTTGAATCCTGACTCTGTCACCTACTAGTTATGTGACCCTCAGGCAAATATTTTAACATTTCTGAGCTTTAGCTTCCTTATCTTTTTAATCTAAAAAATGCTAGTACATACTTCATATAGAATTTGAAGATTGAATGGGGATAGTTTGCAAAGTACATAGTCTAGTGCCTTGGACATATTAGAAACTTACTAACATTGGCCATTATTCTCTACGTAGTACCATAAATCCACCCGTGGCAGCATTATCTGGGACCACTAGAGGTTTGTATGGGGTTTTCTGCTAAACATGCCATGTGTTTCTTTTCTTTTACCAAACTTGACAGTAAAGCAGGGATAACTGAGCACTTTGAAACAAATGGAAGAACTGTGGACAAGAGAGGATAAGGGAAATGATCAAGACTGTTCTGCAAATTAGTGATAAGTCAGACCAGGGAATATAATTGAGTATTTTGACCCCTTTCTCAGCATTAATTACAAACCTTTTAAAAAATCAGATTAGGAGCTTTTCTTTTTTCTTCGTTTTTTGCAACGAGAGTACATCTGAATCTGAAATCATGCCATCATGACCTCTACTATTTAATTTCTGTGTGTGTACCTCTTTACTTTTTGGTTCTAAGTAGGCACCTTGCCAACCTTTTGTAATATGAAATAAGAAGTCACAAAAATCTTCCCTATCTTAACACAACCAGCCTCAAAACCTGGAGTCTCTAGGCCCAGCCCCAGCACCCAGCAAGCATGCTCTCATTTTGTCCCACCCCATTCCATTCCCTCCTGATTCTGAACACTGTGTATCTGTTAGAAGGAACTGTAATCCATTTGGGGAATGACCTTGAGCAAATTACTTCACTTTTGGGGTCACGGTTTCTCCATCCTTAAAGTGGAAAAGATGATTAATTTCTTAATAAGGGGATAATAGTTCCCCATAAAGGTATGGAAGACATTTGACAATGATCCACTTTGCCTTTTGCCTTCTGGGACTGGGTGGGGCTAGGGTTTTATTTTTATAATCTTCAAATTGAAGACACAAATAATTTTCATAAGGTTGCTGAAATAACGAAACAGCTATTTCTCAGGGCAAGGTCCAGTGAAGTGGTAAGGATGGAGCAAACATGGGGAAAACGGGCCAGAGGCGGCCTCAGATACGCTCTTCCTTGGTGTCTCAGTTCTGGGAGGGAGATCCTGATTAAGCAGGGACTGCCAACGGCACTCTCTGTATCCAGGCAAACAAGAGCTACCCCTCCCCCTTCCCTTTTACTCTTAAAACAAAAATACATGAAGATTTAATCACATTGCTTTATCTCCAGGACCTAACCTCTGAGTGTTCCTGAGAACACTCAGTTTGTCTCCAGGCTCTCAAGCTTGTGCCTCGATGGGAATGTGATCCCTTTAGGCTTTTTACTTGAGTGGAAGAAGCAAAGATTGCTTTTTGTTCCCCTTTGACTCTTCTGAATTAACATGAAATTGAAGATGACTATCGTTAGGGGAAGAGAGAGAGAGAACAATGAGAAGGGAAGTGAGGAAGGAGGCTCAGAAAGCCAGTGCAAAGAGTCTGTCTTGGAACCCGAGGGAAGCTCTGCATTCATCAAGGTGATAGTTTCCTTCCAGGCCATCAGCAGAATGAAAACGGCTCACCTAGCCTCATTTAAACCCTTTCATCTAGGTCTCTGAGGCCCTTCTCTGGGGAGTGCTCTTTGGAGTGTGAATTCCTCTAAGCTCATTATCTCAGTGTAAGTGCAGATGCTACCCCCACCCGCCTTTGGTCCTTCTTCCACTGCAGCTGCCCTTTCTGGGCTCTAGGACCAAACTGATGCTGGCAATAGGGTGACTGCATCTTAATTGTGTCATTGACAAACAACATGGTTACTGATGTCTCAGTATTAATTAATGGAATCTGATGTTTGTGGCTGTCATATCAACCAGCCACTTTTCTTTCAGAAGAGTAAATAAACCATGGATAGGAGTTTGGACCCCAGGTAGTGGTTTGGAGAACTTCCCTGGAGGCTCAGTGATAAAGAATCTGCTTGGTGAGGCAGGAGATGTGGGTTTGATCCCGGGGTTGGGAAGATTCCTGGAGTAGGAAATGGCAGCCCACTCCAGGGTTCTTGCCTGGGAAATCCCATGAACAGAGGAGTCTGGAGGGCTACAGTTCACGGGGTCACAAACAAGTCGGACATGACTTAGCGACTAAACAACAAGGGGTTTGGAAGCTCTCTATACAAGTCTAAGGGTTGATCGGGATTGGTGAAAGGACCTGCCTCTTTGGTTTAAGTCGTGTGTGAGGTTTGTCTAAAACCACAGACTTAGATTCCAGTGCTGAGAGAGTGGGGAGGCCTGAGGGGAAGGAGTTTCTGCTGCCTTTGACCCTCATTTGCTCCACACATTTGTCACTGGCTTGTTCCTTCCCACTTCCTCCCATGGCTGTCCCTACTCTGTGCAGGGTAAGTCCACCCATTTGCCTGCTCAAATGAGGTGTGAAATAAATGGTGGCAAAAGAACGCCATGAGAAAATTTTTGGTAGAGCATCTTGGGATATAGTCACCAGATATTTTGTGGTCTGAAAGAAAGGCTTGAATTTCAATGTTCTGTCCTTCTGAAGTGTCCTTTATTTGCATATTTGGATCCTTCCTTCTTTTCCTCTTTCTTTCTCCATCTCTTTTCTTTACTGTTCTTTTTTTCCTTGAGCAGAAGTCATATTTATTTCAAATTTTTTGAATAACATTGTTTTTGGATTATGAATTGAAACAATATATACTCATTATAAGAAAATCATCTAAAGAATTATGAAAGAATGCCAACTGAGAAGTAATAACCGTGAAGTGTTAGTGGTGATAAGCTCTATGCTAAGTGCTTCACATATATGATCTCATTTAATCCTTTTGACAGCCATGTGAGAAAATCACTATTATCACTCGAGTTTTGCAGATGAAGAAACTGAAACAGAGAGGTTATGTAACTTACCTAAAGTCACATAGCTAGTGAGCAGTAGTGTAGACTTGGAACCCAGGTGGTCTAACTCCAGGGTCTCTTTCTTATCCAGCTTGCTCTGTGCTGCACCAACTACACATCAAGAAAGACAGTGCCAACTGGGGAGACCTTCAGTCACTCAGGTTAGTCCTCCTGGGGAACACCTGGTCCGAGGAACTCATCACCCTTCACACTAAGGCTTTCTATTTCACAAGCTCAGAAGCCTTTCTTTTATAGGGATGAAATCAACATTACTAAGTTCACAGAAACAGCTGTGATACTGAGACTATTCATCTCATTAATTTACAAAGAACAGGTCTAGGGAGACTTACATTTACCTATCAGTACTTCCTCATTCTGCAGTAGGACTGCATGGGAAGCTAACCAGCTACTGTTTCCTTGGACTGGGGAGCCTCAAGTCAGTGCATGGGAGTCATTCAGCTAACTCTCAGCTAAGTTATCTTTTCAAAACCACTGTTTTCCTCTTCTCCTACCTCCCTCATTACAGGAGTAATGGAAACCCTAATGAACCAGTGTAGTAAACCAAGTCATCTCTCTCCTTTATCCTACGACCACTCTCCATTCTGATAACACATTGGTTCTGTAGACTTCTTTCTACCATCAGTTAGGCTACAGTCAAGTCTTTTTGGTCTGGGAGTCGTTCTATCTTCTAAAGTTTGCATATTTCTGCTTGTATCTGCCAACTGTTAATTTAAGCTCAAGTCTTAAAGGGCACATTTTAAAAATTTTATGGAAGTATGTTTTACAGATCACAAAATTTTAAAGATAAAATTGCACTCTTTTAAAATGTACAATTCAGTGGTTTTTATGAAGTTTACCAGGTTGTGCAGCCACTCTCCTAACGCTTTCATCACCCCAGCAAGATTCATCATGCCCATTAACAGTTAATCTCTGTTCCCATCCTGGATTTCATAGAAATGAAATCCTACAGTATGAGGTCTTTGTGTCTGGCTTCTTTCAATTAGCATAATGTTTTGGAAATTGATCCATATGGTAGTGTGTATCATTATGCATTCCTTTTTATTAGTGAATAATGTTTCATTCTATGGGTATGTTTTGTTTTATTTATCTATTCATCTGATGAACATTTGAATTGTTTCCATTTTTTAGCTATTATGAATAATGCTGCTGTGAACATTCATGTGCAAACTTTTTGTGTGGTCATATGTTTTCATTTCTCTTGGGCAGATATCAATGAGTGGAATTGCTCAGTTATATGGTAGATTTATGCTTAACTTTTTGAGAAACATCCAAAATATTTCCCAAAGTGGCTACATCAAAGGGCTGTTTTACTGGCCTAATTTCCAAGTTGTTGGCCTATCCATCATGCTAGCTCCCCAGGGCTGAAAATAAAAGGAAAGAAAATGATCCATAATCTCATTCTTATTAACATTTTATTGATACATACAAAATTGTTATTTTATGTATCATACTATATAAATACAAATGTATAAAATTTTATACACAATAGAGTAAAACATATTTATGTATGTATGTCTGTATTTCATGTCAAGAAAACTATGTATCTATATATATATGTATACAAATATACAAGATGAAAATGTACATATACATACACTTGGGACACATTATATTAATAATTGAACTTTTTAAGCTTAGTTATAACTGAATCATTGTCACTTATCTGTATTATTAAATATGAAGTAAATGTGATTTTAATCTTATTAATAGACTCCACATAATATACCATAGTTTTTAAAACCATTGTCCTTTTTTGGACTTCTGCATGGTGTTATATTTATGTCTAAGTCATAATTTTTAATATATATATACCTTCAATATTTACTTAAATTTTTTATTTGGGCTCTAGCTCATGCCTTTCTTGCATACTTTGATATTTCGCAGCTGTATTCACACTTCATCAGGTTTTCCCTCTCAGTTGTCTCTTGGTACAATGTGAAATCTGGTCCTTTTACCCACAGAATCACTTAGAAGGCAGACTTCTTTTTAAAGTGTGTCTGTTTCTAATAATATCAAAGCTGAAAATAAAAGTAAAAATTGCTCAGTCGTGTCTGACTCTTTGCGATCCCATAGACTGTAGCCTGCCAGGTTCCTCTGTCCATGGAATTCTCCTGGCAAGAGTATTGGAGTGGGTTGCCATTTCCTCCTCCAGGGCATCTTGTTGACCCAGGGCTTGAACCTGGGACTCCTGCATTACGGCAAGTTCTTTACTGTTTGAGCCATCAGGGAAGCCAAAGGGTGATGAAATTTAAAAAACAACTGCAAGAAGGATGGTGGTTTTGTGAGTATAGATAGTTTGGCTGAAGTATTTCACTCTGTAGTAGGGTTTTATATAAGTCTTGTCTGAGGATGGGAAAGTGAGGTTTCTTCCTAAGATTCTCCCAGAGATATAGTAAAATGATAGATCTTAATATAAAATACTAAGATGAGATAATGCTTTGGTGACCTTCTAACACATTGCCATATTGTAAAGGAAGTCTTCCAACTTATGAAATACATTCTTAGCGGAGATCTGTTCATGTGGCTGTTCATATCTCTTTACATGGCCATTCAAGATCTGTCATGGCTTCCCAACCTATGTCACATCTTACCCAAGCTGGGAAACTCTCTCTTTCATCAGAAGAGACTTTCAACCTCCCAATCTCCCTCCCCCCTGACCTTTTAAAAATAAAGTCTCATTGAGATACACATGTACTAAAATATCTTACTGAGATATCTACATACCAAACTATTATCCTTTTAAAATAGGTTTTATTCGGATACACACATACTGAAATATCACCCTATTAAAATATGTACTGCAGTGGTTTTTAGTATGTTCATAGTTTTACAATTATTATCACTATCTAATTTTAGAACACTTTATCACTTTGAAAAGAAACCTAGTAACTCCCTATTTCCTCTTTCCTTTGGCTCCTGGCAACCACTAATCTGCTCTCTCTGATAGATTTCCTTATTCTTTATTTGATAGATTCCTTATTAATATAAACAGTCATATAATATGACTATTATTTCTGCTTCTATCACTTAGCACGTTTTGAAGATTCATATTGTTGTAGCTTGTATCAGTACTTCATTTCTTTTCTAGGCAAAGTAATATTTTGTTGTATGGATATACCACCTTTTGTTTATTTGTTCATCATTCAGTGATTCTACTTTTCTGGCTATTTGTAAAATGCCATTATGAATATTCATATATTATACATTTTTGGTTGACATTTATTTTAATTGTTTTGGGAATATAGCTAGGACTGAAATGCTGAGTTATGTAATAATTCTATAACACTGTGAGGGTCTGCCCAACTGTTTTATTTCTTTCCTCATTAAATTGTTTGGACACTCTTGTCAAAAATCAGTTGACCATAAATGTGAAGGTTTATTTTTTAGACTCTCAATTCTATTATATTAACCTGTATATCTATCTTTTTACCAGTAACATTCTGTATTTATTATTATAAATCTGCAATAAGTTTTCAAATTTAAAAGTATGAGTCCTCCAACATTGTTCTTTTTGAAGATATTTCTTTTGGCTATTCTGGAACTCTTACATTTCCACAAGAATTTTAGGATCAATCAGTTTTGTCAGTTTCTGCAAAAAGTCAGCTGAGATGTTGATACTGCAGGTATGGAATCTGTAGGTCAATTTAAGGAATATTGTCTTCCAATTTATAAGCATGATTATCTCTCCATTTATATAGATCTTCTTTAATTTCTTTCAACAATAGTTTGCATTTTTCAGTGTCTGAGTCTTACAACTTCATTGGCTGAATTTATTTGTAAATGCTTCATTCTTTTTGTTACTGTGTAAGTGGAATTATCTTGTTAATTTTGTTTATAGTTTATTCACTGCTAGTATATAAAAATACAACTGATCTAGTATCCCCTTGCTAAACTCATTTATTAGTTCTAATAATATTTTTAGTGGACTCCTTAGGGTTTTCTAGCTTCCCTGGTGGCTCAGAGGTTAAAGTGTCTGCCTGGAATACGGGAGACCCGGTTTTGATCCCTGGGTTGGGAAGATCCCCTAGAGAAGGAAATGGCAACCCACTCAAGTACTCCTGCCTGGAGAATCCCATGGAGGGAGGAGCCTGGTAGACTACAGTCCATGGTGTCACAAAGAGTTGGACATGACTGAGCGACTTCACTTTCACGTTAGGGTTTTCTATACTCAAGACTATATTTTATGTAAACAGAGATGGTTTTACTTGTTGCTCTTGATTATGTGTGACTTTTATTTCTTTTTCTTGCCCAATTCCTATGGTCTGAACCCCCAGTATAATGTTGTATAAGGAGGAGACATCCTTATCTTGTTTCTGTCCTTACAGGGAAAATATTGTCTTTCACTATTAAATATGATTTGATTGTGGGTTCCTTGCCTTTTTTGTATGGTTCACTTTTATCTGGAATGCCTTTTTAAATCTCCATATCTCTATTTTTCAAAACAATATCCATCAATCGAGGCCAAATGCCTAGGCAGATGTCATTTCCCCCATCCTGGAATTTATGTTTGCTCATATATCTAACAAAACACATCAAATTCCATCTTTTACTGTAACTATTTATGTGTTTATTATGGGAAGCCATCTCCTGTTATAAGCAGCAACTTTTTTCATATAGCCCAGGTTGTATACGGAAAAGGCAATGGCACCCCACTCCAGTACTCTTACCTGGAAAATCCCATGGATGGAGGAGCCTGGAAGGCTGCAGTCCATGGGGTCGCTGAGGGTCAGACACAACTGAGCGACTTCACTTTCATTTTTCACTTTCATGCATTGGAGAAGGAAATGGCAACCCACTCCAGTGTTTTTGCCTGGAGAATCCCAGGGATGGGGAAGCCTGGTGGGCTGCCATCTATGAGGTCCAACAGAGTCAGACACGACTGAAGTGACTTAGCAGCAGCAGGTTGTATAGATTCTTATTCTGGAAAATAGTAAAATTATATTACAGATTAAGTAAAACTGGAATTAGGTTAAATGTTTCAAAAAGTTGCCTCTGACTCCTTTCTTCTAAAAAATTTTTATCACCATTAAACCTTTCTACAGCAATGTGTATGAATTAAGAATTCTTAACTCCTTGAAGAGCTTCCTAGGGCTCAAAAATCTTTTGGTGTAGAAACAGTATCAACAACAAAACTATAGACAGAAGAATTCTTGGAATCCGGAGAGAGGGTAGCATGATTGCTAACCTGTTAAAAATCATTTAACAATATTGTTATGTTTTTGTTCACTAAGGAATACTTAAAGATTTCTTAAAGAAAGTCCAAGAGATGGGAATATCAGACCACCTTACCTGCTTCCTGAGGAACCTGTGTAAAAAAGCAAAAAGCAGATCAAAAAGCAACAGCTAGAACCTGACATGGAACAACAGACTGGTTCAAACTGGGAAAGGATCATGTCAAGGCTGTATACTGTCACCCTGCTGATTTAATTTATATGCAGAGTACATCATGTGAAATTCTGGACTGGAATGAAGCACAAGCTAGAATTAAGATTGCCGGGAGAAATATCAATAACCTCAGATATACACCCTTATGGCAGAAAATGAAGAGGAACTAAATAAAGTGCCTCTTGATGAAAGTGAAAGAGGAGAGTGAAAAAGCTAGCTTAAAACTCAAGATTCAGAAAATGAAGACAATGGCATACAGTCCCATCACTTCCATGGCAAATAGGTGGAGAAACAATGGAAACAGTGACAGACTTTATTTTCTTGGGTTCCAAAATCACTGCAGATGGTGACTGCAGTCATGAAATTAAAAGATGCTTGCTCCTTGGAAGAAAAGCTATGACCAACCTAGACAGCATATTAAAAAGCAGAGACGTTACTTTGCCAACAAAGGTCCTTCTAGTCAAAGCTTTGGTTTTTCCAGTAGTCATATGGTTGTGAAAGTTGGACCATAAAGAAGGCTGAGTGCCAACGAATTGATACTTTTGAACTGTGGTGTTGGAGAAGACTCTTGAAAGTCCCTTGGACTATAAGGAGATCAAGTCAATCAATCCTAAAGGAAATCAGTCCTGAATATTCATTGGAAGGACTGATGCTAAAGCTGAAACTCCAGTACTTTGGCCACCTGATGCAAAGAGCTGACTCATTAGAAAAGATCCTGATGCTAGGGAAGATTGAAAGCAAGAGGCAAAGGGGATGACAGAGGATGAGATGGTTGGATGGCATCACAGACTCAATGGACATGAGTTTGAGCAAGCTCTGAGAGATGATGAAGGACAGGGAAGCCTGATATGCTGCAGTCCATGGAGTTGCAAAGAGTCGAACATGACTGAGCAACTGAACAACAAAGGACACACAATTTTTTTCCTTGCTGAAGCTGATCAGTGCTGGAAAGGAAAGAAAGTCAGTGAGGAAAGAGCTCATTTCTGAGACTGACCAGATGACTGGGCTCAGAATTAACATGTAGTACCAAGTAGTCCATGGGGTCACAAAGAGTCAGACACAACTGGGAAACTGAACAACAGCAGAGTAGAGATTAACATAGTAATTCTAGAATAGAGTTTTTTGTAGTATGTTCCCTGCACCAGCTGCATTCTCGTTTTCCTCAATGTTGTTTTCATTTAGCTATAAGGATAGCAATCTTATTAAACAAATCTCTTTATAAACTGTTTGCTTATTTTTGTATTCACAGTCCTTAGTACAAAGAGCTTTAAATCGGTGCTTATTAGGTGCTTATATCTTTTGAGTGAATGGGTAAAGCAAATTTATAATGAGATATCAGTGATCTATGGAAGCTTAATGCATTGATTTTCTGGTGTTGTCCTAAAGTAAATAGACCAGGGATAGAACTCGGATCTCCTCCATTGCAAGATGGTAAAGACGGCAGATTCTTTACCATCTGGGAAGATGGGAAGCCAGGAAGCCCCCAAATAGATAGACTGCCAATTATTTCTTCAGCAAAAGTGGATGTGTTTTAGATCAACAAAGAGTGGCCATTTGGGATCTGCAACCATGATGAGCCATATGCAAGTGCCTGCACGGTAAGAAGTGGAGAACTTTTTCAAAGAGGAGAAAAGGAAGATGAGAGGGCCATAGTAAAGTATAGTGGCTTTTCACTAGCTGAGTTGTGACAGTTTCTCATTGGCTGAACTCTCGCCAGGCAAGAAGTTTTTCTTCTTTCCATTTGGCTTTACTGTCATGTAGGGCATGAGACCTCCCCATTCTGGCCTCTCAACTCTATTTTAACTGTAATTTCTTACATTTCCACCTTTTGATAAGCTCTTTCTCTGATAGCATCACTGATCAAGAGTCAGATTTTCTTGTTTCAGTGGCCCTTTGTCCCTCAATGCCAGGAAGGACCTTTAATAAGTACAGTATTTCATATGAGAGGCAAAGTACACAGATTGGAAAACTGTTGATGTCACGTTTGAGTAACAAGGTAGGAGGGAGAACTCTCAGGCACTTCTTATTTAAAGTTCATACGTTATCAAGATGATAGATAATGGGGAGGGAGGGGGGAGAGAGGTTCAGGATTAGGAACACATGTATACCTGTGACGGATTCATGTTGATGTATGGCAAAACCAATACAACACTGTAATTAGCCTGCAATTTAAATAAATAAATTAAATTTAAAAAAATTTTTTTAAAGGCAAAAAAAAATGATAGACATTGCAGATCATCTGAAGCATTATGTCATCATCAAAAGTTTAGCAACAGAGAGCACCAGGTCTGGATATCTTGGAAAAGCTGTCTCATTAGTTATTGTCTACCTCAATTTTGTAGAATATATTTGCTTTCAGATCAGTAGATGCATGCAGGGCCAATCAAGTTTTGGTGCTCTCATTAGATGTGTTGTGTGAATCCAAGAGTCTATTCCTTAGAGTTTGATGGCACAGTGAGTCAAGTTTAGAACACCCCAGAATCTTGATAATAGCCAGAGCGGCAGGTAAAAGTATTTCATCCAATAATTCCTGAATATAAGACCTGTTGTAAGTTTTATTTTTGTTGAAAGTGAAGAAGCCATGTTGCCTCCACAACATTCCAAAATCATGAGATACTCAGCATATCTACTTTCAGTATAAATATTGGCAGTTTTGCCCTTGGCTCAAGTGCAAGCCGGTGTAAGAGCAGAGAATTCAACTTTTTGGGTCAAAGTAGCCATAGGTAAAGGAGCTTCCTCAACAGTATCAAAAGAAATTGCAATAGCATACCCAGCACAATATTTGTCATTGTTCTCCTTTAAATAAGAACCATCAGGGAACCATGAGAATTCAGCATTACCCAGAGAAATTTCCTGAAGATCATCGCTAGGAGTTAGGAAGCGGTCCATCAGCATTATGGGCTTCTACAGTCTATAGTGTGGAAAAGAGTCAGACATGACTGGGCATGTATGCACATGTAGAGGGAATTTGTCAGTGAGGGGAGAAGAGTAGCAGGGTTAAGGTTGTTAAACAATTTATATGAGTCATGTGAGGAGCAGTTAATGAAAGGACTTCTTAGGAGGTGAGGCTGCTGACTGAGAAACGTTAGCATGATGAAAATTTCTGAGGGCTTCTACTGCATGAAGTACGTAAACAGTTGAAGGGGATCCCACAGCAAATTTCTGGGATGGTCTTAACCAAAAAGGCAGTGGCACCAATGAATGACTCCAAGGCAAGGGGAGGTATCCCTGTGCCATAGGATGCAGTGACTGGCTATAACACTGGTCAGTGGTGCCACCCATGTTTTTGGGTGAGTATCCCAAGAGCATTTTCTTCCTTTTCATATATAAAATGGGAGAAAAAAAAATCTAGTAATTGGGATGCCCAAGGTCAGGTTCATCAAACTCTTTCTTAAGGCCTTAAAGGCTATTACAGTGATGGCTATGATCCTTACAATAAAATTGGGTCAATATTGTTATTCTTTATAAAAACATATGGAATTCTGGCTATAAAATTTTTGCAATTCAATTTTGGCAATAACCAACAAACCAAAGAAAGCCTCACAGTGGCACTTAATTTTGGGTCTGGGGAAACATAGGGTACCATGAATCCTATCTGAATCTAGGTATGGCCCTAGTTCTTATATCAGATGTCCTAAATATTGAATGTGAGTTTGGGCAAACTACAATTTTTCTTGGTGACCTATGTCCCTTTAAGGCTAAAAGCTTTAGCAAGTGGAGAAGGCAATGGCACCCCAGTACTCCAGTACTCTTGCCTGGAAAATTCCATGGGTGGAGGAGCCTGGTAGGCTGCAGTTCATGGGATANGTCAAGGGCTTTGGCATAGTCAATAAAGCAGAAATAGATGTTTTTCTGGAACTCTCTTGATTTTTTGATGATCCAGCAGATGTTGGCAATTTGATCTCTGGTTCCTCTGCCTTTTCTAAATCCAGCTTGAACATCTGGAAGTTCACAATTCATGTAACCTGCAGATCTAATACCAGTCATTTCTAAGGGAACTATCTGGTTGGAAAGGAGCCAGATCAAAGGCTGCTCGGTACAGTAATTCTGAAGGAATCAAGCCAAAAGTTTAAAGCACAGTTCCACTAGAAAGACCCAATCCTGAAGGAGTCAGGCTAAAAGTTTAATTCTCTAGTGTCAATAGACCAACCCCTTTTCCAAAAAGAATGGAGTGAAGCCTAGTCAGTTCTAGAAAGATTGGCGTTATTTTTTTAAATGTGTCAAATGAAGACTCACATATGTAACAAAGCCTTAAACAGAAAGGACAAAGCCTTAAAAAAGATCCTAAAGAAAACACCAAGAGGTTTAAAATGCCAAGAGAGAAGCTAGAATCTAGGAGAAAGACTTACCCTCAAATTCTGGTCAGTGGGAAGCAGTGAGGAGCAGTGGACTCGGTATGGCTACTGCACTTGTTTCCTCACCATCTTTAGAGTCAGTATGAGTCCTCTGGACCCTGGTATGAGCCACCAAAATGTTGACTTGAAACAAATAGACTTTCAGTTCTCTCTTCAGCAAAAGTGAGTTTATGTATAAATAACAAAGAACTGCATTTTGGGGGTCTGCAACCATGGCAAGCCACATGTAAGACCCCATACAGCAAAGGGAAGAAAATTCTTTCAAAGATGGGAAAGGGGACTTGGGAAGGCCATCAAAAACAAATAGTTAATTGAAAAATTGAGAGTTTGAAATATGATAACTTTTCCTTTGGGTGAGTTGTGACAATCTTTCAATTGGGTGAGCTCTTGACAGGCAATAAAAGGAAGTCTTTGTTCTTGTTGGGCTCTGCTATCATTGTAGGGCATGAGAGCACCCCCTCTTATGGCCTCTAAACTCTGTTTTAATAGAGGTTTTTTTAAATTACTTTTTAAACCAGGTATTTACATTTTAAAGGATAATCGACTTAAATGAATTAATCTCTAAATTATAAATGCACAATCCCAATTTTTAAATGTATAAAAGATTTGAGAAACACTTCACCAAAGATATACTGTGATAAATAAGCATGTGAGAAGATCTCAACATTAGTCATTAGAGAATTGCATGAAACCATAAACCTAGACAGCATATTAAAAAGCAGAGATATTACTTTGCCAACAAAGGTCCATCTACTCAAGGCTTTGGTTTTTCCAGTGGTCATGTATGGATGTGAGAGTTGGACTGTGAAGAAGACTGAGCACCAGAGAATTGATGCTTTTGAACTGTGGTGTTGGAAAAGACTCTTGAGAGTCCCTTGGACTGCAAGGAGATCCAACCAGTCCATTTTAAATGATATCAGTCTTGGGTGTTCATTGGAAGGACTGCTGCTAAAGCTGAAACTCCAATACTTTGGCTACCTCATGTGAAGAGTTGACTCATAGGAAAAGACCTTGATTCTGGGAGGGATTGGGGGCAGGAGGAGAAGGGGACAACAGAGGATGAGATGGCTGGATGGCATCACTGACTCAATGCACATGAGTTTGAGTGAACTCCAGGAGTTGGTGATGGACAGGGAGGCCTGGTATGCTGAGATTCATGGGGTTGCAAAGAGTCAGACACGACTGAGTGACTGAACTGAACTGAACTGATGATGAGATATTAATTGCTAAAGCAAAGCACCTTGCCAATATTAAGTGCTGACAAGGATGGAATAACAGGAACTCTCCCATGCTGTTGGAAGAAGTGCAGAATGTTACAGTCACTTTGGAAAATAGGGTTTCATATAAAGCCAAAGGTAAACTTAGAATATAAACAAGCTACTCTTTTCCTCAGGACTTACATGAAATAAAAATCTATGTTCACAAAAACTATATATACAAATATTTATAGCAGCTATTTGTAGTTATCAAAAACTGTAAACAATTCAAATATCCCTCAGTTGGTAAATGGATTAACAATCCATGGAACATCCATGCAATGGAATATTATCCATCAATAAAAAAGAATGGACTACTGATATTCAAAAAACATGGGTAAATTTATTTTTTATTACATTAGTTTCAGGTGTACAACATTATAATTTGGCATTCATATGCTACTAAGTGATCACCACCACAAGTCTAGTTACCATCCATAGCCTTACAGTTGGCCCCCTTCACCCATTTTTCTCATCTCCTCCCAATATATGAATGGATTATGCTGAATGAAACAAGCCTGACTGGGAGGTACATGTTGTATGATTATATTTTATATGACATTATGGAGAAAACCAAAGTAACAGGGACAGACAATGGTCAGTGGTTGGCAAGTTAGGAGCAGCTGACAACAAAGGAATAGCATGAGGGGATTTATTTGAATGGGATGGAAATGCTCTGTATCTTGATTGTAGTGCTTATACGACTGCAAGCATTTGTTAAACTCATAAAACAGTACACCACAGAGGGTGTATTTTACTGTATGCAAATTGAAAGTTATTTTAAAAATAATGTTTTTAGAGGAAGATGAGGTATGAAGCCTGAAGCTTCATGGATTATAGAACAGATGAGTTGGTTTGAGTCGGGCTCTGTGACCAAGTAGTTGCTGTGAATTATATGTTACCAGCAGTGAGAGCTAGTGAATAGTGACTTAATTTTTCAGGACATCAAAGAGAGCTTAGGAATGTCAGGAAGTGGCCAATGAAATAAATAATCTTTCAGAATAGAATTGAGGTCATGAATAGCTATTTCAATTGTGAATTGTCTAAGGAGAAAGGGGCCAACACTAGATTGCTTCTTGTGCAGAAGATATGGAAGAAAAAAAAATGACATAAAGAATAGGATGGAAATGTTCCTCCCTGAATGATTATCAGCAGCAGCATTATGGATTCCAAAGGGAATACACTCAGTGGTTCTTGTTGAAAATCCAACATGAACCTCTTTGTAGAATGCTTGGTCTGTGAAGAAACTTTCCAGGAATTTCTTTAAGTTTCGAAGAATCAGAGAAACCTAGATGAATGTCAGCTCTGTCATTTATAAGGCTAAATCCCTTATAAAAACCACTATTCTTCTCTAGTCTTCGATTTTTCCATCTATAAAGGAGGGTTAAGAATAGCATGTATCTTTCAGTATTGAGAAAATTAATAGAGATAATGTGTGCATAGCACTGAGCACAATACCTCACATAAGAAGCACGGAAAAACTTGCAGTGAGAATTATACTACTGCCTAGTTTCCAGAGCTTGCATATGTTTATTTTTGCCAAGCTCACTCTTGTATTTAATTTTTTTCTTGTCACCATCTCATCAGCAGCAGATTATCAAGTTTAAGCAGCATCATCTTGCTGCCTAGAGTAGATAGAGAGAGTCAATTTGAAGAGAGACATATTATTCCCAGAAACACAGACTCTTTTATACTCAATACAAAGAACTTTCAAAAGTAAGAGCTGTGACTTCTTCCCTCCAGAACTGGTTATCCTGTTGGGATATTTGGTAGATGAATTCTGTGCCACGCGCTCTTGTCTACTCTGCACAAGGCCGGGAGACAGCAGCTGCTCTCCATGCTCTCCTTCCAACACAGAAAACCAATCTCACAGCACCAGGGGAGACTGTAAAAAAAGAAAAAAAAATGCAAATGTCCAACATTGATTAGTTTTGCCAGCTGCTTTTCTTTAGAATCAACGGACGGGCCACTTTAGCTTTAAGTCCATTGGACACACTTAGGGGTTCTTCTTGTTTATTTCCTTTTTTTTTTTTTAGAAATTGTATTAAAGAATAAATAATCCTTTGCAGGACAAACCTGTCAAAGAAGTTGACAAATGGAAGGAGGGCTTAAATAAACAGAAGAAAGAGATAATAGACCTCTATTGAACTGTTTCTGAAAATATCTGACCTGGGGGAGGATCTGGTTCTTTCAAACGTGGGATTGAAGAGTCAAATGCTTTCAGAGGCTAGGCTATTTATGTAAATGAATGAGGAAGCAGGAAGAGTCTGANTGGAAGGAGGGCTTAAATAAACAGAAGAAAGAGATAATAGACCTCTATTGAACTGTTTCTGAAAATATCTGACCTGGGGGAGGATCTGGTTCTTTCAAACGTGGGATTGAAGAGTCAAATGCTTTCAGAGGCTAGGCTATTTATGTAAATGAATGAGGAAGCAGGAAGAGTCTGAGTGTAAGGCAATAGGGAGTAGTGGTGGGTTTGGGTGTATCTTTTTTGTTTCCCTACTCTTCGGAGATCTTTGAATACAGAATCATTTCACTTTTTTTTTTTTCTTAACTCTAAGATGAGGTGATATTAGGGAATGTGTGATGATAAATGACAGTCTTGATTCCCATCTTGGTCATGCAGTGGACTGAGAAAGTCTGTGCCACATCTGAATTGAACAGCTTTACTCAGTGCCAGCCAAGTACTGTTGGGCAAGAATGTGAACCCAGCATTGCTAAGTACTTACTTACTCAAGAGATATCCCACGTCTTCATTTTGTTGTGATTTAGAGAAACCACATCAAAATCCTTACAATTTTAGTGCTGACAACTTGTTCCATTTTGAAACATAATGGCATGAATTAAATACATGTCTCTGTGTTAGTTTTAGCTGGTGGTTATCAGTTTGGACCTATGCTTTGGACCTTAGTTTGAATATAGTACTGTTTCTTGATAAATGAACTTCAGTGATAGAAATAAGCTGAATTATGTTAGAAATAATTTGTATTTATCTTTAAAATATTATAAATTAAAATGATATTGTGAAATATGAAGTCATTAATTGGAGCATTATTCTAAAAAACGGAAGATGGGAGATAAACTGAATATACATTGATAGGGGATGGTTCCATGAATTATATTACATCTAAACAATACTATGTAGCTATTAAAAATGAGGCAGTTCTATAGCACTAATATAGAACCCAT
The DNA here is from genome assembly GCA_006410615.1 of Neotragus moschatus. Classification (NCBI taxonomy): domain Eukaryota; kingdom Metazoa; phylum Chordata; class Mammalia; order Artiodactyla; family Bovidae; genus Neotragus; species Neotragus moschatus. The sequence continues at coordinate 3,691,894 of SJYA01001215.1, read as the reverse complement.
GCTGTGATATATCATTAGTGAAAAAAGCCAAGTGCAGAAAATTGTGTATAGCATGCCAAAGTGTGCAAAGTGTGATCTATTTATCACCTCTCTATGTAACACCTACCTATATTGACATATCTCTATCTCTGGGAAGGAAAGAGAGCCTGAGGGACAACAAGCTAGGGATACAGGGAGACTTACTTTTCCTTTTTTGTGTATCTGGTAACATTGGAATTTTTCTTTACCACATATATATATTCCTCATTCAATATAAATGTAGTTGAAAAAATAAGACATAATGTCTTCCAAAAAGGTAGTAGCAGAGTAAGAATGGATTGTTGTAGTAATAGAGATGATGTTCATGTTTTTCAAGAAAAGTCATGGCTAACAAATGAACTTATTTACAAAGCAAAAGGAAGTTTATAGATGTAGAAAACAAACTATGATTAACAAAGCGGGTAGCAGAGGAGAGAATGCAGTGGATATAAATTAGGGATTTGGAATTAAGATACACACCACTGTATAAAATAGGTAAACAACAAAGATCTACTGTATGGCACAGGGAACTATACTTATTATTTTGTAATAATCTGTAATGGCAAAGAATCTGAATAAGAATGTGTATGTAAGGGTCAGCCCTGTTTCCACTGTTTCCCCATCTATTTGCCATGAAGTGATGGGACCAGATGCTGTGATCTTTGTTTTCTNGCTTCATTCTGTACTCAAAGGCCAAGTCTGCCTGATACTCCAGGTGTTTCTTGACTTCCTACTTTTGCATCCAGTCCCCTATAATGAAAAGGACATCTTTTTTGGGTGTTAGTTCTAAAAGGTCTTGTAAGTCTTCATAGAATTGTTCAACTTCAACTTCTTCAGCATTGCTGGTCAGGGCATAGACTTGGATTACTGTGATATTGAATGGTTTGCCTTGGAAATGAGCAGAGATCATTCTATCCTTTTGGAGATTCCATCCAAGTAGTGCATTTTGGACTCTTTTGTTGACTATGATGGCTATTCCATTTCTTCTAAGGGATTTCTGCCCACAGATATAATGGTCATTTGAGTTAAATTCACCCATTCCAGTCCATGTTAGTTTGCTGATTCCTAGAATGTTGACATTCACTCTTGCCATCTCTTGTTTGACCACTTCCAATTTGCCTTGATTCATGGACCTAACATACCAGATTCCTATGCAATATTGCTCTTTACAGCATCGGACCTTGCTTGTATCACCAGTTTTGCTTTGGCTCCATCCCTTCATTCTTTCTGGAATTATTTCTCCACTGATCTCCAGTAGCATATTGGCCCCCTACCGACCTGGTGAGTTCATCTTTCAATGTCCTGTCTTTTTGCCTTTTCACATTGTTCATGGAGTTCTCAAGGCAAGAATACTGAAGTGGTTTGCCATTCAGAGGAGAGTGAAAAACTTGGCTTAAAGTTCAACATTCAGAAAACTAAGATCATGGCATCTGGTCCCGTTACTTCATGGCAAATAGATGGTGAAACAGTGGAAACAGTGGCTGACTTTATTTCTGGGGGGCTCTAAAATCACTGCAGATGGTGACTGCAGCCATGATATTAAAAGATGCTTACTCCTTGGAAAGAAAGTTATGACCAACCTAGATAGCACATTAAAAAGCAGAGACATTACTTTGCCACCAAAGGTCTGTCTAATCAAGGCTATGGTTTTTCCAGTAGTCATGTATGGATGTGAGAGTTGGACTATAAAGAAAGCTGAGCACCGAAGAATTGATGCTTTTGAACTGTGGGTTGGAGAAAACTCTTGAGAGTCCTTTGGACTGTAAGGAGGTCCAATCAGTCCATCCTAAAGGAGATCAGTCCTGGGTGTTCATTGGAAGGACTGATGTTGAAGCTGATACTCCAATACTTTGGCCACCTGATGCAAAGGCTGACTCATTTGAAAAGACCTTGATGCTGGGAAAGATTGAGTGCAGGAGGAAGAGGTGATGACAGACAATGAGATGGTTGGATGGCATCACCGACTCAATGGACATGAGTTTGTGTAAACTCTGGGATTTGGTTGGACAGGGAGGCTTGTCATGTTGCAGTTCNCAAAGGCTGACTCATTTGAAAAGACCTTGATGCTGGGAAAGATTGAGTGCAGGAGGAAGAGGTGATGACAGACAATGAGATGGTTGGATGGCATCACCGACTCAATGGACATGAGTTTGTGTAAACTCTGGGATTTGGTTGGACAGGGAGGCTTGTCATGTTGCAGTTCATGGGGTTTCAACAAGTCAGACACGACTGAGCAACTGAACTGAACTGATGTAAGGGTCATGGCTAGTATGTGCTTCATTATTCATACCAGTTGCTGCTGAGAGAAGATAATATAAGCTTCAGTGGATATTTGCAGACTCTATTATGAAACAGAATATAGTCTGAAATTATAATTACTCAGAAAGGCCCAGACGGATACTGTGGCTGTTCATGTGCATGGGACCTGGGGACTTGCAATCCTTCCTTAACTATATTATCTTCTTTGGGATACACTCTATCTTCAGAAATGTTTCTGCTTTACCTGTTGCTGCCCCCTTCCTTGTCTTGGTCCTGAGTTTGCTCATTTTGGAGCAAGACTAGTGTCAGCCGTCAGCTTAACTGACGAATGTAGTGTTTCCTTGCACACGCTTGCATTGACTTGAAGTTGTCTGGTCTCTGCTGTGAATATGCACCTCTTCTGTAGAAAAGAGTGAGATAATAATTAGACTTTCTTCTTTTTATTTTCTTCAACCTTTATATTTAGCTGGGTAGATATAGGTATACAAGAATAAAAACACAGACATACATATGTCTGAAAAAATAAAACAAAAACTAACAATGGTGATTGGCTCTGGGGAAAAAGCTTGAAAAGTATTCTTTTTATGCCCAATAAGTGGATTGTGGAATTGATGAACTACATTTCCAATACCATGGATGCTGTATTTGCAATGAAGAAAGGAGAAATGAACTAGTTTGAGTTATTTAGACTGTCTGAGGAAAATTTTTAAAAATAGAATCTATAGTAAGTTAGAGGAAAGTTACATAATTTTGTAAGTGACATTGAGACTTCTGGCTGACCTTCTAAAGACAGTTATATCCCTACCTCCTTTTACCAAAACAGATTTGTAGCAGACAGACTTTAGAGTGTTTTCAGGATCTCTAGCTCCTGGTATTCACACTTTTGTGAAATCCCTTTGAGTATGGGAAGGATCAGTGACTTTCTTCTGAATATTGGAATGTGACAAATGTGATAGGTTTATGTCATCACATCTGTGATCACATAATCATGTAATGCCCATCATGCTAGACTGTCTCTCTCTCTGACTTTGATGAAGCAGGATGCCATGAATCACATAGTATCAGGAAATGAACAGCAATCTGAGAGAGTTTGGCAGCAGATCCCTCCCCAGTTGAGCTTCTGATGAGAACACAGTTCTGGCCAAGACCTTGAGCATAGGCTGTGAAACTCTAAGCCAAGGATCCAGTTAATCAATGTAAAACTCCTGATCCATAGAAACTGCAACATAGTGTATATTGTTTTAAGCTGATAAGGTTGTGGTAATTTGTGATGCAGCAATGAAAAGCTAACATATTTCTATATGCATTAAGGAGTTAATTGTAAAAAAAAAACTATACAAATCACTAAAAGAAAATATAGCAGCATGCTTTTATAATGTTGACATACAAAAGATATTTCTAAAGAAGAAATGATTACCAAAAACCACACCAAAAAGACTGGCAAATCTGACTACATTGAAACTGTAAAATTGCACATGAAAAAACCACTATACGATAACTAGTTTCCTTAATTTTTCTATGTCTGTAAATAAAGAAACAAAACCAACAACCAAAAGAAAAATGAGCTGAGAATGTTAACAATAAGTTCAAAGGAAAAAAAAAAAGTCTTTACCATTCAACAAAATGTTCAACCTATTCACAATTAAAGAAACAGAAATTTTCAAAAATGAAATTTCACTTTTTACTTAACAGATTTACTAATATATGAAGCTTAATAGTAGTGGGGAAACAAGTACACATATATTATTATTTAGAATGTAATTTGGTGCAGCCTTTTTGGCAATAGAAGTGAAAATTTATAGCATACCTGCACTTGACTGTCTTCTTGTATGAAGTTATTCAATAGTCATGCCCACACATTTTACAGTGACTCCTGAATAGCAAAAATTAGAAATAAGCAAAATATTCATTGGTGGAAGACCTGTTAAGAACATTCAGGGATAGCTTACTATGGAAAAAATTTTGTTTTTCCATCTAGAAGTCATGATAAGGAATGATTTATAAGCTGTCCTTGAGGGCAGGGACCGTATTTCATTCATCTCTGCTTCTTTTGAGCCTAGGGCAGTGCTTGCTGGTTGGTACATAACAGAGAGGAGCAAATAGTATTTGATGAGCGAATGTATGAATGCATACTGGTGCATAGATACAGCTGGGTAGTGTCCGGGGTTAAACATTAAATGTGAGTGCATTTTAAAAAGTGTTTAAACGTGTAAAAGATGAAAGCCAGAGTTAACCATAGACTTTGAGGCATTATGTGATGCTTTTGAATCCTGATCTTTTGTATGCTGAGACCATGTCTGGAACCACCAGGGAAGCTAAATGATCTCTATGAAGGCTTTCCTAGAGTGGGTTTGGGAACTACAGGGAGGAGGAATTTAGTTATAAAAATGAGAGGAGAAAGAACAGGTAGGGTGTAGCCTGACCCTCCTTTTTGTGTTTCCTTAGTAACACCCTGGCCCAAAGGTCACTCTCCAGCCATCTCTAGTCTCCCTGTCCCTTGAATTCTGCTTATAGTCCAGCACATGATTACTCGTCCTCCCACCACCCTCGCCCCACCGCTTTTAAATGCAGCCACACTGCCACTCACCTAAACCCGACAGAAAAAAATACAGTCCTGTCACAATCTTGTGGCAAGCTAGATCCCCCAGCATTAAATCACCGTTAAGGGCCTCTGTGAGTTTCATAGCAGCTTTAGGGTTTTTTTCACCTTTTTCTCTCATTTAGAACTCAGCTAAAGCTTTCCTGTTATGGGAGGTGGATGCTATAAAGACAAACAGTTCAGTATCCTGGCCTCTACAGGTGCACTCGATCCATAATTGTTCCTTGAGTGGAGACGTGCAGAGGACCTCCTAGGAAGCCCTTTCAGGCAGAGTAGCCTCTGTCTGTTGTTCTGTTGGTAGGGTGGGGATGTCGTATCTGCACCTGCTATCTGCACAGTCATTTGTGAAATGCTTTTCATAGGTATCCCATCGGATCCTACCAGGAATCCTGCTAACAGAAGTATTTATTATGCTCATTTTAAAGATAAGGAAACCAAGTTCCAAAGGCCTGAAGTAGTTGATAAAACCCCAGGACTGAACACAGGACCTCTGACTTAGAGATCGGAGATTCTGAGACAGTTCAGATATTTCCCAAATAATTTGTTCTTTCCAAAGCCTTCCCTGAGCATATCAGACTCTGAAAGTAGACATCCTAAGTTCATATCTTGGCTCTACCAGTTACTATTTGGGTGACTTTGGAAAGTTACTAACTGACCTATCTCACAGTTATGTAATGCCACAATAATGTTGTTAAACAGACAGCTATGGGTCTTCAGTGGCATGCAATATTAAGCATAGTGAACATTTATTTTTGCTCAAGAATCCAGAGATTGGCTGATCAGGGCTGGGCTCACTTAGGTAATCTCTGCTTAGCTGGTGGATCTGCTGGGTGTTGGCTAGCTGGCTTGCATGAGTCTAATTTGCTCCATGTGCCTCTCATGTTCCAGTCAGCTTGTCCAGGCTACTGCACATGAGAAAGGTTTTAAGAGAAAGACAATTGAAGCAGGCAAGCTCTCTTTAAGCATAAGTTCAGAACTGGCACGCCATCACTTCTACACAGCTATTTGGACCAAAGCAAGTCACAAGACTAGCCTAGATCCAAGGAGACTCTACCCTTTGAGAAGACTCACAAAATCACTAGACACAGGATATGCATAGAGGCATATCATTAAATGGCACCATTAGTATAACTAAATCCAGCTTGAGCATCTGGAAGTTCTTGGTTCATATACTGTTGAAGCCTGGCTTGGAGAATTTTGAGCATTACTTGGCTAGCATGTGAGATGAGTGCAATTGTGCAGTAGTTTGAACATTCTTTGGCATTCCCTTTCTTTGGGATTGAAATGAAAACTGACCGTTTCCAGTCCTGTGGCCACTGCTGAGTTTTCCAGATTTGCTGGCACATTGAGCAAATATGCCAGCATCATCTTTCAGGATTTGAAATAGCTCAACTGGAATTCCATCACCTCCACTAGCTTTGTTCGTAATGATGCTTCCTAAAGCCCACTTAACTTAACTTCACATTCCAGGATGTCTGGCTCTAGGTGAGTGAGTCACACCATCATGTTTATCTGGGTCATGAGGATCTTTTTTGTATAGTTCTTCGGTGTATTCTTTCTTTATTGACTATGCCAAAGCCTTTGTGTGGATCACAACAAACTGTGGAAAATTCTGAAAGAGATGGGAATATTAGACCACCTGACTTGCTTCCTGAGAAATCTGTGTGGAGGTCAAGAAGAAACAGTTAGAACTGGACATGGAACAACAGACTGGTTCCAGATTGGGAAAGGAGTACGTCAAGGCTGTATTCTGTCACCCTGCTTATTTAACTTCTATGCAGAGTACATCATGTGAAATGCCAGGCTGGATGAAGCACAAGATGAAATCAAGATTACCAGGAGAAATATAACCTCAGATATGTAGATGACACCACCCTTATGGCAGAAAGCAAAGAAGAACAAAAGAGCCTCTTGATGAAAGTGAAAGAGGAGAATGAAAAAGCTGGCTTAAAATTTATCATTCAGGAAACTAAAATCATAGCATCCAGTCCCATCACTTCATGGCAAATAGATGGGGAAACAGTGAGAGACTTTATGTTTTGGGGCTCCAAAATTACTGCAGATGGAGACTGCTGCCATGAAATTAAAAGGTGCTTGCTCCTTGGAAGAAAAGCTATGGCCAACCTAGACAGCATATTAAAAAGCAGAGGCATTACTTTGCCCACAAATGTCCATCTAGTCAAAGCTGTGGTTTTTCCAATAGTCATGTATGGATGTGAGAATTGGACTATAAAGAAAGCTGAGTGCCGAAGAATTGATGCTTTTGAACTGTGGTGTTGGAGAAGACTCTTGAGAGTCCCTTGGACTGCAAGGAGATCCAATTAGTCAATACTAAAGGAAGTGAGTCCTGAAGATTCATTAGAAGGATGGATGCTGAAGCTGAAACTCCAATGCTTTGGCCACCTGATGCAAAGAACTGACTCATTTGAAAAGACCCTGATTCTGGGAAATACTGAAGGCGGGAGGAGAAGGGGATGACAGAGCATGAGATGGTTGGATGCCATCACCGACGCAAAGGACATGAGTATGCTCCGGGAATTGGTAATAGACAAGGAAGCCTGGCGTGCTGCAGTCCATGGGACTGCAAAGAGTTGGACATGACTGAGCAACTGAACTATCTTACTGAGTATAACTATCTCCTAAAATCCCTGAGTACTTTCATTTTTGCATGTTAGGAATATGGGTTAACATAGCATCCATTGCATGTGGACATTGTAAAGATAATATGAAGCAATGTGTGAGGAGTGCTCTACTGCATGTTAGGCTGAGGGGCAGGGAGTTAGGATGCTCCTGATTCTAATGACTTTGTGAAGAGGTGCCATACCAAGGCCTGTTCTGGCCACCTCCAGAAGTCTTCCACTTGAGAGATAAACCAAGTGTTTAAATCATTATCATTTTGAATTCTTCCCCCCCTCCCCCACTGGGAGCCAAATCCAATCCCGATTTGTTTCTCCCCCACCATACAGGCATAACAGCACATATTATTTGATGAACGTGCTAGAGGAGACATGAGTCTTTGAGTACAGGGTTGGAGAGGAGCAACTCGAAGCAGTTCCCGACCTGTACCTTTCCAAGTTGGTGTCATATGATCACGTGAGTAACTGAATGTGGGCCAGAGGCCTCTGTCTATTGGTTGAGCAGACCATTGGCCATGAAATGACCTGGCCTGAGAGCTCCGTCCAGTGTGGGGTGTTGGGTGATGACTAACTCGATCAGTCCCTCTTGCTCACGTTTTGGATTTGAGACACACAGACGACAGTTGAATGAAGCTAGGCGAGCAGCAGAGAGAAGCTGCATTATGTGAATGTAATATAATGCACTGGAATATCTGCCCTCACCTAGAGTGGCATTACATTTCTGAGCAGAGGGTTCAGTTCTCTGTGCGTCCTTGTTGCTCTGGTCCTGAGACTTTTCCTTTCTTCTTTGTGGGACCTTCTGTCATGATGCAAAACTAACAGCTAAGTGACCCAGCATGTGCTTCTCTTATCTGTGTTCTATATGGTATCTACAGAAGTTTTTTTCAATGATGCTTACTTTCCTCTGTCAATTAATGGTGTATCATGACCACCTTCACAGGCTGGTAAACATTCTTTTCCAACAGCATACAATCTAGAGTACAAGTGTCCCTCACTCTCTAAAAGTAGAGCGTTCCTGTGACCATTCCGTAAGACAAAACAGTGTGAAGTGAAAAAGAAAGTGCTTGAGGACACATCTTGCTAGTGGATGCACAAAATAAGTTGAGATAAAGCACAGATGGTCACACAGTTTAAAGCTATGGCGGCTTGAGGCTGAGGTGCTGAGTGTGGTTCCCAGGGAAGGGGTTTGTGGGCGCTGTTCTCACTTCTTCGGGTATGCGGTACCTCTATCATGGCTCACTGCAAAGCAGTGCTGAATGCTATTTTCACGTTGTGTCTGTTTTCATAAAAGTGGATATAATCTTTGGATTTCTTTCAGTGACCAAAAACAGGTAATGTTGGTTTTTCTAAAAAGAGAAATGATATAAAGCAAACTTTTGAAAAGCAGAGGATACCTGGATTCTATTGTACGACTATATTTATTTAATTGCTCCCCTAAGGTTGGATACTTATTAGGTCATGACCTATCTTTTTGTTTGTGTGATTGTTTTGCTTTCATATACAGCATCAAAGTCAACATCTTTGAAATGAAATGTTTGTATACAACTATGATATTTTTATAGATAGAAGTCTGATAGGAAGATACTTTTTAATTTATTTTTAATTGATGGATAATTGCTTTACAGTACTGTGTTGGTTTCTACCAAAGATCAACTTGAGTCAGCGATAGATTTACCCATGTCCCCTCCTACCTGAACATCCCTCTCCATTCCTCCCCGCTAGGTTGTTACCAGGCTCTGGTTTGAGTTCCCTGAGTAATGCAGCAAATTCCCATTGGCTATCTATTTTACATATGGTAATGTATGTTTCCATGTTGATAGGAGGATATTTGATAAGCAGAGAAATGTTCTAGTCCAAGGATTTGGTATGAAATAAGCACAGATTTGTGAATAGAAAAACGTAAGACATCTTCTCAAATAATCAAATTTTGCTACTGTTGGCTACATGGAAGGAGATAGTGGCTGAATTATTGATAGATTTGAAAGCTAAGTTAAGGCATGGCCATTATTGAGGGCTTTTTTTTTTTAATATGTGGAAAACCTGGAATATCTTAAGGTGAATCTCTTTTTCCCTTACAAAATTAGTGTTGTGTTGCAGAGAGGGTCAGCAGAGGTTAATCTAGGCCATTTCACCTGAGTTTAATCTATAGTAAAAGGAAAAAATATATATCCTTTTATATTGTAATGTGCTTTGTTAAACAGAAAACGTTATGCGTTTAAGGGTACTTTATCAGTGTAGATATAGTCTTACAACAAATAACGTGCTAAGTAGAGATAAGTCTGTATTGGATTAATACCACCACTTTCTGTTTGTGTCTACCTTTTGAACTGAAAAAGAAAAAAGGGTGTTTCACTGGCTTCTGAAAATAACATAGCTCAAATGGAAGACAATCTCCCCATTTTACAGAAGGAACTGGGGTTAGAAATAGAATGTCATTCATGAAATAGAATGTCAGAGCTATAATGCCAGAATCTGATTTTTCAAGGTCACCTGACTTCACTCTGCATTTTCTCGTGGTGACAGTGAGACTTGGTTATAAAGCATCATCACACAGCTCTTAGTATGAAGGAAGTAGGCCTACACCCTCTTCTGATTTCACATCTCCACCCCCCATTTCCTCCTCACTCTGAGTCAGCCAGTTAGCCAGAAGCAAAGTCTGAATGACAAGCCAGGTAGACTGATTCCAGGCTCAGTTTTTCCCGATAAACGAATGGAAATCCTCTTGTTCTACCTTCCTTCCTCAAATTATTAAACCTTAATATGCACAAGAATCATATGGGCTTTCTTAAGCGTGACTGTTTCCTAGGCCCCGTCCCAGGCACTCCTCCCTTTCTGCAGGCCTGAGGTTAGACTCAGGTATGCAGACTTTTAACACACTCTTCAGATGTTGACGAGGAAAAGGCGTGCACAGAGCAGACTTTAAGAAATGCTGTCTGTCCAATTTCAAGGTTGAAATCTGCTTTGTTTCCCCTTCAAGCATGCCTGCTCTTAGCAAAGTGACTCCAGCCCCGCCTTGGTGTAGCCCCTTATCAGTTCTATGTGTTTTGCAAATTGCATTTGCTCTTCATTTATGGACAAACCAGGTCAGCAGTGCCAGGCCAATAAGAGCTGGATTTTCCCTGGCCTCATGCATCAGTGACATATTTGCCAGCATCGGCCCAGTCCCGACATCCCTGCAGTCGGCTGTGGTTGATGATGATGCAGGATACGCATGACTCGATTTGTGGAGAGCCGGCTAAGCTTTCAGGGAAGTCAATAAGAAAAATCTCATTTTGATCTAAAGATTGGGCTCATTTGATTTGAAAGTCACTGGTGGCAAAAGAAATATGGGGCCCAGGGATGTCTCTTCAAACCCCTCTCTGGCTGTAATCACCCCTGAGAAGCACTTTCTCCATCTGCTTCCGCCTCCCATCCTTTCTCCATAGATTCAATGTGTCAGTGGTAGAGGAGGGAGAAAAAAGCAACAAACACGCTCAGACTTTCTGGATGTTTCTTCTTTCTTACTCTGTACAGAGGAGAAAGGGTCAAAATAGCACCATCAACCGTTCGCCCAAACCATTTGCTATGTGGCTCCTAGGAAACCATATGGCTTTTGTGACTTCCTATATAGGTCTGTGACTTTCACCTTAAAGAGGTCAGAAAGGGAAAAATTAATGCATCATTAGGCTTTATGAAGTAGCTCTTTTCTGGGTATTCCATGGGCTTATGTGCATGTCAAAATGGTAAAGTTTACTTCCAGAGTATCTCTTGACGCTAATGAGATCTGTTTATCCCTGCCTCCCACTTTACTCTTTGCTATAGATTCTACAAAAATCTTTCTAGTTTCCCTGCTTCCTACCTTTTCCCATCAAATTAATTATCCATGAAGCACCTTTGGTGGCTTTGCATTTTCCTAAAGATGCAATCTAAATTTGTGCGGTCCAGTGTGGTAGCCACTAGCCACATGTGATTGTTCAGCAGTTAAAATAGGATGAGTCTGAATTGAGAAAGTGATAACTGTGAACATCAGATTACAAAGATTTAGGGGAAAAAAAGGATATAAAGTATCTTATTAATAATTTTCTATGGATTACACGTTGAAATAATATTTTAATTATACTGGATTAACTAAAATAGGTTATTACATTTAACTTCAGATATTTCTTTTTTACTTTTTAAAATATGGCTACCAGAAGATTGAAAATTACATACACAGCTCACATTGTATGTCTTGGATAGTGCTGGTCTAAACTCTGGAATATGGCTTGTTCTCGTTTTGTTCCATTCCCTTATCACACATGCTCTTTTGGTTATATGAGTTTCTCTTAATCTCTTGAATTCATTACTTATCCTTTGTTCCTGGGGTTTTAGTAAGCTATTGCTGTCTCCCATTACTGCTCTTTCATTAACTCTTACGTATATTTCAGTATGTCTTCTGCATATTGTTTCTTGTATATCACTAGCTCATTCATGACTTCCTGAGTCTGGCTTAGATGGGCTTTTGATGGATCCAGTAAAATCTAGATACACTGTCTTCTGTAATACTATCTTTGCTTTAAAAAGTACATATACAAAAAATCTGCCCATTCCACTAAATTGTAAGCTCTTTCAAGACAAGAGCTATATCTGTCTTATGAATCTTTGACCCCAGAGCAGGAACTTGATAAATGTTGAGTAAATCCAGACATCTTATTAAATGGGCAAGGGAACTGAAATCCAGAAGGGGGGATACTTCTTAACCAAGGTGAATTCATGGCAGAGTACCTCAGGCCAGAACCATGCAGTAGAGACATAGATTTAAATAATGTATAATATTGGAGGGATTTTTAAAAATGTAGTGGACAGAGACTTGTGCATGTTTTCATAATTCTACCGAAAAAGATAAAGAAAGACCTAACTCACAGAACCAGCTGTGATGCCAAGCCTGATCCTGTCTGGAAGAGTCTCCAGCCTAAGGAAATCCCTCTTCAGCAGCCCTGACTCCAACACTTCTGGCACCGTCAGGCTGGGGGGAATAGGGACAGGAGAAGGGAATGACAAGACAGTGGAGGTCTGGGCGATAAATAGGTGGAGTAGATATGTATCATAGGACAAGCTGAGTCAGGCCTCAGTGTATTCAGGGAAATTATCCACCTGACTTACAGAGCAGAGGTCATTTCTTGGGATGTTGGCACCACCATTCCTCAGGTTGACATATTTCTGAAGAGAACAAAATGAGAAGAGTGATTTTTAGTCATGAAGCCTCTAGGGTTCTGGTATCATCCTTTGCCATACATGCATCTGGGAGAAACTTCTTTCTGGTCCTAGCAATAGATAGCTTAGTGCATTTGCAAAATATGTCATGTTATAGGTTCTTTAGCAAAAAGTGATATGAAGGAGAAGTTTATTTTCTGTAGGACTTTCTACTATAATTGAGTCTAACCTTTTTTTCCTAATTGTAAACTCAATGTAGGAAAGGTGGTAAATTATTAGCAATAGAAGAGAAACTTTATGCATAATTCCAACAGCCCGAATAATTCCACTCTATATTTTCTGTAAGTCTTTTTAGTATTCTTCATGTTTATTCACTGATAGTTTTATAAAAGTAAGATACTGTGAATACATTTTAGTAGTGTTTCCTTTTAATTATGTATCATGCACTCCTGTGTCAATAAATACTCTTTAGTAATATGATTTATGTTGTCTACTTAATATTCTAATATATTTAAACCTTTCCAACAGTCTTCTTTATTGAACATTCAAATTGTTTCCATTTTTTTGTATTATAAATCACTCTACATGTATTCCCTTATGAACATCTCTGATTTTTCCAAAAGACAAATTTGTAAAAGAAGAATAGGTTGCTAAAAGATAATACACATTTTAAAGGATCTTAGTATTTATTTTTAATTAGTCTCCTAAAAGTTTTATTACAAACTGATTTCAAAGTTCTCAAGTATTCTCTGCACACTACTTTCATGTTTATAAGTTGTACCACCTACTATCATGAAATTTGTTTCCCATTATGTTGATGATACTTCCAAAAGGGAATAAATTCCCCCCTAAACTGCCAAAATTAATTCTAGACTCAAAATCATATTGATGCCCAGCTGATTATATCCACTTTCCTCTAGATTCTTAAAAGTGGCATTTCCCAAAATACTCCATGAGAGAAGAGTTCTATGGTGAGGTAAGTTTAGGCAAAGCCATTGTTCATCAAGACCTGAAGATCTTGAAAAAATCTTGCAATAAACTTGAGGAGGTCCAAATCTGTTCAAATCGGTTTTCTTCCCTAAGGCTATTTGGTCACCAAACTACTGGGGGAAAAAATTTCAAGTCTGCATACCTCCATGGTATGCACTTAGAGAGCTGCCCATCTAGAGTAAGCTCAAGGCAGTACATTATGGGGACTGTACAGTACCTGATTTTCTTTTAATTCTATGTACTTGACCACAGGAGGTAGGGCCAAATCAGTTTGAGTTCCTGTGCACATTGTCACATGACCAAGCTGAAGGACGCTCTATTATCAGGCCTTACGGAAATTTCCAGTAAGCCAAGACCAAGTTTCTGATGAGCTAAGACTAGAACTTTATCTCAAAAGCTCTTTCTACTCCCCACACCCCCCCAAAAATCAGCTGGCTTATGACTTTGTGATTGCAAATATATTTTCATCTATGTCAATCTTCATGTATATAAGTGAAAAATCATTATTGTTACCTGTTTAATTTTTGGCCCAAACTATTTTAAGACTCAAATAGAGAATAAGAGAATATTTGTTAAAAAATCTCTCTTAGGCCAGTGTTTCTCAGAAACAGAGAAATGTAAAAATCAAAATTTTGGTTCCCGGTGAGATTGTATTTCTCAAATATCAGAATTTCACATGCCACCATTTTCTTTTTGTATTTTAGCATTTTAAAAAATTAGCTCAAAGTCTTATATACTTATACACTTTAATTTATCCTCAAGAAAAAAAAATTTGAAAACATAGATTTGACAGTTTTACCTTTTTCTAATAGATACTAAAACAAAAACATAAAACTGCCTATAAAACACCTAAGATTATATCAGGCCTTGACAAACATTTTTGGTAAAAGAGAGTAAATATTGCAGGGATTGAGAGCCATGGAGTCTGTGTCACAGTTACTTAGCTTTGTTGCTGTAGTGCAAAAGCAGTCCTAGGCAACAAGTAAACAAATAAACATGGCTCTGTTCCAATAAAAGCTTCATTTACAAAGACAGACAGGAGCTGGATTTGGCTCATGGGTTGTAGTTAGCCAACCTCTGCTCCTCATGAAACAAAGAGTGTATTGAAATTTGCACCTTCTAAATAATTGCACTGATTCATTTTAGACACGATCTGAATGCTCTAACCTGGGCAATAATTGAACAGCAAAATCTCTCTCTTTTTTTTTTTTTACGTTCTACCTCTGTTTTCTGCGATAGTCCCAATTTCAAGCCACATGTCTCAAATATTGGGATAAGATTCATCACTCTAAATCTCATAAGACATTAAAATAAAAATCAGGAACTAATCTTTGCTGGTTCAACAAAAGAATAGACATCTTGAGACAGACTAACCTTTCTTCACCTTCCTAATGAATTCTGCAGAAATATCCTACTCCTTGATTTTACTCTTGCAAAATTATTCTTCATAAGAGGAAGAAAAAAGCCCCACAACCCAAGCAAACTGGGCTCCTAAATTATTGACACATTAAAATTTAAAATGTTAATTAACAGAGGCTCTTATCTGAGAGCAGCAAATTTGCCATTAGTTCCCAACTTTGCTGAATCTAAACTCCTATGTAGGTTTTGTTTGACTGAGTTAGTCCACGGTTTACCCTAGTGGCCTCAAGATTTACAAGAGGGGAAACTTACAAGGCTTGTTTCTGCCACACCTGTCCATTGAGCCAACACCACTGAGCTTTGTAGATAGGAAGAATATGTTTTCCTGTACAAATATGATAAACCCATCAATTCACTGCTCACTATTTTCCACCCTAGATGTTCACAAATAATAATACATCTGAATATCATTTTTTCATGTTTACAAAACTTCTCCAAAAATGGATAGTCCCATTATTGTTTACTAATCCAAGAGCTAGGAATTTCTATCCTCATTTTACAAGTGAGGAATCCCAAATTAATCCTGCAGTTGAACTGCCAGCTATACTGTAGGGAGGACCCTGGGGCCATGCTAGCCAATTTCCACCTGCTGGATGGTGATTTCCAAGTGCTCCTCAAGGTAACTCTTTTCTCCATTCTGCTCTGCCATACCCTGATCATCTCTACCATCCCAGGCCATACTCCTAACCCAGCCCTCCATTCACCATGGTGGTCCTGATAGCATCCATTCAAGGGTGCCTGGATGGGTCAAGGTAAGTACATCTTTAGTACTGAAACACAGCTCTATTCTAACTTATTCATTAATAATATAAATTCCCACCCTTAATTTAACTTATATCTCCTAATTCTATGTTCAATGTTTTCCTATACATTGTAGCTGATTCTGAGATGTAGAGGAATTTAATTAATATTGGCTGAATTGCTAATACAGCTTTCAGTTACAAAGAGTAATTAGATAATTAGAATGAGAATTTGTAAATTAGCATACATTGATGCATCCACTTTTTTTTTTCATTTGCAAACAATCTGAATAAGTCTGTCCAGAGTCCAAGAATATATAGGCACCTTCTGTATCATCTAGTTCAACTATTACATGTTTAAGGAAACATGGGAGAAATTTGGCCAAGATCATAAATAATAGTGATAAATAATGATTATCATTCCTTACCATGTGCTTGACATGACCCTAAATGCTATAAACGTGTTAAGGCAGGTTGATTGTTACTCCAGTTTACAAATGAAGCATCTAGGACTTAGAGAAATAGACTTGCCATGGATCATATGGGTGTAGGTGCTGGGTCTATGTGAGGACAGAACATCTGACTCTTGAGCTGCTGTTTAGCATAGTCATTCTCAAGAGCAAAGCCCAAAGTTGTGATAAGAATGGCTCTGGTCTTTGCTAAAAAGGGCACTTTGTCTATATGGTCTTCCTTCTCAAACCCAAGGGCAGTCCAACCATGAGAAAAACATCAGACACATCTGAAGGCAATTCTACAAAGTGTGGCTTTGCACTGTGGCTGACTGCCACACTGCCTGAAGTATGCAGTGCCCAGGACCCATCATCTCCAGGGACACTAATTTAACTAGTCTTGAGTGGGGCTGAGGTATTAGCATTTTTCAAAGTTCCTAGATAATTCAAATGGGCAGTCAGGGTTGAAATAGCAACAGGCATGCATGTTTCCCAGAAAGAGGGAGTTACTGAATCCCCAAGGTGGGATAAGGAGCAATAGGCCTAGAAGTGAATGAGATGTATCTGGAGGAAGGGCTTTCATTGCCCTGGGTAAGCAGATTCTTTTCACTCCAGGAAACCACCAGGGAAGAGAACACAGGGGCTGGAGATGGAATGCTTGAAGACTGCCATTTTCACCTTGAGGCTTTTTCAGAATAGTGTTTGGGGATCACTGGGCCTCTAATGGTCCCCACATCCTTTGCTCAGCAAATTGTTGGCTTCTCCTGCCTTTTCTCTCTTGAATATAACTTTCTTGAATGTTTAGAGTCAACCACACACCTAAATGGGCATTTGTCATTTATGTAGCTGAAGATGTGTGATCAATCAGCCTTGTCAGCTAAAAAGGAGGCTGGCTTCTTGCATTTAAAATGAATATTGACTGGAAAAGGCGGGGGGTGGGAAAAAAAATCACAAGTGAAAAAAATGGCTGACTCAGGCCAATCTCAATGCATATAGTGTGAAATAACATTGTTAAGGGAGTTTGGCTGGGGTTGGAATTATGCAAGAGCCTCTCAGCACAACCTAAGATGTCTGGGAAAGTTGCTCTGTAAATTTCTGTGTTAAAAGATTTGTGTTCTTGGGAAAGTTATTTACCTTCCCTCAATCTTGTAAATGAAATGAGATTGGTATATGATAGTACCTAATTTATGGGGTTGATTAAACAAGATAAGTCATCTGCTTATCACAATGTCTGGCATGTAGGACACACTCTACCAGTGCTGGTGCTATCATTATTGCTCATTTCTGCTTAGTTTTACTATTGCCTGTTTAAACAAACCCAACATTAAATACCTCCTCCTTCAAGAAGGCCTCTTGATAACACCTATGCTCCAAGAGAAGTAATCTATGTTAAATGCCCTCCTAATACTTTGTAGCTCTCTCTTGAAATCACCACTTATCATGCTTTTTTGTGTCTTTGCCCTTTTTTTTTAAGCATATAAACTAATTGATTACCAAGTGGTTTCTCACTAATCTTTCCCAAAAGCTCCCATTACAGACTAATGATCCAATATTTGTAAAGTTTAAATATCTTGGACAAATAATAGATAACAATGAATGTGATCATCTCAGAGGCTCTCAGCACAAGACGTGATACATAGAAAATGTTCTATACAGTTAGCTGCCATTAACATTTATTGTTTACTGTGATATTGCAAGCATTATCTATTTGATTCCTCACAACAGCAGATCCTCTTAATATGCCCATTTCACAGTTGAGGGTTAAGGCACAAAGAAGGTGAAGTAATTTGCCTAAGATCATGTAGCTAGTGAGGGGCAAAGCCAGGATAAGGACCCCTGGGTCCAACTATTAATATATTCAGAGTCTTGATATTAAGCCAGGAATAGAGAACATCAGATTTCATGCCTGAGTAGCACATGAGAAAACTGACAAAGGAAAATCAATACTGGCTAGACTAGTCCTGTGGATTTTGGCTAGTAAGAAGAGGAAGCCATAAGTGAAAGAAATTTTAAGCTTTAACCTGTGTCAAAGTCAAGTAAAAATCAGTTAGATTTCATCAAACTACTGATCAAAGTGCCAAAAATGGTTTAATTTTTTAAAAGCACATGTAACGTCTTTTCATCTGCTTGACTGGTCAAGCCAGTAAAAACAGTAAAAGCAGTTTATTCAATAAAAACACCCACACCGTCACTGTGGTTGTTGGGCCAAGTTGGCCAGCCAAGCAGACAGTTAAAGTGGTCAACCAGGTGTGGATAGAGCCTTGGAGGGAAATGTTGAAAGAAGACACTAGCAAAATACTTTAATGTCTGTAGCAATCATTCAGAGGGTGCATCAAGGTATCTGGCTAAGGAAACTCCAGCTGCACAGGGCAAAGGAGGAGGGGGTAGATTTGCATAGGAGCCCAGGAACCAACTGAGAATCAGGACTGAGTGTCTCCTTTGTTCCTAAAATTCTAAGCTGTCTGGATCTGTTGGAGTAGCCTGAGTGGCTTTGACCAGCTCATTTGGAAGAGAGGGCTCAAAACTTCTGAAATAAGTAACTCTGAGGGTTGAAATACGTGGATCTAAGATGTTAGCTCCTTGTTACAATCATGAAAGGGATGGCTCTTGTGGGCCCAAGAGACAGAGGACCCTGGAACACTCCCTGATTCGGATCTTCAGGGTGCAGTGTTGAACCTTGTGAAGCAGTTTTTTCAGTGAATTAACACACACACACAAACACACATGTACACACACACAGATATAAATTCCAGAGCCCAGAGCAGTTTTGCCTTGGACTAAACCAAGCACAGCATTGAAAACCTATAGGATATTCAGTAGGGATTTACACTGGCAAGGATGAAGTACCTGGAGCCCCATGGAGTATAGTTCATTCTGGAACAACCAGCACTCGACAGCAGTAGGGGAGTTCTCTAGGTTCAAGAAGACACATCAGAGTTTTGGCTCTACTGAGCAAGAGTCATTCTCATGACTTCATTGTAGAATGGTCAGGAAATGGGGGGGTTGGGGTTCCTGCTAACCCAGGCAAGTCATTCAGTGCATAGTGTTCTCTGGGAGAGGGAGATGCTACTGAGGGGAATGTTACTCACACCTAAGATCGTGGCATCCGGTCCCATCACTTCATGGGAAATAGATGGGGAAACAGTGGAAACAGTGTCAGACTTTATTTTTCTGGGCTCCAAAATCACTGCACATGGTGACTGCAGCCATGAAATTAAAAGACGCTTACTCCTTGGAAGGAAAGTATGATCAGCCTAGATAGTATATTCAAAAGCAGAGACATTACTTTCCGAATAAGGTCCATCTAGTCAAGGTTATGGTTTTTCCTGTGGTCATGTATGGATGTGAGAGTTGGACTATGAAGAAGGCTGAGCACCGAAGAATTGATGCTTTTGAACTGTGGTGTTGGAGAAGACTCTTGAGAGTCCCTTGGACTGCAAGGAGATCCAGCCAGTCCATTCTGAAGGAGATCAGCCCTGGGATTTCTTTGGAAGGAATGATGCTAAGGCTGAAGCTCCAGTACTTTGGCCACCTCATGCAAAGAGTTGACTCATTGGAAAAGACTCTGATGTTGGGAGGGATTAGGGGCAGGAGGAGAAGAGGACAACAGAGGATGAGATGGCTGGATGGCATCACTGACTCGATGGACGTGAGTTTGAGTGAACTCTGAGAGTTGGTGATGGACAGGGAGGCCTGGTGTGCTGTGATTCATGGGGTCGCAAAGAGTCAGACACAACTGAGTGACTGAACTGAACTGAAGGTTGTAAATCTAGACATTGAGCTACTGGTGACTTTTCAAAATCCATTAGACCTAAATAGATCGATAGATTAGATAGATTGATCCGCATAGACAAACAGACACTGAGGGTAGAAAAAAAATGCCTATTTAAGAATGAGGGCAGGCCTGGAGGAAGAATGCTGTTTAGAAAAGCTACACAATTGAGATTACTTCTAAACATATATTTAATGAGAAAAATGAAAATTAATTTGGTCAATTAGAAAATAATGAAGACATTGCAAAAATAACTATTGACAGAAGGCCAATTGGGGATTTTTGCAGTAATTTGAGTATAACACACGCTGTAGAATCAGCAGATTATGAGGGGTTGCCTCCTAGATTAGAGTTGTATCATGTCTACTTAATTTGGGCAGTGATTTCTTCATTTAGCAAGTGGAATTGTGATCTGAAATGAGCCCAAAAGCCAGACAGTAGGGTTCTAAATTTCAAAATCAGAGAGAGTTCGCATAATGGTGACAGTTCAGCTTAGGTATGACTCGTATTAATAGATATTAAGGAGATGGGACCTAAAGAAAGGATGTCCTAACAAAAACACAAAAAGGAGTTCGAGGGGCAGGCCGTGGTCAATTAGCCAAGTTTATGCTGTATTAACCACTTTATAATCAGATTACTGGAAAATAGCAGAAGCCATTCCAGATAAATCATTGCTTCTTCAGGTTATCAGAGGGGAAGGCAGTATGCAATCTTACCAGAGTGAAGGACGAGGGCATCATTTCTTTTTATGTGTGTATATTCATCAGGAAAGAAATTAAGAGCTGGCTGAACTCCTGTAGAATAAGATTCCATAAAGGTTCACTCGCAAATTAAAATGTATGTGTGCGTGTGCCTCTGGTGTGTGTGTGTGGAGGTGGATTTTGAAAGATCCTGGATGGCATCTTCCTGACACCAGAGACTATTTTTAATGAATGCCAGGTTGGTGGGGTGTTATAGGTATGGGCCCAGGACTTAGTATGATTTTAAGCCTGTGATAACTCTGAAAAATATTAACCAAACTATTGAGAGATGATACTGTAGGATGTTAGAACTGAAGGAATCTTAGCAACCGCCTTCTTCTGCTCATCTTCTTAGCCATTTCAGGGCCAGAGATGTTAACTCCTTTCCCAGAATCACATGGTCTGTCTGTGTCACAACCTGAGCTAAAACTATATTGAGGGAGAAGGGTCTGTCTATCATATCACCCCACTTGCTGATGATACCAGTTTGCGGCATCTGTTGCTAACGACTGGGCTCAATAAATAGCTTCAGAATTCGAAAATAAGAAGAGGAAATTCCATTGGAAATGAAAGTGAAAGATTAGTTCTGTGTGTGAAAATAATCCCCAATGGCCAGTCTTGACAGCTGGGCAAATGTCCTATGAGTAAGCATGCTGGATAAATGTGGTTGAGTTCTTTGTTGAATCATCTGGTAAGGGGGAAGGCATCACTCAGAGCTGCTTGTAAGGCAACATCACAAAAGAGGAAGGGCAGGGTGGTCAGGCTATACTGGTGTCCATTATTTAAATTTTGGAAACACTTCTAGGTGAATAAAAAATCCTAGACATTGGAGCCATTCCAGAGAAAAACAGCACATAATTAAGGGAATGGAATAAAGAAACTGATTTATTGAAGAAATTAAAGCAACACACTTTTATAGCTCTGTCACAAATAAGGGCATGTCTCTGACATATATCAAAGGCTTTAATAGGAATAATGAGTTAATCCAGGGAGAGATGATTTAGGCACAACATCAGAGGGCAAGGCAACTTGATGGGATTGGGGAATTACCTGTTGAAATGATGAAATTGTCATTTTCAAACGAAAGTGAGACAAAAACACAGCAATTAAGAAGATGGTGCTTCACAGCAATTTTATACAAAGCGATTTGATTTTTAGCTTTTGATGAAACTGAGCCAGTAGAATCATGCTTTCCATATTTCCTCAATTTTTGGAGAAATTTGAACTTATGACACATCATCAGTTTAATAGCAGCTATTACATGCAGGGAGGAAAACACTGTATTACATATATAGGTTGATTGCAGTCTACATCTCAGTTTGAAAAGTATTAAAATGTAAACAATATATTCATTTTAGAATTGGAGAAGTGGAGAAATCATTGAGAAGAGACACGTATTATCCTGACATAGCATATATTTTCTGTGAGTTCAATTCCTGACTACTCGAAGGCTAAGCATATAGTTGTATGATTGTTGACGTCTAGCTATTCTGTTTGCTGTGTCCACATTTCCTTCTCAGAGACTTTGTTCTCACCCTGGTGATGGGGAAACTTACTGATTCTTCTGGTCACTACTGACTGGACCAGGAATAAATCTGATCTGAATAAGCCAATCAGTTCCCTTAATTTCAAAATAAAAGATGTACCAGAAAAGAAAGATGCAGTCAGTTAGATGGGAGGTCTTGCAAAGTTGGGGTCAGCATTGGATCATGGCATCAAACACCACAAACAAATCTAAATTAGTAAGGGGCAGCAAAGTTGTCAGTAAAAAAGAGCTGGTGTGGATTAAGAAAAACACATCCAATATCCAGCTAGCACCAGAAAAATTAGAAATGTACTCTATTTCCATATAGCCCCTTCTCCCAAAAGATTCAGTGTGACTCCATGAGGCAGATAAAGGAGCTTCCATACCTCACTTTCAATGCAGGTTCCTAAGTGGTCTGGCTTAACTCAGTATCCGATCTTTGGATGCCTTTGACTTTCTCTTCGTTAAGGATGCATTTTTATCTCAGCTAGCTTCACTGGGTATCTGTCCCTGGCAACTTTAATCCCTTTCTCTCTGCTCCTGCCCATTTCATTAATGCTTCCCGGTTATAACACATTAATGAAAAGCTTTTCAGAGAAAACTCATGATGCTGACGCAGACTGGATTGTGACATGTGCTCAGTTGCTTCAGTCGTGTCCCACTCTTTGCGACCCCATGGACTGTAGCCTGCCAGGCTCCTTTGTCCTTGGGATTATCCAGGCAAGAATACTGGAGTGGGTTGCCAATTCCTTCTCCAGGGGATCTTCCCAAACCAGGGATTGAACCCATGTCTCTTGCATCTTCTGCACTGGCAGGCAGATTCTTTACCTACTGCACCACCTGGGAAGGAAGCCTTGTGGATTGTGACATGGGTTGTAGTAATCCTCCAAACAGACGGACGTAATTTCCATTGCTGAAATAACTGGCCTCAAAACCATTGTCTCAGCTACTGGTATGGTTGTGGTGCACACTGGGCCAACCCTTGTCAGGAAGCCAGGTGCTAACTCTGTGTGTGTTTTTTGGACCTTGCCTTTCACAGATCCCATTCTCATGAACTGTTCAATTGTAGGACTTCTTAGACATGGCCAGCCTCCCTCACCCCAAACATTGTTTATCCAGGACACTAGGAACAACATTTATGTTCTTAGGATTTATAAGTCTTTCCTTCCCGATAGCCCTTGTGGTTGTCATTTTGATAACAGGCCATTCTGATTTCAAGAAAACCTCATTTTCTGTTCTGAATTGCGATGCCTTCTTCTGCAGTAGTTTGCTAAGCAAGCGTATAGGCTGTTTGCTACGCTTTCAACCCTCATGCATTTTTAATGATTTACAAGGAAAAGATTGTTCCCCTCCTCCTCTTTTTTTATAATAAATTTAATGACTTAATACACATCAAGTGGAATTGTTGGTTTGTGGTGACGGTTTTATAATTCCAAGTTCAAGGGTTTTTTCTATTTAATTATGCACAATAACTCTCATGGAATATCATGCAATAACAAAAACATGCACTGATGTTGGCATAAGAGCCTGTTGTTTATTAGTATTAGTTCTGTACTTTATGTTTGAAATAAAATATTTGGAACTAATGTTGGCCATGTTTTCTCCAAACCAGATAAAAAAAAAAAAAAAACTTTCTCCCTGAAAATACCATGCTCCAATCTTCAGCGATAAAAGCCAGCAGCTCTTGAGATAGCAAATTAAATTTTATTTGTAGAAAGCGCTTGTGCTGTGTTTTGTTGCTTGCTCAGAGTTATTTTTTAATACTAATAATTTAATAAAGTGAAAGACCGATACATTGACCTGTGCTCTCCAAGGCACCAGAGTATTTCCCGAGGTTAAAAGGCATAGCTTGCTGAAAGGTTGTTTGTTTTACATTCTAACCTATTACTTACTTCTCAGGCTTTCTTGCCAGATCTAGCCTTAGCTTTTGAAATCAGTTTTGAATTTTAGAAAACATAAAGTGGTCGAATTTTCAGAGCCTGTGAGTCAGACATCTAAAACACTGATAAAGACTGCTTTTTCTAAGAGCCAGCACATTTGAATTTTGTGCTGGTGAATAGTAAAGTTATCTTCATACCATTGCTTAAAAATAACTTAAGAGCTTCTTGGTAGAAAGGAAGTAGATATCTAGTCTCTAAAGACAAATTCAGCAAGGAGACTTGTTCAGTATTTCCACCCTGCATTATGCTTCATTTACAGAGAGAGAAATTACCCAGAGTCCACTTCTGGAGAATCTAGGTGCATGGTTCTAGACTTAGGTAAGTGTCCTGAGAGCCAGAGTGTTTTGCCTCAGTGGAGAAGGACGAGCCTGAGGGCTGCAGAATGTTTAGCTAAGCTGGAGCTAGAAGATAATAGCTAAACATAAAGCCAAAGGCAAAAGCCAAGCAGTCATTCTATCTGAGGCATCTATCTGAAGGAGCTAGATAGGAAGGGGGGGAGGAGTGGGGTGTGTGTGTGTGTGTGCACGTATGTGTGCACATGTGCACTCTCAGTCACTCAGTTGTGTCTGACTCTTTTGTGACCCTATGGACTATAGGCCACCAGGCTCCTCTGTCCATGGGATTTCCCAGGCAAGAATATTGGAATGGTTTGGGGTTTGCCATTTCCTCCTCCAGGGGATCTTCCCAACCCAGGGACTGAACCCTCTTCTTCTGCACTGGCAGGTGGATTCTTTACCATTGAGCCACCTGGGAAAGTAAGAAGGTTAGAACCAGATGCAAGGTGATAGGACAGCTTCTGGAAACCCTTGAAAAAAAGTGGAGTTGGAGAACATGGATAGTGCTTGGAGAGATTGTCTGAGGTCCTAGACAGACCCAAGGCTGCCTAGAGAGTACCTGTAAACTTTCTGTGAAGAGAAGTATAATATAATAGTTAAAGGTTCAAATTCCGAGGTAGTACGCACATGGATTCAAGTTCAAGTTCCAGCTTTACTTCTTCTCAGCAGTGATATGTTCCTGGGCAGGTCATGCTGCTTTTAAATATGCAGTGGCTTTATGCATTAAACTGGGCAAGTACAATAGTGTTCTTTATAAAGGCTGTCATAAAATTTAAATAATGTAATGCTACTTTTGTTATTAGTGTTGAGTCAAGAACAGCTACTAATTCAGATTCTTTTAATGTCGAAATACTGCTTTAAATGATATACATAGACATATTTGTATCAATAGAAATATGTATGTTTTGTGGGTTTTATGCATAAGTGACATTGGGCATCTATGTTTTTATTTTTAAAATATTTTATTTATTTTGTGTATTTTTTTCCTTTCATATAAACATGTTTATTGAGGTGTAGCAATCATACAGTGAAATGAAGTATACGCTGAGGTGTATAATTTGATTAGTTTTAACATGTGAATTGATGCTTTTGAATTGTGGTGTTAGAGAAGACTCTTGAGAGTACCTTGGACTGCAAGGAGATCCAACCAGTCCATTCTGAAGGAGATCAGCCCCAGGTGTTCTTTGGAAGGACTGCTGCTAAAGCTGAAACTCCAGTACTTTGGCCACCTCATGCGAAGAGTTGACTCATTGGAAAAGACTCTGATCCTGGGAGGGATTGGAGGCAGTAGGAAAAGGGGATGACAGAGGATGAGATGGCTGGATGGCATCAGCGACTTGATGCACATGAGTGTGAGTGAACTCTGGAAGTTGGTGATGGACAGGGAGCTGTGCTGCGATTCATGGGGTCGCAAAGAGTTGGACACGACTGAGTGACTGAACTGAACTGAACTGAACACATGAATTCATCACTGTAAACCATACCCCTTTCAAGACATAGAATATTTCAGTCATTACAGAAAGCCACATTGTGCTTTATCCAAGTTAAACCCTCCTACCATCCCATCATCCCAGAAGTGCATCCTTTACTGAGTATAATCATAGATTAGCTTTGCCTGCCCTACGACTTCATTTAAATGGAATCATGCAATACATATTATTTTGTATCTGAATTCTTTTGCTCAGGAGAAATATTTTGGAGATTTATCCATGTGGCTATGTGTAACAGTAGTTCATCCTTTTAAATTGCCAAGGAGCACTCTTTTTATAATTATATCACACTTTTCCCATTCTCCTACAGATGGAAATCTGGTGTTTTCATTCTAGTACTAAAATAAAGCAGCTATGTTGTTGTTGGTGTTCAATTGCTCAGTTATGTCTGACTCTTTGTGACCCCATGGACCGCAACACACCAATTCCCAGAGCTTGCTCAAACTCATGTCCATTGAGTTGGTGATGCCATCCAGCCATCTCACCTTCTGTCATCCCCTTCTCCTCCTGACTTCTATCTTTCCCAGCATCAGAGTCTTTTCAAATGTGTCGGTGCTTTGCATCAGATGGCCAAAGTATTGGAGCTTCAGCATCAGTCCTTCAATTGAATATTCAGGGTTGATTTCCTTTAGGATTGACTGGTTTGATCTCTTTGGAGTCCAAAGAACTGTCAAGAGTCTTCTCCAACACCGCAGTTCAAAAGCAGTAATTCTTCAGTACTCAGCATTCTTTACGGTCCAACTCTCACATCCATATATGACTGCTGGAAAAACCATAGCTTTGACTAGATGGACCTTTGTCAGCAAAGTAATGTCTCTGCTTTTATTGAATACATTGTCTAGGTTTGTCATAGCTTTTCTTCCAAGGAACAAGTGTCTTTTAATTTCTGTTCTTAAATATATTTCTTTGTCTAAAGACTTTTGGAAGACTGTGATCTGAATTTCAGCTCAGTTCAGTCACTCAGTCGTGTCTGACTCTTTGAGATCCATGGACTGCAGCACGCCAAGCTTCTCTGTCTATCACCAGCTCCCCGAGCTTACTCAGACTCATATCCATCAAGTCAGTGATGCCACCCAACCTTCTTATCCTCTGTCAGCCCCTTCTTCCACCTTCAGTCTTTCCCAGCATCAACGTCTTTTCTAGTGAGTCAGTTCTTCACATCAGGTGGCCAAAGTATTGGAGTTTCAGCATCAGCATCAATCCTTCCAATGAATATTCAAGACTGATATGACTTAAGTGATCTGACTTAAGCATCTTTTATTTTCAACACATAGGATAGACTCCCCCTGAGAGATAGGTGCTTAGACAATAGGTCCTGATATTAATAGGAGAAAATGGTAAATATTTTCCAACTTGTTTCTTTGCTTTTTCATATATGTATGTATGTATATGTGGATTTTAATGAACAAATATCACCTCCTCATCTATAGGTTTTTAGAGGATAGCTATCTGACTTAAGTACCTAATTTTCAGATATAGTGTAGACTTCCCATAGACTATTTTTGCATATGTAATTTTTTAAAAATATAGAAGACCCAGAGTTTAATTCTGAAAGAATCCACAGTCATATGAATGACAGATTTAGGGTATGACTGGGGACTAGAATGGACACAGAGCTCTTTTAATTCTGCCTAACAAAGCCACAGGCTAATGTTGAAGAATGTTTGTATGATCTCTCCAGTGGGGAATCAGTTTCTCAAACACAGGAGTCTTTACAGAGATCCAAAGTAATCATAAAACTATTATAACCACAAGACCTCTTCATGGTTATCCCCTCAATAGTGAATGCTCCCTTTTAAAGCCAGCTCTTATTTTCAGAGAAGGATTGTAGTATCTCTAGCCTGGAAGAAATCCCTATTCCTGTGGCTAATTTACTTCAACTCTGTGGTTCTTGGATGAAGGATGGAGTGGAAACCACCGGAGGTGATTGACTCTGAATTCTAGTCCTAAGCAATGTATGAAGAGCTTCAGTGATCTTTAGCCATTTAGCCTGCCTTCCTTCCCTGGAAAATACTGTCCAGCTATTCCCTGATGGCTCAACTGGTAAAAAAAAAAAAAAA
>SJYA01001215.1:3505999-3662702 GCA_006410615.1 Neotragus moschatus | reverse complement strand
GTGTGTGTGTGTGTGTGCACGTATGTGTGCACATGTGCACTCTCAGTCACTCAGTTGTGTCTGACTCTTTTGTGACCCTATGGACTATAGGCCACCAGGCTCCTCTGTCCATGGGATTTCCCAGGCAAGAATATTGGAATGGTTTGGGGTTTGCCATTTCCTCCTCCAGGGGATCTTCCCAACCCAGGGACTGAACCCTCTTCTTCTGCACTGGCAGGTGGATTCTTTACCATTGAGCCACCTGGGAAAGTAAGAAGGTTAGAACCAGATGCAAGGTGATAGGACAGCTTCTGGAAACCCTTGAAAAAAAGTGGAGTTGGAGAACATGGATAGTGCTTGGAGAGATTGTCTGAGGTCCTAGACAGACCCAAGGCTGCCTAGAGAGTACCTGTAAACTTTCTGTGAAGAGAAGTATAATATAATAGTTAAAGGTTCAAATTCCGAGGTAGTACGCACATGGATTCAAGTTCAAGTTCCAGCTTTACTTCTTCTCAGCAGTGATATGTTCCTGGGCAGGTCATGCTGCTTTTAAATATGCAGTGGCTTTATGCATTAAACTGGGCAAGTACAATAGTGTTCTTTATAAAGGCTGTCATAAAATTTAAATAATGTAATGCTACTTTTGTTATTAGTGTTGAGTCAAGAACAGCTACTAATTCAGATTCTTTTAATGTCGAAATACTGCTTTAAATGATATACATAGACATATTTGTATCAATAGAAATATGTATGTTTTGTGGGTTTTATGCATAAGTGACATTGGGCATCTATGTTTTTATTTTTAAAATATTTTATTTATTTTGTGTATTTTTTTCCTTTCATATAAACATGTTTATTGAGGTGTAGCAATCATACAGTGAAATGAAGTATACGCTGAGGTGTATAATTTGATTAGTTTTAACATGTGAATTGATGCTTTTGAATTGTGGTGTTAGAGAAGACTCTTGAGAGTACCTTGGACTGCAAGGAGATCCAACCAGTCCATTCTGAAGGAGATCAGCCCCAGGTGTTCTTTGGAAGGACTGCTGCTAAAGCTGAAACTCCAGTACTTTGGCCACCTCATGCGAAGAGTTGACTCATTGGAAAAGACTCTGATCCTGGGAGGGATTGGAGGCAGTAGGAAAAGGGGATGACAGAGGATGAGATGGCTGGATGGCATCAGCGACTTGATGCACATGAGTGTGAGTGAACTCTGGAAGTTGGTGATGGACAGGGAGCTGTGCTGCGATTCATGGGGTCGCAAAGAGTTGGACACGACTGAGTGACTGAACTGAACTGAACTGAACACATGAATTCATCACTGTAAACCATACCCCTTTCAAGACATAGAATATTTCAGTCATTACAGAAAGCCACATTGTGCTTTATCCAAGTTAAACCCTCCTACCATCCCATCATCCCAGAAGTGCATCCTTTACTGAGTATAATCATAGATTAGCTTTGCCTGCCCTACGACTTCATTTAAATGGAATCATGCAATACATATTATTTTGTATCTGAATTCTTTTGCTCAGGAGAAATATTTTGGAGATTTATCCATGTGGCTATGTGTAACAGTAGTTCATCCTTTTAAATTGCCAAGGAGCACTCTTTTTATAATTATATCACACTTTTCCCATTCTCCTACAGATGGAAATCTGGTGTTTTCATTCTAGTACTAAAATAAAGCAGCTATGTTGTTGTTGGTGTTCAATTGCTCAGTTATGTCTGACTCTTTGTGACCCCATGGACCGCAACACACCAATTCCCAGAGCTTGCTCAAACTCATGTCCATTGAGTTGGTGATGCCATCCAGCCATCTCACCTTCTGTCATCCCCTTCTCCTCCTGACTTCTATCTTTCCCAGCATCAGAGTCTTTTCAAATGTGTCGGTGCTTTGCATCAGATGGCCAAAGTATTGGAGCTTCAGCATCAGTCCTTCAATTGAATATTCAGGGTTGATTTCCTTTAGGATTGACTGGTTTGATCTCTTTGGAGTCCAAAGAACTGTCAAGAGTCTTCTCCAACACCGCAGTTCAAAAGCAGTAATTCTTCAGTACTCAGCATTCTTTACGGTCCAACTCTCACATCCATATATGACTGCTGGAAAAACCATAGCTTTGACTAGATGGACCTTTGTCAGCAAAGTAATGTCTCTGCTTTTATTGAATACATTGTCTAGGTTTGTCATAGCTTTTCTTCCAAGGAACAAGTGTCTTTTAATTTCTGTTCTTAAATATATTTCTTTGTCTAAAGACTTTTGGAAGACTGTGATCTGAATTTCAGCTCAGTTCAGTCACTCAGTCGTGTCTGACTCTTTGAGATCCATGGACTGCAGCACGCCAAGCTTCTCTGTCTATCACCAGCTCCCCGAGCTTACTCAGACTCATATCCATCAAGTCAGTGATGCCACCCAACCTTCTTATCCTCTGTCAGCCCCTTCTTCCACCTTCAGTCTTTCCCAGCATCAACGTCTTTTCTAGTGAGTCAGTTCTTCACATCAGGTGGCCAAAGTATTGGAGTTTCAGCATCAGCATCAATCCTTCCAATGAATATTCAAGACTGATATGACTTAAGTGATCTGACTTAAGCATCTTTTATTTTCAACACATAGGATAGACTCCCCCTGAGAGATAGGTGCTTAGACAATAGGTCCTGATATTAATAGGAGAAAATGGTAAATATTTTCCAACTTGTTTCTTTGCTTTTTCATATATGTATGTATGTATATGTGGATTTTAATGAACAAATATCACCTCCTCATCTATAGGTTTTTAGAGGATAGCTATCTGACTTAAGTACCTAATTTTCAGATATAGTGTAGACTTCCCATAGACTATTTTTGCATATGTAATTTTTTAAAAATATAGAAGACCCAGAGTTTAATTCTGAAAGAATCCACAGTCATATGAATGACAGATTTAGGGTATGACTGGGGACTAGAATGGACACAGAGCTCTTTTAATTCTGCCTAACAAAGCCACAGGCTAATGTTGAAGAATGTTTGTATGATCTCTCCAGTGGGGAATCAGTTTCTCAAACACAGGAGTCTTTACAGAGATCCAAAGTAATCATAAAACTATTATAACCACAAGACCTCTTCATGGTTATCCCCTCAATAGTGAATGCTCCCTTTTAAAGCCAGCTCTTATTTTCAGAGAAGGATTGTAGTATCTCTAGCCTGGAAGAAATCCCTATTCCTGTGGCTAATTTACTTCAACTCTGTGGTTCTTGGATGAAGGATGGAGTGGAAACCACCGGAGGTGATTGACTCTGAATTCTAGTCCTAAGCAATGTATGAAGAGCTTCAGTGATCTTTAGCCATTTAGCCTGCCTTCCTTCCCTGGAAAATACTGTCCAGCTATTCCCTGATGGCTCAACTGGTAAAAAAAAAAAAAAATCTGCCTGCAATGTGGAAGACCTGGGCTCAATCCTTGTGTTGGGAAGATCCCCTGGAGAAGGGAATGGCTACCCATTGCAGTATTCTGGCCTGGAGAAGTTCATCGACAGAGGAAACTGGCAGGCTACAGTCCCTGGATTTGCAAAGAGTCAGACATGACTGAGCGACTTTCACTTTCATGCCCATATCTCAGTAAATTGTTTACCATGGGCAGCCTTTTGATTTATGGTCCTGGGCATTCTTAGGACTGTGAAGAGAGAAGGAAAGTGCATGAACACCATGTTGGAACTGTGAGGGGAAAGCCTGTCTTTGGACCACCAGATGATATGAGAAGGGCACCCATGAGCAAAGTTCCTCTCTCACGATGTATCTTATTAACATTGACATTTCTTGCTCTAACCCAGTGCTGCACACATGGAATAAATATATATATAGATAAATATTCATGAAAGGGAGAATGAAATAAGGTAGAAAGAATGTGATGAATGGAGGAATTGAAAAGCAAGAAGCTCATGTATATTGGAGGTCAGCTATCTGGTGGACAGGGAGAAATAACAATTCAGCTAATTGTAAATTATAAAGCAAGGTTAGAACTTTCAGTTTACCATGAATTCACACACTTGTCATTTTTTGCTTAACATTTATGTTCTCTACTAGACTGTAAACTCCATAATAGTAGAAACTAATTTTTTAATGACAATACTGTTAATTTGACCTAAAGAGTCCAGTTTCTGAACCCTGGGCAAGAAACTAAGTGGGGCCCTGATGTAGGGTGGTGTAGGATATTTCATGTTTGTGTTTCCCACAAGGTTTATTTTTTACCATTTTATTTTTTCACATACTTATCTATCTATCTGTTTAGCTGAGCCAGGTCTTAGTTGCAACAGGTGAGATCTTTTTAGATGCAGTATGGTGACTCTAGCATGAGGGATTTAGCTGCCTGACCAGGGCCCTCGCATTAGGAACACGGACTCTGACTGACTGGACCACCAGGGAGGTCCCTCCACAGGGTTTAGATCGACACTTAGCCCAGCATGGATGCTTAGTATTTCATAAATGAACACTTGATTGAAACAAAAATTGGGAAAGCCTGATACCAGTGGATCTTTGTGTTCTTAGAATTCATTAGAAAAAAACTACTTTGGTGAAGATGATATGGAAGCACCAGGTGTTTTTCCCTGTTCACTTAACTTTGTCTTGCAAATGCACTGAGTGATGGCAAAAAGTGTATCAGACAAGTGGGATTTCAACCTGTTACACCATAAGGAGAATTTTTCAGAATTATCAAACCTCCTTTGAAAACGTTTCTACACAGGTCACATCATGATCTGTTTGCCATTTGTAAAGTAAAACACTGTCATGAAAAAGAATATTTAATACCGTATGGAAAACCCCTACCTTTCCCGGTTAATAAATGTCAGATTGCTCATTTTAGCTGCATGGGAAAAAAGGAATCATAAAATAAGATCATAACCTCCTATGATTTTTGAATCAAAATGGAGATTAAGAAATGAAGGTTTGATAATCCTGTTTGCTCTTTGAAAAGTCTGCTATTTGTTTAGAGTACGGCTGGCATACATTGTGGGATGGACGGTTATGATCAGGCTCCTTTTCATCACCCTGTCCTTGTAGTGTTCATTTATGCAAACTTTCTTGCTCCTGTTCTGAGCTCCATTTTAAGATGAGAGTGAGAGTATCAATATAGCCAAGTGCACTTAATATATTCCATCTGCCTCTAGTTTCTTTGGCCCTGTGGTTTTTGGTGGCCATCTTTAACCTACAACAGGTAGCTAGAATTGCCTTTTCTTCAAATCTTTTAAAGATTTGGTTATTTATATGTGAAGTATTAAACACTCATAGACATTTGAGCAGTGTCTGGAGATGGCTTCCATGTCTGAAAACATTTTAGTACGTTTGATTCATATGATAAATTTTACACATTTATTGTGTATTTTGATACACACAAAACAGTTTATTGACACTGATATAATCCAAGATAAAATAGTATTATATTTCCAGACTTTCAGCTACCATATATTATAATCTTAATCTCACATTCTATAACCCACAGCTCCACTATTCATTATCTCCCTGGATATGTGCTCAGTTCAGTTTAGTCACTTAGTCATGTCCACTCTTTGCCATCCCATGGACTGCAGCATGCCAGGCCCNCCTGACCAGGGCCCTCGCATTAGGAACACGGACTCTGACTGACTGGACCACCAGGGAGGTCCCTCCACAGGGTTTAGATCGACACTTAGCCCAGCATGGATGCTTAGTATTTCATAAATGAACACTTGATTGAAACAAAAATTGGGAAAGCCTGATACCAGTGGATCTTTGTGTTCTTAGAATTCATTAGAAAAAAACTACTTTGGTGAAGATGATATGGAAGCACCAGGTGTTTTTCCCTGTTCACTTAACTTTGTCTTGCAAATGCACTGAGTGATGGCAAAAAGTGTATCAGACAAGTGGGATTTCAACCTGTTACACCATAAGGAGAATTTTTCAGAATTATCAAACCTCCTTTGAAAACGTTTCTACACAGGTCACATCATGATCTGTTTGCCATTTGTAAAGTAAAACACTGTCATGAAAAAGAATATTTAATACCGTATGGAAAACCCCTACCTTTCCCGGTTAATAAATGTCAGATTGCTCATTTTAGCTGCATGGGAAAAAAGGAATCATAAAATAAGATCATAACCTCCTATGATTTTTGAATCAAAATGGAGATTAAGAAATGAAGGTTTGATAATCCTGTTTGCTCTTTGAAAAGTCTGCTATTTGTTTAGAGTACGGCTGGCATACATTGTGGGATGGACGGTTATGATCAGGCTCCTTTTCATCACCCTGTCCTTGTAGTGTTCATTTATGCAAACTTTCTTGCTCCTGTTCTGAGCTCCATTTTAAGATGAGAGTGAGAGTATCAATATAGCCAAGTGCACTTAATATATTCCATCTGCCTCTAGTTTCTTTGGCCCTGTGGTTTTTGGTGGCCATCTTTAACCTACAACAGGTAGCTAGAATTGCCTTTTCTTCAAATCTTTTAAAGATTTGGTTATTTATATGTGAAGTATTAAACACTCATAGACATTTGAGCAGTGTCTGGAGATGGCTTCCATGTCTGAAAACATTTTAGTACGTTTGATTCATATGATAAATTTTACACATTTATTGTGTATTTTGATACACACAAAACAGTTTATTGACACTGATATAATCCAAGATAAAATAGTATTATATTTCCAGACTTTCAGCTACCATATATTATAATCTTAATCTCACATTCTATAACCCACAGCTCCACTATTCATTATCTCCCTGGATATGTGCTCAGTTCAGTTTAGTCACTTAGTCATGTCCACTCTTTGCCATCCCATGGACTGCAGCATGCCAGGCCCTCCTGTCCATCACCAACTCCCAGAGTTTACTCAAACTCATGTCCATTGAGTCGGTGATGCCATCCAACCACCTCATCCTCTATCATCCCCTTCTCCTTCCGCCTTCAATCTTTCACGGCAACAGGGTCTTTTCAAATGAGTCAGCTCTTCAGATCAGGTGACCAAAGTACTGGAGTTTCAGCTTCAGCATCAGTTCTTCCAATGTATATTCAGGACTGATTTCCTTTAGGATGGACTGGTTGGATCTCCTTGCAGTCCAAAGGACTCTCAAGAGTCTTCTCCAATGCCACAGTTCAAAAGCTTCAGTTCTTTGGTGCTCAGCTTTCCTTATAGTCCAACTCTCACATCCATACATGACTACTGGAAAAACCATAGCTTTGACCAGACAGACCTTTGTGGGCAAAGTAATGACTCTGCTTTTTAATAGCTTTTCTTCCAAGGAGCAAGCGTCCTTTAATTTCATGGCTACAGTCACCATCTGCAGTGATTTGGGAGCCCAAGAAAATAAAGTCTCTCACTGTTTTCCCATCTATTTGCCATGAAGTGATGGGACCAGACGGCATCATCTTCGTTTTTTGAATGTTGAGTTTTAAGCCAACGATTTTACGCTGCTCTTTCACTTTCATCAAGAGGGTCTTTAGTTCTTCTTCACTTTCTGCCGTAAGGGTGGTGTCATCTGCATATCTGAGATTATTGATATTTCTCCTGGCAATCTTGATTCCAGCCTGTGCTTTATTTAGTCTGGCATTTTGCATGATATACCCTGCATTTAAGTTAAATAAGCAGGGTGACAGTATACAATCTTGATATACTCCTTTCCAGATTTGGAACCAGTCTGTTGTTCCATGTCCAGTTCTAACTGTTGCTTCCTGACCTCCATACAGATTTCTCAGGAGGCAGGTCAGGTGGTCTGGTATTCCCATCTCTTTTAGAATTTTATACAGTTTGTGGTGATCCATACAAAGGCTTTGGTATAGTCAATAAAGCAGAAGGAGATTTTTCTGGAATTCTTGCTTCATCGATGATACAATGGATGTTGGCAATTTGATCTCTGATTCCTGCCTTTTCTAAAACCAGCTTGAACATCTAGAAATTCATGGTTCACGTAGTTGAAGCCTGGCTTAGAGAATTTTGAGCATTACTTTGCTAGTGTATGAGATGAGTACAATTGTGCAGTAGTTTGAGCATTCTTTGGCATTACCTTTTCTTGGGATTGGAATGAAAATTGACCTTTTCCAGTCCTGTGGCCACTACTGAGTTTTCCAAATTTGGTGGCATATTGAGGGCAGCACTTTAACAGAAATATCTTTGGGGGTTTGAAACAGCTCAACTAGAATTCCATCATCTCCACTAGCTTTGTGTGTAGTGATGCTTCCTAAAGCCCACTGGACTTCACACTCCAGGATGTCTGCCTCTAGGTGAGTGATCACACCATCATGATGATCTGGGTCATGAAGATCTTTTTTGTACAGCTCTTCTGTGTATTCTTGCCACCTCTTCTTAATATCTTCTGCTTCTGTTAGGTCCGTACCATTTCTGTCCTTTATTGAGCCCTTCTTTGCATGAAATGTTCCCTTGGTATCTCTAATTTTCTTGAAGAGATCTCTAGTCTTTCCCATTCTGTTGTTTTATTCTATTTATTTGCTCTATTTCTTCTTCACTGAAGGCTTTCTTATCTCTCCTTGCTATTCTTTGGAACTCTGCATTCAAATGGTGGATATATCTTTCCTTTTCTCTTTTGCCTTTCGCTTCTCTTCTTTCCACAGCTGTTTGCAAGACCTCCTCAGACAATTGTTTTGCATTTCTTTTTCTTGGAGATGGTCTTGATCTGTGCCTCCTGTACAATGCAGTGAACCTCTATCCATAGTTCTTCAGGCACTCTGTCTATTGGATCTAATCCCTTGAATCTATTTGTCACTTCCACTGTATAATCATAAGGGATTTGATTTAGGTCATACCTAAATGGTCTAGTGGTTTTCCCTACTTTCTTCCACTTAAGTCTGAATTTGGCAATAAGGAGTTGATAATCTGAGCCACAGTCAGCTCCTGGTATTATTTTTGCTGACAGTTTAGAGCTTCTCCATCTTTGGCTGCAAAGAATATAATGAATCTGATTTTGGTATTGACCATCTGGTGATGTCCATGTGTAGAGTCTTTTCTTGTGTTGTTTGAAGAGGGCCTGTGCTCAGAAAGGCACAAATTAGAATAGTAAGTTTAAAGTAATAATGATCGCACTGGCAGAAAATGAAAGGTAAAGTTCTAAATGTTCATTAATGTAAGTCTGGTTAAATAAATGCTATGTATGTAAGAATGAATAAGGTAAGATAATGAACAATACATATAATAATCTGTAAGAATAACCCTCTTACACATAAACTATAAAATGTGGAAAACATAGAAAAACATCTGCTTAAGGGCTCTAGAGAGTAATTGAAAGTTGGAAGACTGGAAGGAAGTGAGAACCTAGTTTGTGATTTTTGTGGCTTTTCCTTATGGTTGGCAGTGATTGCAGCACTGGGCAGGGTAGGTAAAACTCTAAAAGTTAGCCAGAGACAGAGCTTGGGGCAAAACTGTTGTTAAACTGGAGGGCCATTTTTAACAGTAGGCCACAACTTTCTGCCTTGGTTTAATAATTCGTGCAAAGAGGCAAATGATTATCAAGTTTCAAGATGTGGAAATATAATGAAGGTATTGGGCTCTTTCCCAAAAACAGAAAAAATAGAAAAAAGAATATAAGCACACAAAAGCTACATGTCATTGAGGAAGTGTCATAGATTCTTAAAATCCATTTCTAATCTCCAGGTTTAAAATATACATGCACGCACACACATACACACACACACACACACACACACACACACACACCCCTGGCCTTCATGACAGAGGCAGCCTGGCCAGAGGTTGGTAGACTAAGTAATATCATGGATTAAAAAGTCAGAATAAAAAATTTCTTTGAGGATGAGGATACCCTGATCATTTGATCTGGAGTAAATATAAACTCTTGCACTTTGCCCTAAATAATTAATTACAGATTTACAGAATGACAAAGACATGACTCAGTAGTCCCATAAACAAGAAAAAAGTTCTGGAATTTTGTTGATAATAAGCTCCATTAGGTACTATAAATAATATTATGCGCCTGCCAAAAAACCAAATGTGATCTTCAGTTGTTTTAATGGAAATTAAGGTTTTAGGCCTGCAGTGAACAATATGGCAGCCCTTAGCTACCTGTGGCTGTTTAAGTTTAAATAATATAAAAAGCCCAGTGCCTCAGTCACATCAGCCACTGTTCAAGTGTTCAGAAGTTAACATGTGGTTAGGTGACTGTCACATTAGCATAGGATAGAATGTTTCCATCTTCACAGAAGGTTCTACTGGGTAACTCTGCTCTAGAGCAAGAGAAGAGTTATTCTCTGCATTTGTCGGAATACCAACATTCCTGCTGTAGTAGACATGTGCTGTTTGCTGCTCAGAATGGGTTCTTCCCTTTTCCTATAAATAGAATGTTGAATGTCCTGTGGAAAACATCTCCTTTCCATTGTCAACCATGTGATTTGTATGGGCTTGGTGCCTCTGCTAGCCTTATTAGCCAGCATAAGAGATCCTCATGACTCCCACAGGGCAGTGTGGTTTGAGGTTGGAGGGCTGAGAACTACGGCAGGTCTTTTGCTAGCATATATGGAGAGTCCAGACTTGCCAGGCAGCCATCTGAGAATGGAGCCAAATACAGTGGATTATAGAACAGAGAGACAAAGGGAATCAAAAGCTTGGTGACACTGTTTGAACATCTGGATCAAGCTTCATCTGAAGCCCACCCAACAACTGTTAGGTTACACAAACTCCTAACCTCCCTTCAGTGTTCAAGTACGTAAATTGGGTTTCCTACCACTTGAAACATGAAGAGCCCTAAATGATATCTTTGATAAATTGAGTTCAGTTGTGCATGTTCCTATTTGGAAAATGATACAGCATAATGGAATGTTTTCAGAGGAGAAAGACCAGGAGGGTGAAAGAACTTCAAGGAAATATCCCTCTTTTATTCCCATGACCAAATTAAGTCTTCATTCCCAGGCTAATCCAAGTGGCTGATGTGACCATTTTGACATTTCATAAATTCCCCTGGGAAAAAGGATTCTAAAAGCTTCCAGTCTTCATTTAAAGTGGTATGGTAGAAGGAAGAAGACCATATGATGAAGTCACTGAATCCACAGATCTCCTAGTATCACCAGTACAAAAAAATAAGAGAGCAAATCATGTAAAATTACTTTGCTTTTAAATGTAAGTGACACTCATACCAGCACGAGGCTGCATTTTAATAACTATGCTACTACAAATTGTGTCACTTTAGTTGGATGATATTATAAAAGAAAACCAGTGGATATTATTTCTGTGTCATTTTCCAATCCAGTACATTTTTATAAAATTCTACAGATTGAGTTAATATTTTAGAGCTGTATATATAATGAAATTTAAAATATTCTTTGACAATTGCTCTCCTGGAAGGCTGATAGAAATGTTCAATAAAGGGCTGCAGAGAATTGTTTTCAGAGGCTTGAGGGAAAAGGTAGAGAGACTTATTCTGTACTCTTAAAATTTTTTTTAAGCTCCTTTTTTGTGCCTAATCAAGTCAGCTGTCCACTTGCTCCTTTGCCACCCCCGCCCCAAACCCCTATGGCCCCACCTTTGGAATTAAAAGTAAAAGATTCTTCAGAGGTTACAAGCTATAACGTAGAAATTCACAACATTGTTTGTACACTGGAATCACCTGAGGGACTTTAAAAATATAGATACTATTTAACATGAAATTACTATATGATCCAGCAATCCACTCACCCAAACGAATTGAAAGCAGAGACTCAAACAAATACTTGAGCATTATTCACAATAGCCCAAATGTGGAAATGAATGCCCATCAATGGATGGATGGGTAAATAAAATATCATCTATACATACAGTGTGATATTGTTTAGCTTTAAAAAGGAAGGCGATTCAGACACATGCTACAACATGGGTGAGCCTTGAACATTGTGCTAAGTGAAATAAGCCAGTCACAAAAGGACAAATGTATGATTTCACTTATATGAGCTACCAAGAATAGGCAACTTCATAGAGACAGAAAGTAGAAAAAACTGGTTATCAGAACGCTGTAGGGAGAGATGAATGGAGAGTTATTGCTTAATGGATACAGAGTTTACTTTTGGAATGATTAAAAAAAAAAAGTTCTGCAGATGGATGTTGATGATAGTTGTACAGCGGTGTTTGTTAGTCACTCAGTTGTGTCCGACTCTTTGTAACCCCATGAACAATAATAGCCTGCCAGGCTCCTCTGTCCATGGAATTCTCCAGGCAAGAATACTGGGGTGGGTAGCCATTCCCTTCTCCAGGGGATCTTCCTGACCCAGGGGTTGAACCCAGGTCTCCTGCTTTGCAGGCAGGTTATTTACTGTCTGAGCCACCAGGGAAGTCCATACAATAGTGAGTGTACCTAATGTCACTTAATTGTACAGTTTAGATAAAATGTGAATTTTCTGTTTTTTTGTATTTTATATACAGAGAAAGATAGATAGATGCCACCCTCAGAGATTCTTATGTAGTTGGCCTGGGATGCAGCCAAGTATTAGAATGGTATAGGCCACTCAGGTATTTCTAATGTGCACCCTCACGCCTCAAAGTCTGGACAAGTAATAAAAATGAATAAAAGCATCTGGATGGGACTGTGAAGACAGAGAGAGCACATACCTTGTCTTAAAGGGGCAGCTGCCAGCACTTGGCCCTGATCAGTTTCTCCCCTGAGAGAACTACAGGTCCCAGAGTAGCGCAATCTTCTGAAATATTTTAAAAAACCAAACATATACCTGAATGTTTTTAGGAAACTTCATTTTTAAGTGATCCTAACTGACCTAAATTTTAAATGAAATGAAACATCTAATGACAAAATAAAATATGTCTGAAGGCTGTATGTTGGTTACCAACCATCTCTATTTGCCTAGGACCACCCATGTTTTTAGTATCAGAAGCCATCTTGGAAAATCACACAGTCCCAGGCAAACCAGGGTAGCTGGCCACCCTAGTAGGCCAGGCTAACTGGCTTATATCTTCTGGTCTGAAGAGGCAGAGCATCAACATTCATTTGATTCCCTTCAGTGATCACAGGCAGGTAAGAATGGAAGAAGGGATCTTGCAGGAGTTTTTATCTCCCTTTGATAGTCATCAGCAGTCCCTCTACCCCAAGCCACTTCAAATAAACATGTATTCTAAGTAAAAACAGCAACTTGCTAAGCAAACCCAGCCTTAAGACAAATCTCACAACATTTCTCTTAATTAGGTTTGTATTTCCAGGCTCCTATTATACTCATTGGTCAAGTTTTTATTAAGCTATGTGATTCTGACATTTTCCCCCACTTATAATCAGCTGTTCTGTTTGTGGAGATCTTTCCTTAGTGTGTAATAGATTTATTAACATAGGTGTCTGTGATGTGATTTATAGGAAGAAATACATATTTGGTCTTCATTCCCATTTCTGGCACAGAGCTCCTAAAACCCTTGGAATTTCCAGCCACAGAGGTGTCTCTTGTTAGTCAGGTGACTTTTGGTAAGCAACCAAGGGTGGAGCCTGGTTGCCAGGAGAAGCAACCATGTGATTAGAGGGGTGAAACTTTCAGTCTCACCTCCCTGAGTTCTAGGAAGGGGAGCGGGGCTGGAGGAATGAATTGGCCAATGGCCAATGCCAGTGATTTAATCAATCATGCCTGTGTAACAAAACCTGGAGAGTTTCTAGGTTGATGAACACATGGAGATGCTGAGAGAGTAGCGTGCCTGGAGAGGGCATAGAAGCTCTTTGCCCTTTCCCCATACCTCGTCCCATGCATCTCTTCCATAGCGATGTTGCTGAGTTATATCCTTTCATAATAAACTGAGTAAATGGATTTCCTGAGTTCTGTGAGTCACTCTAGAAAATTAATCAAACCAGGCAGAGAGGGAGGAGTGTGGAGTCTCTGATTTATAGTCAGTTGATCAGGAGTGCAGGTACAAGCCTGAACTTCATCTTGTGGGACTGAGACCTTAACCTATGGGATCTGATGCTAACTCTGGGTAGATATGTTCAGTTCTGAATTGAATTGCAGAACACCTAGCTGGCATTGGAGAATGTCTTGATGGTTGGGGAAAACTCCACATCTACAGTGAAACTGGGTACAGAACTTTCAATGATAGTATTTAGGGCTATTCCCAAATACTCTGGTTCCTCCCTTTCTGATCACATGGCCTTTCTCCTGCTTACTGACCAATCCTCCAGATGTTAGGACTTGCCTTTTCCATAATTATGTGAGCCAGTACCTTTATAATAAATCTCTCTCTCTACACACACACACACACACACACACACACACACACACATAAACATCTTGTTGGTTTTGTTTTTCTGGAGAACCCTAATACAGCACGGCATGTAAACATGAGCCTAGAAGCCCTGTTATGTTTTCAAGTTGCTTCTTCTCTTTGACTGGTGCTCAAGGCCCTTCCCAATCAAGATTAGACCTCAACCTTTCTACCCTATACAACTGATATTGCAGCCTCACTGGACTCCCCAAACCTGAGGGAATCCGTACCTCCATACGTTTGCATACTCCTTTTCCTATGCTTGGAGTGCCCTTCCCTTCCTCTGGAAGAATCTTTTTTTTTTTTTTTTTGTAGCCATCACCACTGTCTATTTCCATATTCCCCAAATATTATCCTTTCATATTATCCCAAATATAAGTAAAAAAAAAAAAAAAGTGTTAGTCACTCAGTTGTGTCTGACTCTTTGTGACACCATGGACTGTAGCCCACCAGGCTCCTCTGTCCATGGAATTCCCGAGGCAAGAATACTAGAATGGGTACCCATTCCCTTCTCCAGGGGATCTTTTTGCCAGGGAAGCCCATCCCAAATATAAACCCTGTGTCTATGGAACAATAACTCCCACTTCCCCTTTCCTCAGTCCCTGGTAGCTTCTGTATTTTCTCTCTTTATGAGTTTGCTTATTTGGTACCTCATATAAGTGGAAGCATATGATAGTTGTCCTCTGCATCTGGCTCATTTTACTTAGCACGGTGTTTTCAAAGTTCACCCATTCTGTAGCATGTATCAGGCTTTCATTCGTTTTAATGGCTGAATAATGGTCTGATGTATGTACATGCCATATTCTCTTTGTTTTGGATTTGGTTGTTGATTTTGTTGTTGTTGAGTTGTAGGAGCTCTATTCTGGACACTACAGTAATACATTATCAGATACATGATTTGCAAATATTCTCTCCTATTCTAGGGGGGCTTCCCTGGTGGCTCAGAGGTTAAAGCATCTGCCTTCAATGCAGGAGACTTGAGTTCAGTTCCCTGGGTCGGAAAGATCCCCTGGAGAAAGAAATGGCAACCCACTCCAGTATTCTTGCCTGGAGAATCCCATGGACAGAGGAGCCTGGTGGGCTACAGTCCACGGGGTCGCAAAGAGTCAGACATGACTGAGTGACTTCACTTTCTCTTATTCTAAGGATTGCCTTTTAACTGTCATGAAAGCGTCCTCTGATGTATATTTTTAATTTTGATGAAGTCTGATTTTTCTTTTTTCTTTTCTTTGTGTTTTTGATTTCATATCCAAATAATCATTAACAAATTCAATGACATAAAGATTTCCCTTTATACTTTCTTTTAAGAGTTTTATACTTATGCATCTTATGTTTAGGTCTTTGATCCATTTGGAGTGAATTTTTGTATACAGTGTGAAGTCAGAGTCCAACTTCATTCTTTTGCATATGGCTATCCAGTTTTCCCAGCACCATTTGCTGAAAAGATTACATTTCCCCATTTAATTATCTTGGCACTCTTCTCTAAAGTTAATTGCCCATGTAGGTGAGAGTCTATTTTTAAAAATACATAAAATGTTATTTTTAGTCTGATATTTTGAAAATTATAACAGGATAGAAATAGGTAAAAAAAATTCTCACAATTTACTACCTTGATCAACTTGTTAATATATTTCCTCTTTTTTTTCTAATTGCATAGCAAAATACAGATAAATGTAGTAGGCATAAATGGAAGACAAAGTGGAAAGGGTTAAACAGTATCTGTATTAAATTTGTATTTATATTTATTTTATTGTAGTCATCTACAAAAATGGGTGGTGGTTTAGTTGCTCATTCATGTCCAACTTTTGTGACCCCCTGGACTGTAGCCCACCAGGCTCCTCTGGCTATGGGATATCCCAGGCAAGAATACTGGAGTGGGTCATCATTTCCTTCTCCAAAATATATAAATGTGTGTGTGTGTGTGTGTACATATATACATATGTGAATTATATGTAATTCATTCAGCATTACACCCTGGATATCTGGCATACAACTATTTATTCTTAGATACATGTACCATAGTTTAAGGTATACCTCGCAAGTCACCATTTCTGAAAACATTTGCCCAGTCTTCCTGATCCCAGGTAAACTCTGGGTACATTTTACACTCTTGGTATCCTTGGGTACCTTCTACTCTCCGGCATAAGGGCACTTGTGCCACATACAGAACACATAGGCAGTGCTTGGTAAATGTCTGTTACATTAGAGATGGTGCTTCACGGAGATGTTCACAGAGGTAAATGGTCATCCTGACATGTGACATCCGTCATAATCCTCTCTTCCATCCTTTCTGTATCATCTCACTAGGCATCAGCAGGATTTCAGGATACATCTGGCAAGT
The DNA here is from genome assembly GCA_006410615.1 of Neotragus moschatus. Lineage (NCBI taxonomy): Eukaryota > Metazoa > Chordata > Mammalia > Artiodactyla > Bovidae > Neotragus > Neotragus moschatus. The sequence continues at coordinate 3,646,201 of SJYA01001215.1, read as the reverse complement.
GCTGGCTAAGCAGCAAGTATTATGGAGGCCATCAATGTTGCACACATGGCCCAGGCTTGGTTCCCAAACCCTCTGAATTAAGAATATGGAAAAATTTCTGCCTCAAGATGCCCATTCAATTTTATTTTGCTCTGCTGCTCAAAATATAAGGTAGATTATTTGCAGGAAGGAGGAAACGAAGTGATAGTTCTTCTAGCTAGGTGTTACCTCACTACTTCCTCAGTATCCCTTGCTTTGAAGGTACCCATGGTCTGAAGAGTACTGCTATTCCCACGCATTAGGGAGCCTGACCTCTGTGGCTGTCCTCAGTTCCTCAGGGTAAGGGTATAGCAAATGCATCCTCAGGTAGTTTCAATCGCTTCAGCTGCTTTCCCCTCTCTCTCCACACCTTACACTAAACCCAGGAGGTGCCAGTGGGCTCAGAGCACCTTGACTCTGGCTACACCACTTACTTAAAAGATTATGAAAGTCATAAAAATGTCAACTTCTGTATCTCAACTCTGTAAACTACACATGCAGAAATCTCTCCACTCACTCCCCATTTCTACAGCTTAAGCAAGAAGCCTTTAGCTTCATGCTCGAATAACAAATAGAATAGCAACTACCCTGTGTCAGCCCGTCTTCAAATGTTTCTCCAGCCCCGTCACCAGAAATAAGTTCCAGACTGTGGAAAAGAACACTCTGGGACTGTCACTCTTACCTTTACTCATTGTCACGCGCAAGACCTTTTGAGGAACATCTATCTGCTTAAACAGAAAGATAGCAGTTGCAGAATGATACAAGGCTCAGAAAATGTATGATTTCATGGTATTTGTATAAGTAATTAATACTAAAATAAAATAACAACAAAGACAAATTAAACTTCAGATCTCTGCCAGGCATTCAGCTGAATGCTGTACACACTTTATTTAGTCTCCATGATACTATGGCCACTTTACAGTTGAGGAAATAGACTTTGAATCACTGTTGAAGGTTGCATAGCTAGTCTGTGGTTACTTGAAAGTTAGCAGTGTATCCACGTCAGAGTCGAAGCTGTTTCTCTTACACCTTCCTCCTCCTTACTGACCTTTATTCAAGCTCTTTAATTAAAAAGAAAACCAATGTACATGTATATATTTCATGGGAAAGTTAAAGATACGTGCATCTATACGGGAGAGTCTCCCAGAAGCTGAAATCCTCGGAAAGAACTGGAGCTGGTACTCAGAGTCTTCCAGCCCACAGTGGTATCTCCCCACCACCTGTCTCCCTTGTTTCTCCCACTCTGCCCCATCCCTCTACTTGGAGTCTCCACCATGAGTATGCCGCTTAAATAGTTAGAACTAGTATCTATGTGTGGGCATTGCTGGTAGAATTTCCCCTATACCCTAAGAAAGAAATTGTAATAGTACTGACTGCCTCAGGAGGGGAACATTTTACATCCTTGGGAGAATTTAGGCAGGGATGAAGGATTATTGTTAGTCGGTAATCTTGCCAGTCAGATTCTGCTGTGAATAGGTGGTCGGGATAAAGCTTTCCTCTATTTGTAGGATCACAGGTGAAAAGATCCCGGAGGATCCCTTTTAGATTTTCTGTGGTTTGCTTTCTCTGGGATATTCCTCCTCACAATCCAGAAGGACACAGAGGGATGACCTTTTTGAACCCATGTTGGTTCAGCCAGCCTCTCTTCCTTGCTATAAACAATGGGACTAGGAAAGTTACTAGCTCCAAAATGAGCCAGTTGGTTTCCCATCCTCCAGAATTTGGAAGTGGGATGAAGAAAAGCAAATCAGGGTTGATCTCTTAAACAGAGGAAATTTAAACTGAAGAAAGCTGTACTCACCATGGAGATCCAGGTAGAGGGACAGCGTGCCCTGAGTGGGAGAAGCGAGACAGGTGATGGGGGAGATAATGTCCTAGTAAACTCTAAGTACCAGCTCCAGTTCTTTCTGAGGATTTCAGCTTCTGGGAGACATTCCTGTACCTTTATAGTCAATGGGTTTCTTTTGCCTTCAACCAACCAGAAGAGGCTCAAGTAAGAAAGGGATGAGTAGGGATCAGTCCTCTCTTTGAACATGAGCAAAAGGACAGGCTGGCAGGTCTCTGGACTAGGGTCCCATTCCTCCATTTCCTTTGCCACCTAGGAATCTGTGAAATCTCAGGAAGATCCATTTCTGTGTTAGTGGGGTTGCATGAGTACAAGGGAGATTTGTGGGGCTTTGTTTGATTTAGCTGTGGTTTAGGGGGTTTAGTAGAGAGAAGGGTACAAGTGAAGGAAAGGTTACCCCACAAAAGAAGCTCAGGAAATGCATGTTTTAAACCAAATCCAACCATTACATCTAAGTTTGGTCCAAGTCTCTTTCTCTTTAGGTGTGTGAGAATTTTGTTGTCACTTCTGTAGAAGTTCATAGAGAGTCTTGGTTTATGCATGATAAATCACTTCTGAGGATGGCTTTGAGGCGAAACTACTGGAGCCTGTCTGCTGCTTTTCAGTGAAGAATTTGGGGCCACTTCTTGAGCAAACTCTTGTATTGGGCATGCTTAACCAGGAGAAACGTTACCCCAGAGAGACAAATAATCTTCCCATTCTTAAGGAAGTCTGGACTATTTTTCTAGCACACATGGACAACTCATAATTATTCTTAAGTAACCCTGAGAATTTTAGCACGAATTGAGTTATGTGTTTCTTGTTAAATGGATCAAATTTCAACAAAGCCCGGGAAACATCTTGAAAAATCACATGAATGCAATTTCCAAAGAAAACAATCCAAGAATTACTGCCAAAGAGTTTTATTTCCACTAGGAAGGAAGAGAGAAGAGTTTCATTTTGCCCCCCACACAGACCGTATGTTCCATTTGTGGTCTGCAATGGAAAATTTTGCTGATTTTGCTGAATTCAGGGGAGGAAAGGAATGAAGGAGACTATTGTTATTTGAATGATAAAACTGTCTTTCTTTCCTTTAGTGTTAATATATCATTAGCATTTTCATTTTGATTCTGTTGATATAAATACTGGATTTTAATGGCATGTGATGTACCATGGGAGGGGGGACAAAGAGTTTACCCCATGATGCTTGTCTCATAGGCCTTATATAAAGACCTACAAGTAGGGCACTGCCAGCCCACACAATGCCCTTGTGTGAATTAGAAAAAGATGCCGCTTCCCAGCATATGTAGCCTTGTGGGCAGCCAGTGAGCACAAGGAACATTTGTGCAAATTAGGACCAAAACACCTCTTTCTCTGGTGGGCACAACGTTATGCCATGGTGTAAACCTTGAGTTCATTCTCCTTCCCTTTGCCAGTTGCTCTTATGTTGGACACAGCTTCACTATGCCATTTCTGCCTCTAAGACATGTAAGGGACTAATCTGGGAATCACCCATTGTCTAAAGAGAAGCAGTACAACCATCATTCTCCATCTTTAGTGAGTAGAAGAATCACCTGGGAACTCGTTAGATGTACTTGAACCCTACCCCGGATATTCTGATGCAGGACAACTAACATACGGTCCAGCCATCATTACTGCATCATACTCCCCCAGGTGTTTCTGATGCTGGTGTTCCAAGAACAATAGTTTGAGAAGTAAAGATGTTAGAATTAAATGGTCTAGGTCATCTTGGAAGAGAAGAGATTGAGGCTAGCTGAACTTATTGGAGAAGACCTTCAGAAGATGGGAAATTTTAGTAGTGATAACTAAACAGTAATTTCTGGAACTTTTGCCTAGTAGAAAAATGTTTTTATCTCCCAAAAATGGATACTAAAAACTCAACTACATTTATTTGAAACTGTCCAGGAGAGAACAATGACAGCTGAAGAAAATTGTTTCTAAGATGAATCTCTGAAATAAGCTTTTCTTGGGGAACTGAAAACTTTGCAGCCACTAGTGCTAACATCTGCCTTTGGACCAAAATAAGTAAAAAGAACAAATATGTTAGCTTGGACTAAGCAGAGATTGACAGTGGCACCAAAACACCCAGGGACATGAAACCTCTGCAATTGGCTTTCTCATCGTCTTCCCAGAACTTTCTTCCAGCAGCACCCCAGCTCTCTGAGGCACCTCTGACCACACCACTGCATTCTTAATAACAGAAAATATTATACTGAAAATGGGGCTGTGGTGCATATGGAATCGTGATTTCCACTAAAAATTTCGTTAGCAATTTTGAGTCCTTCAGCCCAGAGCTTTAGACTTTCCTAAAGAACAATAGTATTCTATAATAATAAGCAAGATAAAATCCATACAGAGAACACATAGGAACAATCATCTATTGATTATATGAGGCAGCATCTTCCCCATCATTATTGGGCAACCCTCTGTCTTTCCAACCCTTGCAATATAGAGGAAGACCCTCTATATGTTGTCTGTGGTGGAGGCAATAGTTTTGTCTCTAAAGATCACATTTGAAAAGGCACAAAATGAGAAAAGTAGGAAGAGAGAGAAATAATTGCAGTCATGATATACCAATCCATATGCTTCAACAGTCCATATGCTGGATAAGAATAGATGAAAAGCATTGCAGTTGTTGATCAGTCATTAGAAACATAACCAGGTCCTCACCTGTATGGAACCTTGAGCAATGGTGGTTCAGATAAGCCCAGTACAAGGGCAGCAAGATATTGGAAGTTATCCCATTTGAAGCGATGGTGGGCCTTTCCACCCTCTCTTTCATAAATCAAGTATATCATACAAGTAGCAACAATTCAGTTTGTTTCTTCTTTCTTGTCAAGTTCATTGATTTGTTAGTTCTTCCTGTTTAAAACCAAAACTGAAGAAAAAGTCTATGTGAAAACGGGAAAATTAAACTCTTCCTTCCTGTCAATTTTCTCCAGGCCATTCAGGCCAATTCATTTAGTAAAGCAACCCTGTTAGGTGCTATTAGGTGATCTATCAAGGTTCAAATAAAGTAAGAGGTATCTTTAAAAAAGTAATTCTGATTCCATTTCAATTCAACATCAAGTATTGAGTAACTTTTATGAAACTGGAACTGGTAGACAGATGGAAAGGCAGTATAGGACATGTGATGGTTAAGAGTGTGAATTTTGGGTCAAATAGACAGATCTTGGTTTGACTCATATGTCTGGGACTTACTGGCTGTGTGTCCTCAAGAAAATTGTTCACCTCTCTGAGTGCTATAGAACCAAAATAGAACATATAACCTCATAGATTCGTTCAGGATTTAAAATGATGAGCACAGTAACAGTGATTGACACGTAACAAGCATCCAATGAACAGTAGGGATTGTTATATAAAGATGAAAATCATTGAATTCTACCTTCAAGGCACTCATAATTTAGTCTTAGGGATCCACAAGGTTTTTTTCTGTGGAAAGACAGACAGTAAATGTCTTAGGCTTTGCAGGCCATTTACTCTTTCATAACCACTCAGCTCTACTATGGTTCCACGAAAGAGGCCATAAACATATGTAAATGAAGGAACACAGCTATGTCTTAATAAAATTTTATTTACAAAAAGAGGTCACAGCCCAAATCTGATGACCCCTCGTCCAGTAGATTAGCTTGTGAAAGTTAGAACTAGTGTGTGTCCTGCCCTCTTTCCTGAAAAGAATGTTTGCTGGCCCACTAAATAGTTTGTGAGTACTAATTGGTATTCTTGAGTACACCTTCTACTTTATGGAGGAAATAGGTTATGAGTAATAATGTCAGCCTTTATGTTGAATTTTTTTCATTGAACAGTAGATTCCTGTTAACTAATTAACACATTTGTAAATGATAGTTTAGAAATGTCGAAAAGCAAGAAATTTATAAATGTCAAAGGAATGAGTTCATAAACGTCAGTGGCTTGATAATCAGCTTTGTGTAGAATATGACTTCAAGGAGAAAGCATAGCTCATGATGGCGACAAGTGATAAAGACTGAATTCACCAAAACACTGATTTTAAGGACTTACTGCTCTCTCTCATAAGAAACTTTTTGATAGTATCATCCTAACTGACAGTCGCTAAGTTGTATCCAACTCTTTGCGACCTCAATTATGGTCACAAATAATATCCTAAAAATTCTACTTGGACTATGAGATAGTAGCCTAAGCAAACCAACGCAAAGGGTCTAATCAACCACTCTCAGGATTCTTCATACACAAGAACTCTAGCCCATAATCTCTCTTCCACATTTGTATAATCAGTTCAGTACTACCAGAAGTCAGAATCGCTCTGTATTTTATTTCAAATAATTTTTTGTCAAAAATAGTAAAATACTTACTAAGTTTAACTTGTATAATATTCAAGTCTATGTATAAAAAAAATCCAGATAAAGACTTACATCAGATGACAGTTGATCCAACAGCTCAAACATGTCAAGTTCCTATTTTTCTCTTTCTGGTCTGCCTTCCACTGTGACAAGTTTTATTCTAAAACTTCATATTAAAAAGATGGCTTGCATTAGCTTCTGGCGTACCTGTTTTCCTTAGTCACGTGCTGTAGTAATGCATGTATTTTTTTTCCCAATATTCTCAGCAAAATCTAGAGAATTGCCATGTTTAGACCAGCTTAGTTTATATGTTTACATCTGAGCTAATCACTGTAGTCAGGCAGCAGGAATACTCTGATTGGTGTAACCTTCATCACACCTTGTGGCTCAGATGGTAAAGCGTATGCTCACAATGCGGGAGACCTGGCTTCGATTCCTGGGTCGGGAAGGTCCCCTGGAGAAGGAAATGGCAATCCACTCCAGCAGTCTTGCCTGGAAAATCCTATGGACGGAGGAGCCTGATAGACTACAGTCCATGGGGTCACAAAGAGTGGGACACAACTGAGCGACTTCACTTTCACTTTTGCTTTCATCATACCTTGTAATACTGGAGGTCAAGGTGATATTAGTTCCTCTGGGATACTGGAGCTGTTGGAATAGGGAAGGGAGGAATGTATATGTAAGAGACAACCAATCAAGGATCAAAAAGGTCTTTTGCATCCGCTGTTAAGTCATTTATGCAGGTTGAGGAGAGCCCATAGAAATAGTGTTTCCTATACTCTCCCAACCCCTCTCCCCCAACTTCCATCCCTTGCTAACTTCCACTGGCCATTTAAAGATGTGGTACCTCCTTACCTTGGAAAACTTGCAGCTAGCTAGACACAACATGTCCTAGTATCCTTTGTAATCTTCGACCAGCTCTAGGTGTGACCACCTCCTTTGTTATCTGTCCTCCTGTGTACTCTTGCTCCATGCTTTATGCCTGCCCAAGCATCTCTGTTCTCTTTTCTTTCCCATCCCTTCCCACTAAGCCCTTAGATGAATAACATACACCCTGCCTCTTCAACTGTTTCATAGTCAGTCTCAACCTCTCTACGTGTGCCTCTGACATTTTCAAACTGAAACCTATATCTCCTAAATTCTAGGTTTTATGTCTCTGTCCAAATATTTATTCAAAGTTTCTTCTTGAAAATCCTAAAGAAACCTGAAACCCAGCATGCCACACATATCTACTCTTAGTCTGTGTTGTGGAGATTTCAAAGCATGACTGTAAATTCTTTGATGTTCCTCCCATCAAGCGGTGGGACTCTGTTAACTTTTGGATCTGGGTGAGCTTATGACCTGATCAACAGAGTACAACAGAAGCGATGCAGTGTGATTTCTGAGGATGAGTCATAAAAAGTCATGTAGCCTAGCCTCCACTATGCTCACCAGCACACTCAGCCCTAGAACTCTCATCCTTTAAGTAAGAAGGCTGACTACCTTGAAGCCGACACGCTGTGAGGAAGCCCAAGCACATAGAAATCCATGTGTAGTCTCTGGTAAACAGTCTTGACTGAGATCAGCCTTCAAATCATGCCAGCCTAGGCCCTGACATATGAGAGGAAGACTCCAAACAACTCCAGGCCACAGCTATTCTTGTTACCCCAGCTATTTGAATGATCCCAGCTGAGACCCCAGACACCAGGAGGCAGAGATGAAACATCCTTACTGTGCCTTGTCTGAATTCCTGACACACAATATTTGTGAGCATAAGAAGATAGTAGTTGCTTTATGCCACTCAGCTTTGGGATAGTTGTTATGCATCAATAAATAACTGGAACGCCTGTCATTCTTAGTTTGATTTCATAGCTTAGTGGCTCCTGGCCTAGGCTTCCTTTTTAAAATAAAAGCGAATGTTACTAATTTTGAGAAGAGTTTGTACATTTCATGATACCTCCTTTCAAGCTTTGGTGTAATTTGAGATGCCTTGGTGAGAAAAGGTGTTTGATATTTTATCGAGTTCAGTTTCTTCCTTCTGGAATTCTGAAGAATATGATACAGCTGTTGAAATACATAAAAACTAAAAATTTTTCTGAAATTCTCTCAGTTCAGTACTGTGTTTCTGCATATCTGGCTTAAGAGATTTTACCTGTTGGACAGATTTTAAATTAGTTTTTTATGCAGTGAATAGCTCATTAAACTCAAACTACTCTTACCCTCTCATTTTGCTCTTCATTATCTTTGCCCTCTTACATTGTGGGCAGTGTTGGATAGTGACAGACTTTATAGCATCTGGAAATCATATAAAATCCAGTTTGTGAATAAAAATATTCTACCATTTCCTGGTCAATTTATTTTGCTAAATACCAAAATTTGGCTTGTTCCTTTATAAATGATGAAAAGGGGAAAAATTAATACAGCTTTATATATATATATATATATATATAATTTTTAAATGACCATCCTGTTCCATAAAATAGTTCCACATATTAAGTAACTTAGAAAGTGTTTCTGACTAAAATCCAGTTATAAAATCGAAACTACTCATTGATTCATCTAAATATTCATTTAATAAATACTTTTTGAATATCTACTATGTATAAACCATTCTATTAGGTAATAAGAATTCAGAGGTGAGAAAATCCAAAGATTTCCCTTAGAGGGATCCTAAAGAGTCATAGAAAGTGCTTTCCTGAGTACATTCTTTGAGTTTTTAGTCTCACTTTTGAAACTGCTGCAGAGAGTTCTCAGAAACACATTTGCAGTGTCTCCAACTCCTTTGTCACTGTTGGCAGTAAGCAGAATCTTAGGTGGAGCTGTTCTTTTAGCAAATTAAACAATGATCAAAACTTTGCTCATTTGTCCACCACTATTTATCATCTAATTCCGTGACCATTAAGATGTTATGTGTGTGGAGCCTGATGCCCCAAGGAAGCATGATGATCTGTCAGTAATCCTAAAGGAAAGACCAAGTGCTTCTCTCTAGGCTCTTGCAGGTNTGATTTTTCTCTCTTCATCTTATTTCCGCCTTCTGGGCTGGTTCCATTCTCTGGATGAATCTTCCCATGAGGTAATAAGGTGGCAGCCTGATGCCCCAAGGAAGCATGATGATCTGTTAGTAACCCTAAAGGAAAGACCAAGTGCCTCTCTCTAGGCTCTTGCAGGAACTTGGTTAAAGCTCTCATTGGATTAGCTGGAGTCACATGAATGACCCAGAGCCAATAACTGTGGCCTGAGGATGGGCATTTGTAAATTGGAGCTTATGTCACGTGCTCACCCCCGGATCTGGGGAGCAGAATTTACTACCCTCAGAATGCATAGATTGCGAATGGAACAGCATTGATTTCCCCAAGCAAAATTAGGGTGATATTACTAGAAAAAGGAACTTATGCTGATAAGACAAAACAACAGATGTCCCTTGCAAAATCTTAAGAGTAGCAGGTATTTTTTAAGGCGCAAATTTACATTTTTAAACTACATGACATATTTTGCCTTGCCTAGTATATTTTATTTCTGTGTGTGCATGTAAATTCTGCTCCCCAGATCCGGGGGTGAGCACGTGACATAAGCTCCAATTTACAAATGCCCATCCTCAGGCCACAGTTATTGGCTCTGGGTCATTCATGTGACTCCAGCTAATCCAATGAGAGCTTTAACCAAGTTCCTGCAAGAGCCTAGAGAGAGGCACTTGGTCTTTCCTTTAGGGTTACTAACAGATCATCATGCTTCCTTGGGGCATCAGGCTGCCACCTTATTACCTCATGGGAAGATTCATCCAGAGAATGGAACCAGCCCAGAAGGCGGAAATAAGATGAAGAGAGAAAAATCACACCTCTCAAGAGATTTAAGCCTTTTCTCTCCAGACTAAAAATTCCTTTAAAATTTTTGTTTGCTCTTTTATTAACCAATCTGTCACTTTTAGTAACTTCTGCATCTCTAGATGTTTATAAACTAACTAGTATATATGTGGTACTTAAACACTCACTTTGCTTTAATAAGCTGCCTTTCAAGCCATTAGAGAAAGATTTAGAGGTTAAAGAATGATGTGGTAGGTAATTTATGTTTGAGTCAACCTCCTGTTTTATAGACTATATTTAAAGAGGTACCTATAAATATTTCATCTTAGCATCTTCAGTAATCTTAATGGGTTAAGTGCCCAACATGTTCTACATGTTGTTCGATTTAGAGTGATCTACCTGAGCAGATGTGGGCTTCCTTCCCATTTACGATTTCCTTTCTCTTATTCCCACCACCCACACACACTCCCAAGCACAGAACTGACCCTTGAACAACGTGAGTTTGAACCACCTTGGTCCACTTAATTAAAAAGAAAAAAAAAAATCTGTGGATTTTTTTTCAGTAAATATTGAATATATACTACAGTAATGCATAGTCTGCGGTTGGTTGGATCTGCAGATCTGGAAACATGGATATAGAGGGCTCACTGTAAAAAATTATACATGAATTTTTCTACTGTGAGGGAGTGGATTCTCCTAAACCCTGTGTTTCTCAAGATCAACAATATACACACACATATATGGTTCCTGGCTTTCATTCTCTGCTTCAGCTTCCAGGATTCTGATTCCTATAAACCCAGGTAGAAATTTAGAAATACACATTTTTTTTCTAGAAACTCATTAATTTAATCCATCTGAGCTACTCTTTGTGAAGTACTGGTTTAAGGTATTAGAGTCCTAGAGAATTATACTGGAGGAAACATTATATATGATCTAGTCCAGTCTTCATTTCTCAAACCTATTTCACAGTTACAGAGACTGGGACCCAGCTCTAGAGGTGAACACAGTTGGTGCCAAAACTAAAATCTGAGTCTCCTGACTCTGTCCAAAGACGGTTCCACTGCGCTTGTGTGGTCTTCACACTCAAACCTGAAAACAGAACACAGCTGTGCTCTCCCCTGCAGTCTGAACTCAAGGTTAAATTTTTAGAAAAAGAAAGTAAAAGAATAATGTGAAACCACTTAGCTGGTGTCATGCTGTCCTGCCAGGGTCTCTAGTCAGTTATGTTATGTTCAGTTCAGTTCAGTTGCTCAAGTCATGTCCAACTCTTTGCGACCCCATGGACTGCAGTACGCCAGGGTTCCCTGTCCATCACCACCTCCTGGAGCTTGTTCAGACTCATGTCTATTGAGTCAGTGATGCCGTCCAACCATTTCATCCTCTGTCATCTCCTTCTCCTCCCGCCTTTAATCTTTCCCAGCATCAGGGTCTTTTCAAATGAGTCAGCTGTTCACATCAGGTGGCCAAAGAATTGGAGTTTCAGCTTCAGCATCAATCCTTCCAGTGAATATTCAGGATTGACTTCCTTTAGGATTGACTGATTTCATCTCCTTGAAGTCCAAGGGACTCTCAAGAGTCTTCTCCAATACCATAGTTCAAAAGCATCAATTCTTCGGTGCTCAGCTTTCTCTATGGTCCAACTCTCACATCCATATGAGTACTAGAAAAATCATAGCTTTGACTGGACAGACCTTTATTGGCAAAGTAACATCTCTGTTTTTTAATATGCTGTCTAGGTTGGTCATAGCTTTTCTTCCAAGGAGCAAGTGTCTTTTAATTTCATGGCTGCAGTCACCCTCTACAGTGATTTTGGAGCCCAAGATAATGAAGTCTGTCACTGTTTCCATCATTTCTCCATCTATTTGCCATGAAATGATGGGACTGGGTGCTATGATCTTAGTTTTTGAATGTTGAGTTTTAAGTAAGTTTTTTCACTCTCCTCTTTCAATTTTATCAAGAGCTTCTTTAGTTCCTCTTTGCTTTCTGCCATAAGGGTGGTGTCATCTGCATATCTGAGGTTATTGATATTTTTCCCAGCAATCTTGATTCCAACTTGTGCTTCATATATGTTACGTATATAAGGGTAATACAGGTATATTTTTCAGATCATATAATATGTGCTAAGCATTATGTTAATACATGTATTCTCTCTTTTGATGCCTATATGATCCTTAAGAAAGAGGCACTAGCACTGCTTCTAGGTGTGAAAAGTGAGGTTCAGTAATTTATCTGAATCACTCAGCCAGAACTTTGATTTCAGTCCTAACAGGCACTGGTTGCTTACCATATTCTCCTCGTCTTTCTCTCCCTCTGTCTCTTCCTTCTTTCTTTCCTTTCCTCCTTCCCCTTCTCCTTCTATTTTTCTTCTCCATCCCTCTCCTTCTTCCTAAATACTAGTCTCTTGACCTCAGCCAGCAAACCTGCAAAGGCAGGCCATTTGTTATGATTTGAGAATAACTGGCAATGTGTACTATTCCCCCAATGTGTAATATTCCCTAGCACTTTGAATAGGGTCAAAAAATGTTTTACTAACCAAGCAAGGGCAACTTGTTCTAAAATAAGGGCCTAGAAAGTTTGGCTGCCTGGCATATGTTGGAGATTATTGATCTTGAATCCTTTGAGATTAAGGGAAAGTCTAGAATATTCCAAATGAGGAAGATGGTGGTGATGATAATGATGATGATAAACAGTAGCATTTATTGTAAGCTAGTGAGTCCCAAACACTGTCCTCAGGGTTCTGTACACATTACTTCTTTTGCTCTGCACAACAGTCCTAAGCAGTAGGAGCTCTTATTATTCTCACTGCTTCTCCTTAGCCTATGCAAGATAGTGTGTGTGTGCTCAGTCACGTCTGACTTTGCAACCCCACGGACTGTAGCCCGCCAGGCTCCTCTCTCCGTGGAATTTTCCAGGCAAGAATACTGGAGGGGGTTGCCATTTCCTACTCCAGGGGATCTCCCTGACCCAGGGATTGAATTTGCCTCCCCTGTATTGGCAGATGGATTCTTTACCACTGCGCCACCTGAGAAGCCCATGCAAGATAGGATGGTGGCTAAATAATACATTGTAGTTGACTGACTTGCCCAAATCAAGAAGGGTAAATCCTCAATTCAGTGTTTAGGAGTATCAAGGAAAACTGTACCTCATGCTTCTTTTGTACCTTTCCAATACTTATGAAAGTATGAGTGTAGAAAATAGTGACAACAATATTGATTACTAACACATTTGAAGAATGTACTGTGTATGCTGGACATCTTAATGCCTTTGATAGCATTATGATGTGTAAGGCCATAGTCATACATACCCCATAAACTGGACCCAGCTATTAGGTCCCTCTTGAAGATAAGAGGTGACATAACTTGCCCAATGTCATTGAGTGAGTGAAAGTTGCTCAGTCGTGTCTGACTCTTTGTGACCCCATAGTCTATACAGTCCATGGAATTCTCTAGGCCAGAATAGTGGAGTGGGTAGCCTTTCTCTTCTCCACAAGATCTTCCCAACCCACGGATTGAACCCAGGTCACCCGCATTGCCGGCGGATTCTTTACCAACTGAGCCACAAGAGAAGCCCAAGAATCCTGGAGTGGGTATCCTATCCCTTCTCCAACGGATCTTCCTGACCCAGGGATCAAACCAGGGTCTCCTGCATTGCAGGTGGATTCTTTACCAACTGAGCTATGCCCAATGTCATTGCCCACGTTTATATCAAAGTCCAAGCTCAGACACAGTTACTCAAGAGAAATACTTGATATCTCTTTCTTCTAGGTCTAAAAGTAATAGAAGGTTCCACTACAAGAGCTTGGTTATCCCTTACAGAAGCAACCCCAGTCTTAGTGTGACTCTTGGTGGCTGAGAATCTTTCCAGAATATTGTATCTGGAAATGTCATTAACATTTTTCTATGAGACCAGAGTGCAAGGATACAAACCCAAGTGTAATTCATAGCAGAGAGGCCAGATAGGGTCAGGTCTGCGCTTAACTTTTCCCAAATAGAAGTGAACTATATATTGCACTCTTCCAGAGCACTCCTGATATGGAGTCCATTGGAAATAACCAGAAGGCTCCCTTTCATAGGCTGCTTTATAATTCCTAAACAACGAACTTCCAAAAATTGAAATTTAAAAATCATTCAGCTGTATATCCTGCAAGTATAATTTAATAGTGCTTTCCATTAAAGCTTTATTCTTTTTTTTTCTCTTACTAACAAAGCAGCTCCCTCGCTGATTTCCTGTCTGTGGTTTTGAGTTGAATTAGAGTATGTGGGTTGAGCCTGAAGCCCACAGTGAGCTCTCTCCAGTACCATCTGCACACCTCATTTAACACTGAATCATGCATTCTTCTGTCTTAATGTGTCTCTCATACTGCAGCTTGTATTGTTACTTAAATTTTTGTGTGTTTAAGTCTTGTCTCCTCAATTAGCCTGCAAGTTCCCTGAGGTCAGGGACTATGACTTATTCTTCTCTGCAGCCCCAAGAGTGCCAATTCTGTGTGTGTGTGCACACAGTCATGTCCAACTGTTTATAACCCCACAGGATTTCTAAGGCAAGAATACTGGATTGGGTTGCCATTCCCTTCTCTAGGGGGTCTTCCTGACCCAGGAGTTGAACCCACATCTCTTGTATCTCCTGCCTTGGCAGGCAGATTCTTTATCATTGAGCTACCTGGGAAACCCTCACAGTACCATTTAGTACATTGTTGATGAAACCTGTTGAAGGAACTCTCTCACGTGCTGAGTTCTCCTTCATAATCTTCATAAACTTGAAACTTGTCTTTTCAAGGCACAGTGATGGATTCCCAAGGAGGACTTAGTAAGAAGTGGTGGGTCAGGGTCAGACTGCTTTGGCTTATATAACAGCTCCATTACTCATTAGCTATCTGACTTCAGCAATTTTTTTAAACCTCTCCAAAGCTAGCCTCCTTCAAATACTACAGTGCTAATAATCATGCCTGTGTCCCAAACTTGGTTTATGAATTGAGTAAGTTAACACATGTAGATTGGTTGGAAGAGGCCCTGGTGTTTGGTAAATGATCAATAAAATGGTTGCTGTTATAATTGTTACTGTTCTCAATGCCCTTCAGCCAAAGGCCACCAAGAACACATTTGTAGTTGGTCAAGTTGGGTTTATTACTCACTGCAGTGAGGGAGAACACTCACCATGAGGAAGAGTGGATCATCTCAATAACCCAGCATTAGAAAGAATTTGTAGGAATTGGACTTGTGTTGGGAGATTTGGGAACAGGTTTAAGAAAGCAGAGGTTTGCTCTGGATGGAAGCTGTAAGAAAGCAGGGATAATCCTGTGCCTGAGTATCTAAAGAAGTCTTATTTAGAAGGAGAGACTAGATAAAGGTTGAGTAGCTAAATGAACCTTTTATAGAAGTAGGGATCAGACAATGCTGAGGCTGTAATTGGTTAAGAAGCAGAAGTCAAGCATGTCAGCCAGGAAAGATGGAAGTTTGGTTATTTTTCTGCTTTGGATGCTGCTTATGTTTTTTTCTATATTCAGACATAATTACGGAGTGGTCTTATTTTTGTCTCGATCCGATCCATCATGGTCACAGAATGATATTGTCTGATGCTGATGCTCTGTGAAATGGTTTAAGTTACACAGAAGAACATCACGGCCTGGCTGACAGCAAGGCCAGCTCCTGGATGTCTGAGGCGGGTTGTCTGTTTCTCAGTAAAGTAATAATAATAGCCATGGTTGATTGAGCATTCTTAGGACCATCCTATAGTGAGTTATGTATGTTTCTTGTCTTCATAGGCCTTTATATATATGTATATATGTATGCATATATAGTATTAGAAATGTCAGAAATAATATCAGAAGAGCCCTATGAAGACAGGAACCACACTACTGGAGTAGACAGAAACAAAGGATATGAGGGCAGATAGCCCGAGGTGGGCAGGGAAGTCTCTCTGAAGAAGTAAGATTTCAGTTGAGAGCTAACAGCTGAGGAGATAACTTTGAGAGCAAGCAAGTGAAGAACATTCCAAGCAGATGGAGAAGAATTTGTGGCTAGAAAGCGGCTAGGGAAATCCTGGAAAGGGAAGAGGCTCCGGGCGGCTGGAGCATATGGCTTGAAATGAGATGCAGAGACAGCACCACAGATCATACAGGGCTCTAGAGGTTTAACCAAAGAATCCGAGAACTCTGCCCTCACTGCACTGGGGAGCCGCTAACGACTTCCAAGGGGAAGGGTGAACTGATCGTAAACTGGAGCCTATGGATGGCAGAGGGGTGTTTGAGCCATGGAAGATGGATGTTATTAACAAAGGTGGAGAATGACATACCAAAAAAAGGATAGTGTGAAAAAAAAAAAAAAAGTGGGGGATGGCTAGTGGGGAACCACAGAACAGGTGTCGGGATGGGTAACTGTGTGCTCTGGAGAGGAGAGTTCATGCTGAGGACAGAGGGCTCAGTGGGAAGATCATTCTGGAAACTGTCTTTGGAGTCGGTGTGTAGGATTCAAAGTCCAGATTTCTGTAGAGAATGGCGAGTCATAATGTCCAAGGACACACAACTGACAGAGGGAACAAGGACCTAATTTCTGCTCCTCTTTGATGCTTTCTTATGGATTTATGTGTGAGTACTCATTGGTTTTTCTCAGATAAAACTCAGTGAAAACAGATAGACTTGGTTCATTTATGAATGCAAACAAAACAAACACAACTTTTTAGGTTCATGATATCAAAGAGATTCATTTTCCCATGTTGCTAATGCTTTGAATTATAATCAGTGTTCCTAATTAAGTAGTTCTTCTCAGAAGGCCTCAGACTTCTAGGCTTTGGCTGGTACTAGAGAAGGCTTATCAGTATTCTGGACAAACATGGGGCCTTTCTATTTAAGCAACAGTGACTGTGGAAAAAAAATCTTTTCATAATATTGTCATTTTGGCCATATTTAGAAGTTCAAATATCAAAACATTTTGCAACTGCTTGGGGCTTTGTCCTTTGTCTGGACAAAATATGAATACGGATGTGGGCCTCACATCTGCTCCTGTGATAGGACCATGTGAAACTAGCGAGAGAGGAGATTTCTGAAACAGTGTTGTGATGGTGGGCTGTATTATTATAATTGTTAGAATTATTTTTGGTTGTAACAAACGTAGTCTTCTTCAGCGTAGGACAAAAATGGGGGGAGGTGTATTTCAAGGAGAGGAGGGGCTACTTGTTGCTATTTTTGATTTGTACTATCTATCCACTTGGCATGTGATAACCATTTATTGAGGCTCTCTGGGAAGTCGCCTCTTCCTACCTCAGTCCCTGGGCTTCAGAGTCGCTTTGGCTCTTCTTCTTACAGCAGCCTAGCTGTGTGATTCAGGCCTGCCAGCTGGTGCCTCACATTTCTCCAGGCCCTGGGTACTCGCTCAGGATGGCAAATTTGAGCCATTGAGAAGCATTAAGACTTTTTACTGGCAATCCTTAAAAGGAGCATCACCTTTGTCACTGAGAATAAAGCTAGCAGAGTACACTACCGGGAGATTCTGGGAGCCACCCAATGAGTCTGCCAGAGGGCTGGGAGGAAGCTCTGCTAAGGCACTCAAACTGGGCGATGGAGAAAGAAACAGCTGCACTGCTTGAGGCCTGGAGCAAGCAGTTCCTGAAGCCACATACACCCCAGATTGTTCACTAATAGGAAACAAGGAACTCTCTTCCTACTTTAGTCAGTTTTGATTGAATTCTGTCCTTGTGCTGTGCTAATTCACTCAGTCCTGTCCAACTCTTTGCCATCCTTTGGTCCATAGCCCGCCAGGCTCCTCCGTCCATGGGATTCTCCAGGCAAGAATACTGGAGTGGGTTGCTGTGCCCACGAGGTCTTATGAAACCAAAGAATGAGAGCTCTGATGGGGATGCGAAAAAGCCTGGAAGCAGAAAATAGAGACCCATGCAGAACCCCAAGCAGACTCCTTTTTCTTTCTCTCCCCTTTGCTTCTACCTGGGTGTCTTTTTATCTTTCTTTCACTGCAGACTGGGTGCCTGTTTTCAATAGTCACCTTCTCAGGGGCTCCCAAGCATGCATGCTACACCCTAGGTGTTGGAAGATATGAACCAAATTCTCTCTAGGTGCTACTTCAAGTCACCTGGAGGGAAAACCTGCATGGCTTGAATCAGACTGGGTTGTTTCAGGAATAAATTCTATTGTCTTAGCTCCACAGGAAGCTTTGTGTGTGAAACATTCTGCTTCAGAATAGGCTTCTTACCCCACCCCCAATGTTAATCCTTCTTTTTCAGAGGTTTAGGAACAGGGGTCATGACAGGCATGCTGAACACTGACGAAGACAGGTAGTCACGTCCACTGGAGAAATATTTCTAACTTTGGAAAGAGTCCTCTTTGTTCAGTCTTAAGCAATCCTGAGCATAAGAGCTGATGGTTTTCCCAGAACTGAGAGGTTTTCTATGACAGGGGATTTTATGCTAATGACAGGAGAGCCTCAGAAAAACCTGGATGGTTGGTCACCCTCAATTTGCTGGGGGCAGGCTGAGTCTTTATTCCCAGACCAGTACAGGAGCTTCATGGTATGTCAACTAAAATCTTGGTTTCAGGAGTCATATAGATACATACCGCCACCTTCTCCTTGTTCCTACCTCTGTTCAGGGCCATCCTGTGTCCTGTATCATTGGACATAAAATAGCAATCCCTCATCAGTATTTCTAACTAATGAATGCAGTGCTGGTAGGGTTATGAACTGGGAACAGAGAGCACTTTCTGATTTTGCTCAGGGATGCAGGACTCAGTGGAGAGAAGATGGCTGCACAGAGTGGGGGCAGGGGCAGCATCTCATGGTGTGACTTTCCCTGGGCCCTGGGCCTCCTACAGGGCACACCATGATAACCAGCACCCTCTGGAACTCTAGGGACCTGCTAGAAGAGAAACAGGAGCTCGCCTGTGGTTCCACCACTGCCCTTTAGCATTCAGCCTCATATCACCACCATGGAAGATTTCAAACTAACAGTCTAGAGTTCAATTTAGGGAAGTGGCTCCTCACCCTAGTAATGCATGTTGGCATCATTTACAGAGCTTCCAAAAAATATCTCAGTGCCTCTTTGTTCCCACTAGACTAATTGGATCAGGATTGTTGCGGTTCAGGCTTTTGTGTTTAGACATTCTAAAGGGGCAGCCAGGTTAAACATCTCTGGTGTGAAGGAGCAAGCATGACATTACAGAGTGAGGGGGAGCCCAACCCCCTCACAATGGAGATTTTCCAGCCTCCATGTGTGGTTCAGGCATCCTCTGTGTTTTGGTCAGCCATGTCCAAAAGGGTAGGCATCAGCTGGTATGGATGTAGCTGCTGGGGCCCAAGCCTGACCTGTGGCTGTAGGGACAGCACTTAATCAAGGGAACCATTGTGAGTTGGAGAAACACTTCAAGAAATGTCAACATTGTCATTTTTTTCCCAAAAAGAAGTGCCAGTGGTGAACTGAAAGGGACATTAGTAGGGTCTCATCTCCTCTACTCCTCATTAATGAAACATAACAGACCCTCCGTAACATCCAGACACTACTTGGTATTCTTTGTGAAGAGAACAGAGTATTTGGGAGAAGAGATGAAGAACTGATGGAGGAATATGGCAAAGGAAATGGGGGTGAAGGGCTTCGGTGGCTTTGGGAAAGTGTCAGAACCTGCTTAGAAACAAAATGTTTGAGACCAAGTTACCAAAAGCACAGAGGTCAGGGAAACCTCTCCCCTTACCCCCCACCAGTACCATAAACTTTAGGGGCAGGGGGAGAAAATCCTGATTTTGTTTGAACAGCTGGAGTAAGGAGTTAGTCTAGGCCCCTTGATCTGTCTGGGTGTGCCTCTCCTAAGAGCAGTTAAAAATCCCTAACGTCAGAGAAGGCATATCCTGCAAAGGGCCTCAGCGCTTGTCGACTCCAATCATGTGCCTTACCAGTGGGAAAAGGAGGCCCCCCTGCCGTCCAGTGGAAGGGACCTGCCGAATGTCTCAGCTGGTGAGGGGCAGGCAGGGACAGGCAATGTCCCCTAACTCTGGAGACCACGAGTGTTCTACTTAGATATAGGGCTTCCCAAAAAGAGCCCCAGTGGCTTCCCACATCCTTCCCCACTGCCAAGTGGACCCTGTGTCCCCTCTTTGAAGACAGAAGGATATTGCCTTCCCAATGCCACTCCCACTTCCAACAGGGTCAACTTTAAGTCTCATTGTGAGATAACCACTGAACCAACAGATGGATTTTACCTTTTGAAGCACATACCACACTCACAATGAGATTTACACTGAGAACTTTCTCCAATTTTGCCATTCTGCAGTCTATGTCTTATATCATCATATAGCATTTTGGCTTTAAACTTTTTAAAAATTATTTCTTAACACAATAAGCCATATTATTTCAGACTAGTGAGCCATATCCATATAGGCTAGTGACTATGATAAACTTGACCACGTTTTCAAAGTAAGCATGTTTTCATTATTTGAAAGTATGTTCCATAAACCCAGTTAGGAGACTCAGTTTCTTAGGAGAGGTCATTAAGGTCATCTTAAGTCACACACATTCAATAAATATTTTTTAGTGCCTGCTATACATTGCTGTGATTGTTGTTGAAATTACAAAGATGAAAACAGTTAATCTCCACCCTTAAGTTTACAGTAGAGTGAGGCTAGGATAATTAATTAAGATGATAGCTGTTTGTAGGATTAAAGCCTCTAAGGTGGTTGATGAAATGGATCGTTTTCATGCTTCTCAAACATTTTCCAGTCTTCTGCCTTAGAATTTTCTTCATGCTCTTAACATCCTCAGCAAACCTTTCTGTTATGGGAAGTACAAAGAGCAAGATCAACCCAGCTCCAGTTTGAGGGGTTACAAAGCCTGACTCAGTTGAGCAGGATTTGATGAGGTATTCCCTACACACAGCAGCCCCCAACAGAGCACATACCCTTTCTAGCCCCAAAGTAACCAATCGGATGCGTGTGTTTGCTGGTCTGTTAAAGGCAGTATATCTCGGTGTCCTAACCTGTGAGAAAGATGTGAGGGTGTGTCACCCTTTGGCCCCATCTGTAAATAACCTCTAGCCCTGAAGTCCAAGTCTGTCCCTAGGCAACAGCAAGAAGGGGCTCCTGTTATCTGGCTTTGCTGATATGCCAAGCTAATGACACGAAGCTCTCTTGGCCGTCCAGAATGGAAGAAACAGAACACCAATTTAAATCATGAAAAAAGTCAGTGAATCTATCATCATTAATCTTGCTGTCAGTTTTAATTTTGGGGACATTACCTCACTCAACACCAGTTGAAAAGAGCTGCCAAAGCCGATGATGTCATCATCACTAGCCGCGTCTGACCCTGCCTGCTGATTCTCGGAGCTAGGAGCAAGTTAATAAATCCCCTGGCACTTGGACACACAGTGGAGTTTTATTACAATGAAGGTATAACCCGTGATGTTGTTTCAATTAAATGGCCTGAGAAAATACTTTCTTGTGTTTAGCAAAACTGTAAAACATAATTATCCCCATGCAGTTGGGCCAGTTCGTTGTGCTGACGTGATGATTATATATTCTCTTCCCTCCCACCCCTACACATGTGCAGGCGTGTGTGTGTGTGTGTGTGTGTGCGCGCGTGCGTGCGCACGCGCGCACACACACACACATAAACAATCTTAGATAAGAGTAGAAGGATGGTTCTAAAGACAGTTGAATAGTCCACACAAGTATCTTTTCTAGGCCACCACCTAGAGACCTGGCTGATTGCAGCATAGCTACATAACTGCACTGACGCATCCAGGAACCTTTTGTATGCAAAGCAGTTGAGGGAAGTCTGGGGCTTGGCATTGGAAATCTCAGTCAGGGCACAACAGTGACTCTAAAAAGAGGGATCGTGCAATGAGGCAAACCTGGAGACCAACAGCTGCTCACTCAGAACCCAAACCTCGTAGCTCTTCAAATATTTATGAATAATTTCCTTTGACATGTTTGCTAACTGTTGAGGATATGAGTTTTTGCTGGTTCTTACTCATGGCCCATCTGAAGTCCCCTGGCCTGACCCTCCTGTGAAGTCATCCTGCTGAACAGACGCCATCCATCGTGTCAGGGCCATTGCCATAGCGTCGGCACACAGGGCGTAAACACAGGCTTTGCGGATCTCTGTTGCTTCAGCAGGAGGGGAGCTGGCGGTAAGGTGAGAAGGCTCATTGCTTTCAGCCCAGTTTTCTTTTCAGCAACACGGCCAGTTTAGAGGACGCTGTACTTGGTACGTGAAACAGACAAGCAATGTTTTCAAACACTCTTTTGCATGATTATCTACTCTCTGTACTGAGGGTAGGATGTGTGGGTGTGTGATTGCGTGAATACGTACATGGACACCACACACACTTTTAAAGCTTTTAAGCATAATGAGAATTTGTTAGCATCAGAAATCTGGACCAATTCCTCCAGGAGTCCTTTCCCTTTGACTTATTCCAAGTGACTCCTCCAAGCTCTTTTCTTCCCCCACCCCAGCAAGCTCCCCTAAATGGCCCTCATCAATCATGCCAAATGGTACAGTTGGCTTTGCACAGAGCACAAATGAGGATGAGGGGAAGACCCCCAAGCTCATTTTTCATGCCCATCTCACACAGGAACTGATCCCAGGTCTCCAGGGGTGAGCAGGCAGTACACAAATTCACTGTCCCACTTGCCCTCCCAGATAGAGGCACTTGGAGATTCTTTATTATTATTTTTAATGGTCTAATATAAAGTGTATCTATTCACAAGATACATTGCCTGATGTAAGAATCTGTAACTGTATCCTGTTAACAATTCCTGCTGTTTATGGAGTACTGTCTTGACATACTTGTTAAACCTCAATAAATATGTTTTTAATAACCATATGGTATTTAACATATAATAACTGTCTTATTAGGTTTAAATTAAATTCTTGCTCATGACACTTAATTTAGAGTGTGGCCAGTCTTTTCCTGGCTAAGAAGGGATTTGAAATAACTATGGTAAGGATACTTCTTTTGGAGAGAGGAGAATATTTAAACATCGTGTGTTTTAATGATATGATTAAAGCAAGTTACATTTTAAAAAATTCAGATGTGAGGGCTCCTAATGAAAAAAACATTCAGTAGAGCTGTAACAATACAAGAAATTGACTAGTTATGGGGCCACATTCAGAATGCAGTTATTTCATGCCTGGTGCACATACGTCTCTAAGGTATGCTAAGGGAACAGCTGGGGCTTATATGTTTTTTTGTTCTTCGTGTCCTTTTTCACTGCACAGCGTGAAGGTGGGAGACAGTGCTGATTCTGGGCAAAATAGGGAGGAATAAAAAATTAGGTCCCAGTGCACTCACTTCCTTTATGGGTGCCCCCCATGCACCCTTCTTATTGTTGTTTTCTCACTTCACTCATTTTGTCCCTTGGTTACTCAGTTTCCCACCCAGGTGCCTGAAAAAGGCTACATATCCTTTCATGCTCCAGTGCTTTCCTTAACACTTTGATAGTCCCCACTGTGAAGGGGGACCAGGCAGAAAGAGACTTGCTCAGAGCCAGCTGGGGAGAAGCATGCCATGGTTGCCTATGGAGGATGGAATTTGTTCAGGCAGAGAGATTGCTCAAAGTGCTCTGCAGAAGCCAGAGGGGGAAAGCGAGTGTTAAGTCTCAGCCTGAGAAGCACCTGCTTTGTGGGGTTGGGTGAAGCGTGAGGGAAAGAAAGCCCAAGTGAGAATCATGGTAAGTGGAAGAGAGAGACTGAGAGAAATTCCAACTGTTGGAGAAGTCTCATAGCGAGCTGATTTCAGGGAAGTCTCTATGAAGGAGATGGCATTTGATCTAAGCCTTGAAACCCTTAGTTAGGTGACAGTAAGCCCTGTTGAAATCAGAGGTCACCTAGACGGTGTTGTTGCAGTGCCCCCCCAGTAGCTCAGCCTCGCTGAGAAACTTGAGTTCTCCAAGCCCTTTGAGTGACCATTTGCAATCTGCTCTTCTAGAGCAGGCTTTCTCAACCTCAGCGCTGCTGACATTTGAGAAGGGTCATTCTTTGTTATGAGGCCTCTTCTCTGTGTGGTAGGATGTTAAGCAGCATCTCAGGGCTCTACCCACTAGATGTCAATAACACTTCCATTCCTCTCCAGTCGCGAAACCCAAACATATCTTCAGTCACTGCCAGATATCCCTAGGGAGAAAAATTGCCTCCCTTCTCCTGATTGAGAATCACTGCTCTAGAGGAAAGAACAACATATAAAAATGTTGTTTGAGAGGCAGTAGAAACCTCAGGGTATGTTTGAGAAATAATGAGTGGTCTACCATGATGAGCATTTAGGGTCTGAATGTAGGAGTTCTGGAAAATAAGTTACCAAGGGAGATGAGAGCCTGAGTTTGAAACACTATTGAATGGTAGGTAGATTTGGACTGAATTTGGAGGGTTCTATGCAGTCACTGAAAAGTTTAGATAGAGGGAGACATAATTAAATCATTTTGGAATACATTAGATTAGAGCAATGACTTTCAAACCATTATAAGAAATTTATTTACATAATGGTTCAGGGCATACAAATATACCTTTAACAAAACTTTTGCAATTTTCATGTTATGTGCAGTACGATCGATCTTTTCCTATTCTATTCTTAAAATGCTGGTCATGATATACTATATGGTTTCATAACCCACTAACAGGCATGAAAGACATAGGAAATGAGAGGTCAGGGAGTTTGAGAAGGGAATATTTCAATCGCTAGGCCAAAAATAATAAGAACCCAATACTAGGATGGGAATGGGACAGAAGGAAGAGCTGGCAGGGACATTTCAGATATAGAGACTGTAAGGAAGAAGGAAAAGTCAGGAAAAAATCATTGATTTTATTCATTTTCATTATTATTATTGTGCCACTGACATAAGTTGATGCCAAGGTAATAGAGTTGGCAAAGGCTGGTTTTTGTTTTTATTTCTTTCTTCATTTTTTTCAGGAAGGAGATACTATTTCTGGCTCTGGGCCTACAGAGTTTGAGCTGCCTAGCATGGTAGAAATGTCCAGCAAGCCACAGGAAAGGTGGACTGTGGCATGGAGGAGAGTCAGGGTGGTATTGTGGATTTATGAGTCATGCCTATGCAGGGCCTGGAGGATGAGGTCACCAAAGGAGGGGGAATGTGGTTTCTGAGTCTAATAGCCTCTCCTTATATACTGATATCTATCTGAGTAATAATATTCATTTCTAGTGTAATAAAGACCCACTCAGCAGATGGTATCACATCATATATAAGTCAAAGCAAACTCAAGATGTGATCCATGCCTTTTGAGAGGCTATAATTCATTTAGGCCTCCTGGCCTGAACCAAATAATACTTTCATATTGCTTGAGCACCAGCTATCAGCTACATGTTATTCAAAGTGCTGAAAATAAAGCAGTGAATAAAATAAATCCTCCTGCCAGCATGGAGCTTATTCTCTAGTAGAGAGATACAGACAATAAACAAACAAATACAAAATATATGTTATGTCAGATGGTGGTAAAGGCTATGGGAGAAAAATAAAGCAAGGGAAGGGAGCGGGTACCAGATGGAGAAACTGCAACTTTAAATCAGGGGAGCCTTTGTGAAAACCTGGTGTTTGAGCTCCCAGGAATCCCCGGTTACTTGGGGTGACTGACATGATAAAAGCACAATGAAACTAGTATTGATGGTCTTAAGGCAGAGTGTGATGGAAAGCTGTGAGAGGTAAGAGCAGGAGGCAGGGCGTAAGGGTCTTCTAGGAACATTTGGCTCTGGACTCCTCTTTTTACAGAAGCTTTGGAGGCATGGAGGTCATTCATGCCCTTTGGGAGGCCATAATTCACTTAGGCCCTCAGGCTTGAACTCAATGATAACTTCATATTGCTTGAGCACCAACTATTAGCTACACACTATTCAAAGTGCTGAAAATAAGTAGTGAATAAAATAAATATTCCTGCTAGCCTGGAGGGCTTCCCTGATCTTGATTCCTGCCCTCTTTGTCTTCCTACTTTCCATTTTGTGATCTCTTCTTTGCCAAAGCTCTTTCCCCTCTTGTTTTTCATTTGGAATTCACAAAACTCTGAACTCAGGGATCTCAGGACACAACACTCCTGACAGGTGAGGGACACTGATCCCGTGTTCTGTGTACATCTTCTCATACCTGACTCTGGGGCACTGGTTCTTTGGGGTGTTCAGAGTTATTACATGAAAATAGGCTTTTGTGGCCAAACTCATTTTGGAAATTCTAGGCTAAACAAGCTTAATGGGATTCCTGCCTGTTGCATTTCATAAAATCTGTAGTGAGCTATTGAACACTACAGACCTCCCAGAGGAAATAGGGCGCATGGTTTTACACTTATTTGGCCATGGAAGCCCATTGTTACGGAAAATCTCTCAGGGAATTGTTGTTGGAAGGCACACACTTCGGAAAGTAGTCAATAGGCTATATTGTATGATGATGAGCTTCTGAATCCTACTTTTTTCATCCATAAAATGAGAATGTTGGTCTGGTGCCCAAAGGATGTCAACAGTACCACAGGGCTCTGTCCTTCGCCTTGAGATTGTTCAGAAATTTAACCGTGAACTTGGTGAAGAGAAAAACAGATAATTATGACATCTGGAGATGACACAGTGTTGGGAAGGGTGACGAATAGGTCAGATGACAGAACCAAGGCTTAAACTTATCTTGACATGTTAGAATGATAAGCCAAAATGACTTGAGAAAATTTCCTAAGGGTAAATATATGGCCCTGCTTTTAGTTTCAGAAAAAAATGGTTTTTAAAGTGTAAGATGTGGGAGAGCAGGTTTGACGGCAGTTTAAGTAAAGAAAGAAAACGATCTTGGGACTTTGATTGACCACAAGTCCGAGATGAGCTATCAAGAGATGTGGCAGAGCTCTGAACTGAACCCCGTGAGGCTTTATGAACAGAAATGACTCTATTCTGGGGGAGCTGTGGGCTCCCCTGGGCTGGTTCTTCTGGTCTGCGGCCAAGGAATATTAACAGCTAGCATTTTGGGTGCTTGCTAAATGTTTATCACTACTTTATGCATGCTGTGTGTGTCATCTGGTTTAGTTCCCACAATAAACACATCAGGTACCATTACAATAGTCATTTCCATTCTACAGATGAGGACACTGAGACTCAGAAAGCATACCGAAAGTAAGCTGGATTGGAAACCAGGTAGTCTATGTCCAGAACCTGGATTAGCCTGACTTCTGCAAGGATGGCAAGAAATCTGAGAATTCTAAGATTTGAAGGCATGAATGATACAAGGGCTAAAAATGAGCACTATCTTGTCTAACAGATGGAAGCTCTTCTGTTGAAGAGATCTCAACTTGTGCTATGTACTTTATGGATGGGACTAGCAATGGCTTGGAGAAGGCAATGGCAGCCCACTCCAGTACTCTTGCCTGGAAAATCCCATGGACGGAGGAGCCTGGTAGGCTGCAGGCCATGGGGTCGCTAAGAGTCGGGCACGACTGAGCAATTTCACTTTTGCTTTTCATTTTCATGCATTGGAGAAGGAAATAGCATCCCACTCCAGTGTTCTTGCCTGGGAATCTCAGAGACAGTGGGCCCCTGTCTATGGGGTCACACAGAGTCAGACATGACTGAAGCGACTTAGCAGCAGCAGCAGGAATGGCTACTCCAGTATTGCTGGGCTTCCCTTGTGGCTCAACTGGTAAAGAATCTACCTGCAATGTGGGAGACCTTTGTTTGGATTGGGAAACTCCCTGGAGAATGGAAAGTCTACCCACTCTAGTATTCTGACCTGGAGAATATACAGGTCCTATACATGTTCTATACAGTCCATGGAATTCGCAAAGAGTCAGACACAACTGAGTGACATTCACAAGAATGGCTAGTGAAAATCACATGGAGAAAGATTCCGATTCAACGTAAAGAAAGATTTTCTAAAGGGCCTGTTGTTGTTTAGTTGCTCAATTGTGTCTGACTCTCTGCGGCCCCATGGACTGCAGCACACCAGTCTTCCCTTTCCTTCACTATCTCCTGGAGTCTGCTCAAACTCACATTCATTGTGTCGATGATGCCATCCAACTATCTTATCCTCTGTCACTCCCTTCTCCTCCTGCTCTCAATCTTTCCCAGCATCAGAGTCTTTTCCAGTGAGTCGGCTCTTTGCATCAGGTGGCCAAAGTATTGGGGTTTCAGCTTCAGCATCAGTCCTTCTAATGAATATTCAGGGTTGATTTCCTTTAGGGGTCATTGATTTGATCTCCTTCCTGCCCAAGGGACTCTCAAGTGTGTTCTCCAACACTGCAGTTCAAAAGCATCAATTTTTCTGTGCTCAACCTTCTTTATGGTGCAACTCTCACATCCATACATGGCTACTGGAAAAACCATCGCTTTGACTATATAGACCTTTGTTGGCAAAGTGATGTCTCTGCTTTTTAGTATGCTGTCTGGGTTTGTCATAGCTTTTCTTGCAAGGAGCAAGTGTCTTTTAATTTCAGGGCTGCAGCCACCAGCTGCAGTGATTTTGGAGCCCAAGAAAACAAAGTCTGTCACTGTTTCCATTGTTTCCTCATCTATTTGCCATGAAGTGATGGGACTGGATGCCATGATCTTTGTTTTTTGAATGTTAAGTTTTAAGCTAGCTTAGTCACTCTCTTCTTTTACTCTCTAGTTCCTCTTTGCTTTCTGCCATTAGAGGGGTATTCTAAGGTCTAGACTAATCCAAAATGAATTAAGGAAACCCCACTAAACCTCTCTCTTTCTCCCCCTCCCTCCCTTCCCACTCCCGCTCTGTTCTACAGTATTCAGTTAGAGGCTACTTGGTCATGGATTCCATTGTTGGTAAAATTTTGACCTGCATGAACTAAGTGTGTAATTCATGAATTCAATAACTCAGTCAATGTGTTTGCCTATAATGTTTGAAGCACTTTGGAATACACAAAATAATAAGACAAGAGTCCTTGCTTTCAAAGGGCTTCTAATCTAGTCAGGAAGAAAGATATGTACACAAATTACAGGTGATCCTGGACCTATGGTGACTCAACTTGTGAGCTCTGCTTTCCTGACCCTGTCACCCTAAATACGGTTGATGTTTAGTTGTTAAGTAGTCATGTCGGAATCTTTTAAAAGCCTATGGACTGTTGGCTGCCAGGTTCCTCTGTCCGTGGGATTTCCCAGGCAAAAATACCATAGCACATTGCCATTTCCTTCTCCGAGGGGATCTTCCCCACCCAGAGATCAAACCTGTGTCTCCTGCACTGGCAGGTGGATTCTTTACCACTGAGCCACCTAGGAAACCCCACCCTGAATACTACCCCCTTGGAAACAACCAAAACTTGTGTTTGGGGTTAACCAGTGGTTGCAAAGGACATACCTTCCAATAGTTAATGCCAGTCAAGGACTAAGGGAATTCAGGGAACTCTGGTTGAAGTGAGAGAGCAAGAGCTCATGAGGAGGAGGAAGGAGGCAAGGAGATGGAAACCGAATCAGCAGCCAAGCAAGAGTAACAGTGGGGCCAAGCTGTTTGTCCCTGAACCTTCAAGTGCTTTCAGAGGCATTAGTACCTATTGAAACCTAGGGGTTTTGAGACTGATGACCCTAACTGTGGCAGCAAAGAGCATCTGTGCTTATTTGAAGGAGAGTAACCAGGAAAAGAGAGCAGGTCTTATCCAAGTTCACTGGATTTTGTTTCAAGAAGCCTCATCCAGTCTAATCCTTGATGAGACGGTTTCCTTAAAGCACTTTCAGAATGTAGATTTGTGTTCAACGTTTTATTCTCAGGTAATGGATTCTTACAGAATCATTTTTCAACTCATTTCATGTTAAGGTTGGAATTGTTATAGATTTATGGGCTTGCTTAGAGCAAGCTTTGCTCTCTGTGTCAAAGAACCAGTTGGGTCAAAAGGCAGAGGTTATCAAAAGTAAGGCAATCGCTCCCTAGTAACTGAGATGTGTGTAGGATACAACGGAGGCACCAAGGAGCGGCTGACCTCCTAATCTCAAGGGCCTTAAGAGGTGGTCAGGGAGGTGCTCCTTGAAGTACCAGTAGGAATTATTCAGGAGACAAGAGGAAAAAGGACAATACAACTGGAGGAAGTAATGGGACCAATACCACAGAGTCCCACTGAAGTGTGGCTGTGGGATGGACTTTCACTTCCCATATTATTCTGTGACTGGATCTTTCTCTACCACAATTGTTGTTGTTCAGTTGCTGAGCCATGTTCCCGATGGCTCAGACAGTAAAGAATCCACATGCAATACGAGAGATCTGGGTTCAGTCCCACGGTCAGGAAGATTCCCTGAAGAGGGGAATGGCTACCCACTCCAATATTCTTGCCTAGAGAATTCCATAGACAGAGAGGAGCCTGGTGGGCTACAGTCCATGAGGTCACAAAGAGTCAGACACGACTGAGTGATAACCAGAACTATGGGATATCTATTGCTTAAGACATACAGGGTGATTTTAAGTGTGTGGCACAAACTCATCGCATCAGATAAGGCTGAATACTGAGAATTTCATTTCTTTTGAAATTCTGTTTTAATCCCTCTGAGCATGCCAAGGAGAAAGTCTCAGATTCGTGCTGGTTGGCACACTCACGTAGCCTTTAACAAGGAGAGTACGAGTCTCAAGTTTCCCTCTCTCTGCCTCAGTTGTCTCATTTTCAAAACAAGGAAAATAAAGTGGTAGTAGGTACTAAATCATAGAATTGTAGCAACAATAGGAAATATTATACATAAAGCATTCAGAGCAAAGCCTGGCACACACTAAGTTACAGTTGACAGTTACCTTTTGTATGTTGTAACTGACACGGCTGCTGCTGCTGCTGCTGCTGCTGAGTCACTTCAGTCGTGTCCAACTCTGTGCGACCCCATAGACAGCAGCCCACCAGGCTCCCTCGTCCCTGAGATTCTCCAGGCGAGAACACTGGAGTGGGTTGCCATTTCCTTCTCCAATGCATGAAAGTGAAAAATGAAAGTGAAGTTACTCAGTCGTGTTTGACTCTTAGAGACCCCATGGACTGCAGTCCACCAGGCTCCTGGTGGATTTTCCAGGCAAGAGTACTGGAGTGGGTTGCCATTGCCTTCTCCTAACTGACACTGGTTTCATTTAAAATTAGATATATGAAAGTGAATGGCAATAAAAGGGGTACATGGAAAAGGCACAAATCAGGCAGGAAGAGTGTGAATGAACACAGTTTGGGGACTATAAACCAGAGTGATCTCTAAGGGTCTTTGTAATCCTTGAAGTCAAAGATTGTACTGATGAAGGAAGGAGGCCCAGAGAGGAAGGGAGCGTTACCCAAGGTCACTGGGCTCATTAGCGGCAAAGCTAGGAGCAGATCCAAGGCCTCCAGATGCTCAGACTCACGTTCTTCCCTCTGGGTCTTGCTCATGGTCCAAAGCCCTGGGACTTCTCAGCTGAGGGAGCCCTGTCTCGGCCTTGCCCTGGCAAAAGGACTCCCAGCAGGGGTGCAGTCCTACAGAAATGACTCGTTCTCAACTGCGGTGAACCCAGAGCCATATCCTAAAGCCAACGGTCGCCTGCTGTAATCTCACTGAATTCTTACTGAGCCCTGACACCACGTTCAACACTGGGAATTTGGGTGGGCCTGGAGTGCCTTTAGTATTACTGCTGTAATTCAAAACATCCAAATTATTATTTTCTCCACAAGATGAAGCCAGGGGAGTGCTGTTAAGTGGAGAGAAAAGTGTTTGTTACGCTAGGCGTTCCAACAAAACGTCCTCCTTTGCTATTAAATCATAGCATTTCTAAATGAAATGATATTTTGCAAACTTTGGCAGGGCCTGAAATTTGGACATTGTGCAGAGTTTTTTCCTCCTCTTTCTCATTTTGTGCTTTTTCTCCAAGTGATCCAGAGAACTACTATTTGCTGGCTACACTTTTCTTGTTTGTCTTTCCTTATGACCCAAGTTTTTCACTTTCCCCAAAGACATCAGATAACTTGATTTTCTGCCCATAACTTATTTTTTAAATAAATAATGAGGGTAATAAATAGAGGCTCAAGAGAACAACCCATTGTCTAAATGGATTGTTTCTTAGCATTCCCCTTCCTCTAGGTTTAATCATGAAAGGCTTTGTAGAGAGAGACCTGTTACTTTGATGTCAGAAAATTAATGAAGTTGTATTGACATGACAGTTGAACCCACAAAGACTGAATTTAATCAATTAAGTCTATGAAAAATGGCATCACCCACATTAAACTCTCTACTGAGCAAGTGCAGTCCTATGTTCTCTATGTGGACAGTACTAACAATTGCCTACTCATTCTCTGGCAGCTCTGGGTGAAATGGGCTTACTCAGGTCCTCGCATTTCTCCTTTCTCTTGATCTTCACTAATAGGGCCTGCACAGTTCATGAGGGTGGCTTCTGATCCACAACCCCAAAACTGTTGGAGCTCAAAGACTAGGATTAGCAGCTGAGGAAATCCATTGACAGGCCTGGGGTGTGTCTGGGTCTCAAATGGGCTGCTCTCCTCCTACAAGACCCTAGAGACTTGGAGTAGGCCTGAGGTTGCAAGTCAAACAACTCTGCCTGCGGTCTGGTTTACATTAAGGAAAATTCCCCCTAGTGACTTGGGAGGTGGGGCTTGCCTGTTCCCCTGCTCCCTGGCCCAGGAGCACATTAGGCCTCTTCTCTGTGTCTTTGGGCAGTATCTCTTAGTAGGCTTGGCTGTATCTCTCTTTGGGCCTCCTCTTTGTCCCTTTCCTGCCAGCTCTCCTTCCTTAAACAATTATTTAGGCCTATAACCTAATTTTGGAATGTTTGGACTCAAACTCAGGGTACAAAAGTATTAAAGACTATTTCTGTTCCCTGGCTTGGCCTGGGAGATGTTCATTAATTGAATATCTTGGTGTTCATTCATTCACTCATTCATTCATTCAACAAATGTTTATTCAGAACTGTGCCAAGCACCATTCTAGACGCTATCTATGAACAACACAGACAAGAATGTTAGCTTACTTTGGAGCTTACATTCTTGGGATCAGGACCAGCTTCATGATATTCAGGGCCCAGTGCAAATGAAAACACAGAGCCCTTTGTTCAAAACTTGTTAATGATTTCAAGACAGTCACAGCAGAGTATTAAACAAAAGGCAGGAGCCTTCTAGTGTGGGGCCCAGTGTTACTTACACAAGTTGCACACCCAGGAAGCTAGCCTCCAAGGGATAAGTAGAAAGTGAACATGCTCATTACCAGTGGATGGACAGTGCAAANTGTTCAAAACTTGTTAATGATTTCAAGACAGTCACAGCAGAGTATTAAACAAAAGGCAGGAGCCTTCTAGTGTGGGGCCCAGTGTTACTTACACAAGTTGCACACCCAGGAAGCTAGCCTCCAAGGGATAAGTAGAAAGTGAACATGCTCATTACCAGTGGATGGACAGTGCAAAGGATGGGACACAATAAACCTTTCTCCAGGAATGACGGTAGTTGGATTCTTCTTTGATAATTCCAGAGTAGACAGTTTGGAGGAGTCTCAGGTCGTCATAGATTATCATTAGTCATTGCACATTTAAAGTATTGGCTGTGGGAGCTCTGAGTAGCAGAGTGATGGCTTGTGGAGAGCTGATGTGCTTGGGGTTCTAAAAGAAATCATATGCCTGCAAAGATGATACTTTTTTTTACTTCTGATTGCTTCCCACAACCTCCTAAAAATCCTTCCTTACATATAAAGGTAAATGTGCCATGTGAATACCAAAACTGTTGAAACTGCACACATGTTATTCTAATAATGTGGATGATCTGTTTAGAAGGGACTCCAGTGGAGTACCCATGCAGAAAGTGGGTTTGGTGGTTAATTTCTGGATCTATGATCCATAGAGATCCTCAGTGTGATTTTTGAATGCACTGACTACAGGTATCTATAAATGGCTAGTCTGTCGTTTCCTGAATTTCAGTTCCCAAGCTTATGCCATCCCCTTCCATTGCCCCCATTCAAATGTTTTCCTTTCATCCAAAAGTAATGAAAAGAGAGCCAAGGCTCTGACCGTGAGATTCTGTTAACTTCATTTCTGGAAAATAGTACTGAGAACATGATTTTCAATTCCAGGCCCAACTGACAAGCAGGGAAGCTCAAGTGAATGTGCTGGCATCTGCATTCTGAAGTTTTATGAAAATAAAAGAATTCATGTAATCTTTGGAAGTGAAAAGCCAACTGAGCAATAGCACTGTGAAGGAAAGATTTTGTTCTCAAAGTGACCGTTTCACAACTTGGACTATTTGGGGGCTAATATGTTTAACAAGTGATGGCGGCTTGTCATCATTGACTAGTCCATTATATAAAAAGTTCATTGAATGAAGAGTCAGAATAACTGGCTTTGAGTCTTATCTCTGCCACTAGTTCTCTGAACCTCGGTTTTATCTGTAAAATGGGGATGCCAGTTTTCCATTACTGAGGAGTATTGTGAGGTTCAAAACAGCAATGTTTATGACAGTACTTGTAACCGACATAGTGCTTTATAAAATATAGCGTTTATTATTATTGTCACTGTTATCTATATTAGTTTCCATTTTCCCATGGTGAACTCTTTACATGGCAGATGCAAAGATGGAATGAAAGAGGCATTGCAGGTAGAGCCATCTGATTATTCACTTTTGGGGGAAAGTGGATAAAGTACAAGATTTTGCCTGGCAGTGATGATAGAGGGGAGCCGAATCCTGTCACAGAAAATCTGAAGGCCCTCCCCTTTTTCATTTCCCTCCATGAGCTTCTGCCTGTAGTAATAAAAAATCCTGTGTTCGTGCCTGTGTTGCTCTATTTTAGGAGCTTGACTTTTATATGAATCTTTGTCCCTGTGTGGGATTGCTGAGTATTATTTTTGCCTCATCTTACCAGTGAAGAAAGGGAAGTGTGTGACATTAAATGATTTGCCCAGGTCACCCAGAAAGCCAGTGATGGAGTCTCCAAGAGTCAATTGTGATTTCTCATTCTCCTCCCCTAGTCACCAGAAGCAACACCACAAAGTGTCTTGGGATAGTCTGATATTCAGCCCTCCTTCCCAGCCAGGACCAGAGAGAATGGTTATTCCTTACAGGAACACTCTTGAGACCTTCTCCCAGTCCCAGCTTGACTGGGGAAAGGAATTGGAGGACTTTAGAAAGACCTGCCCTGGAGAGCCATTAATGACAGCTTTAACTGTCAGGGTGGCCACTCACCAGCTCTGTAGCTTTGAACAAATGAGCCTATAAATGTACGCGTAAGTGTGGACACACATGGAGAATGAGGTTAAGAGAAAGAAGAGAAGAGATAACGGGAGATAAGCGTGTGCTCACGTTCATGTTTAGTACATGATAGTAGTGCAAGAAGTAACATTTTCGTCTTTCTTTCCTCAAACTGACCTGCTGTTAATCCTGATACACTTCTCAAGGGTTATCATAAAGCATTCTGGTTTTATTTGAATCGGGCATTATGTATACTGGCTTCCCTGGTGGCTCAGACTGTTAAGAATCTGCCTACAATGCAGGAGACCTGGACTGGAAAGATTCCCCTGGAGAAAGGATTGGCAACCGACTCTAGTATTCTTGCCTGGAAAATGCTATGGACAGAGGAGCCTGGCGGGCTGCAGTCCAAAGGGTCGCAAGGAGTTGGACACGACTGAGCGACTAACCCTACTGCCACTCTACATATGCTGTGTTCCCAGAAAATTGCTTGATTGCTTGTTAGTTCTTAGAAAAGATGGTTACTTCATAATTTCTTAAAAGAGGATAGGTGTTAGAGAAGGTTGGGCCTCAGGCACTGTCTGCCCACGGCTCCCTGTATTTCCCCGTGTAACTCTCAGGAGGGCTACTTGCTACCACTTGTTTCAGTTTCTGCCTTGCCCGTCAGGCTCTCAGCCCCCTAAAGGCAGGGAGGGTTTCTGTTCTGTTTATCGCTGTTCCCATACTGGCACCAAGACTGCTCTGGCATATTCCAGCCAACCCTTAAATGTCAAGGAATGATTGTGTGAAAAACTAACAAGAGTTAAGTTTGTGGGTGCTAGGTTTAAAATGGCTTATTAAGAAGCTAAGTGCATTTCAGGCCCATTTCCATCTTTTTTAATTTTTAGTTTTATTTGGAGGATAATTGCTTTATNTCTGGCATATTCCAGCCAACCCTTAAATGTCAAGGAATGATTGTGTGAAAAACTAACAAGAGTTAAGTTTGTGGGTGCTAGGTTTAAAATGGCTTATTAAGAAGCTAAGTGCATTTCAGGCCCATTTCCATCTTTTTTAATTTTTAGTTTTATTTGGAGGATAATTGCTTTATAATGTTGTGTTGGTTTCTGCCATATAACAACATGAATCAGCTATAAGTATACATATATCCCCTCCCTCCTGAGTCTCCCTCCCATCCTACCCTTCTAGGTCATCACAGAGCACCAGCAGCTTCCTGCTAACTCTGTTTTACACATGAAGTGTGTACATGTCAACACTACTCTTTGTATTTGCCCCACCCTCTCCTTTTCTCACTTCCACTGTATAATCATAAGGGATTTGATTTAGGTCATACCTGAATGGTCTGTATATTGTCACCCTGCTTATTTAACTTATATGCAGAATACATCATGAGAAACGCTGGACTGGAANAAAGGGGAATTTGAGCGGAGACCTGAAGAGTGAGGGGCTGAATCTATGGGTACCAGAGGAAGTGTGTTCAGAGTAGAAGGATCAGCTGAAGTCGACTGTCATGACTGGCTTTGACTCTGATGGAGGTTGAAAGCCATGGGGATGAAGGGAAGCTGTTGGAGCCAGTGTGGTGACTGCAAAAAAAATATTATGCTTCTCCACGCTTGCTCAGGGCAGTCCTGGCTCCTCTTTCAGGCATATGCAGGTGACCATTCTTGTCTTTGGGCTAGAGAAACAGTTGTGGCTTTGTTTTACATGTTGGCTGATATTCTTATGAAGTTTTTAATGATGGAAAATGCAAACCTGCAGAAATGATTCCCACACTACCTGAAGGCCAAACACCTATTTACATTACTTGGGTTGCTTCAGGGCCTGGCCCTGACTCCTTGGCTCTGGGAAGGTACTGGTCAGGAATAGAGCTTTTGGGAGCCAACTAAGGCAGATGCCAGCCTGCCAGTCCCATCCCTTAGCCCTGGCCCCACTGGAATCCTTCACTGATGGATAACGGAAGAGCTCAGGCGGGCAAGAGGAGTGTGCTGCTCATCCACGGAACATCCAGGGCAGCAGTGATACAGTTAATCTCCTGTCTAGAAAATGTTTCAGGCAGCTTAGAGAAAGGACATATTTCCAATTTCTCTTGAGAGGAGAAACACGGGAAAGTCGCACCTCCCAGTCAGTCCCCAGTTCACAGTGAAGAGCCTGAAAAATCACACACGAGTAGATGAGAAACAGATCATTGGAGCCGAGCGCTCCTCTGAGAAGCTCGGAAGCACAGTGGCAGCTGGAAAACCTTGTTTTCCTCAGGTTTCCAAACTCCCCTCAACGAACTTCACTGTTGGTCTCCGTCTGGTGTGAAATGATTAATTCTTTTAAATGATGCAGGGACTCAGAAATCTGGGATTGCTTGTCTCTTCTGAAACTAGCAAGAAACAGATTTTGTCACTACCTTCTAGTTCTGTTTTTTGTTGTTGTTGTTGTTGTTGTTGTGTTTTAATCTGATCCTCTCCTCCATAAATATTTATGCTGGCAATTTAAAATGGCCAAGTGATACTGCACTTACCTGGGGTAAGCTTACCCTCAGTCGTTGTTATTTAAATTTTGCACCCTACCTGCTTTGACCACAGGACACACTTATCTGCTGATCTGAAGAAGGAATATTCACTGATTATCTAATCCCAGGGTGATGCAGTGCTTGGTGAAGGGGGAGGTGGGGGTGCTGACCTGGACCAAGAGGGCCTAAAAAGGCCAAGCATTGAGTGGCTGCTCAGTTCTGAAATTGTCTCAAAGTGTACTATGAATTGTCCCTTGATCCAAAATTATTTTTATTATTTGTTATTTTGTGCTGGCTGTGGTGGTTACAAAACTGAATAAAATGTGACCCCCAGTCTCAAGGAGGGCACAGGTTGGTAGGAGAACAGTGTGAAAATAGGTCAGTGTGACAGTAGTGTTGGCGGTGGTGGCCCGATGAAACGTTTATCCCCCACATCTTCCCTTTATTCTTCCTGCCCTCCCTCTCTCCTTCCCTCCCTCCCTCTTCATTACATATGATTGAGCATTTAATCTTTTATAATTACTAGTTGGGCTCCCTTGGTAGCTCAATCGGTAAACAGTCTGCCTGCAGTGCTGGAGACCCAGGTTCAAACCCTGGGTCAGGAAGATCCCCTGGAGAAGGAAATGGCAACCCACTCCAGTATTCTTGTCTGGAAAAATCCCATGGACAGAGGAACCTAATGGGCTACAGTCCATGGGGTTGCAAGAGTTAGATACAACTTAGGGACTAAACCACCAAACAGAGCACAAGACTGAGCTATTACCATCAATACGCTGACCTTGTACTATTATCCAGTATTAGTGAGAAATGTGTACTTGGGAGGAGCAATGCCTCCCAAGTCAATGATCTTTTTTTTCACCCCTTCAGCCACAAGTCTCTAGAAAACTCGCAGCATACTACAAGCAGTTTCTGAGGGCAGGAACTCAGTTTTTCCAGTTCCACTCTACTTCCTATTTACCTGGCACAGAGTGACAGCTCAGTAAGTACTGAATGAGTGAGTGAATGAATGAATAAAATATTCCAATTACCACTAAGTGGCTGGGAGACTCAACAATCCACCGGAAAATTGAATCTTCATAGGTGGCCAAACCAGATAGCTCAAGCCACAGTCGGAAAATTTACTCTGGGGTTGGAGTTGTATGCCATAGACATAACTCACTAAAAATATGTGGCTTTCCTGCCCAGGAGGCTTCCAGGCCCATCTAGGAATGACTCTCAAAGTATTCTGGCAGCTCTTTTGGTGGTTTCTTTCGCTGCTTGAAAGCTGGGTTTTAGTAGAAAGAGTGTTTTACCAACTCTTACCTGGAAAGTCCTGGTTATACCCAAAGGGACCCTGAGGATATCTTGGGAGGAGTCCACTGTGCCTCCCTGACAGACCCATCTATGCCCAGTTGCTTTAATTCTGGGCCTTTGAATTTTGGCTTGCTCTGTGTCAAGTGCCTGGTGTGATAGAAGTGATGGAAGGAGTTAGAAATTGAAATTAGGGGGTTGAAGGGCAAGCAG
The DNA here is from genome assembly GCA_006410615.1 of Neotragus moschatus. Classification (NCBI taxonomy): domain Eukaryota; kingdom Metazoa; phylum Chordata; class Mammalia; order Artiodactyla; family Bovidae; genus Neotragus; species Neotragus moschatus. The sequence goes on along the minus strand of SJYA01001215.1, from coordinate 3,607,162 downwards.
TGATACAGCACTGTGATCTTGAAGCCCATATTAGTTTCTAATTGCAGCTATAACAAATGACCATAAACTTGGTGGCTTAAAAACAACACAAGTTTATTTTTTTATAGTTCTAAAGGGAAAAGTGGGAAAAAAAAGAGAGTTAATATGGGTAAACCAAGGTGTCAACTGATACAGTTGTCTGGGGCCTCCAGACTTGAGTCTGTTCCTTGCCTCTTCTACTTCCAGAGGCTACTGGTATTCCTGGACTCCTGGCTGCATCATCCATCCCAATTTCCGCTCTGCTGGTCACATTGTTTTCTCCTCTCTTGTAGTGAGATCTCCCTCTGCATTCTTCTCATAGACTCTTGTGATTACCTTGGGCCCACCTAGATAATCCAGGGTAATCCCCTCACTCATGACCCTTAATCACATCTAAATGTGATTTGCCAGAAAAAGCAACACAGGTTCCAGAGATTAGGGAGTAGATAACTTTGGGGGAACCAATACTGAGCCTGTCACAAGCCCTTTAGTTTTCCTGAAGCTATATATGTGTGTGTGTATAATATGCATATAAATGAATAATATTTACCTGGTGTTGACCATTACTCTTATACTGTAAAGACTATTAAAACACATGTTTTTAAATTTTTTTAAAATCTATTTATTTTTAATTGAAGGGTAATTGCTTTACAATATTGCATTGGTTTTTGCCAAACATCAACATGAATCAGTCATAGGTACACGTATGTCCCCTCCCTCTGCCTCCCACCTCCAGCCCCATCCCACCCCTCTAGGTGTTAACAGAGTCCTGGTTTGAATTCCCTGAGTCATACTGCAAATTCCCACCAGCTACTGATTTTACATATGGTGATGTACATTTCTGTGTTAGTCTCTGCACACATCCCACCCTTTCCTTCCTCCCCTCTGCCTGTGTCCATAAGTCTTTTCTCCGTGTCTACATCTCCACTGCTGCTGTGGACATAGGTTCATCAGTGGCATCTTTCTAGATTCCATGCATGTGTATTCATATATGATGTTGGTTTTTCTCTTTCTGACTTACTTCACTCTGTATAATAGGCTCTGGGGTCATCCACCTCCTTAGAGCTGACTCAAATGAAGTCCTTTTTATGACTGAGTAATATTCCATTGTGTATATGTATCACAGCTTCTTTCTCCATTCATCTGTCAATGGACATCTGAGTTGCTTCCATGTCCTAGCTATTGTAAATAGTGCTGCAATGAACATGAAACGCACGAAAACCCATGGTTTATTGTCATTGTTACAGTTACTAACACTGTACTGTAGATCCCCGCTACATGTGCCAGTTAAAGCAAGTTGTCCTCAAACAGGGTTTTTGTTTTAGTGAATTCCCCATCTCCTTCCAGTCTCAAATAAACAGCAAAATTTGATTGATTGTTGCATTTCTTAAAGTCCAGGTAGTAAAACATACAAATCTTAGCTACAGCTCAACGAAGTTTTATATATGTTTACCCTCTAGGAACTAGATGCAGATCAAAATATAGAAAATCCCCAGCTCCTTCCTTAGTATGGTTTCCTCATTCTTCCTCCCAGTAGATTCTCCCAGGTAATTTCTCTCTTATCTGGATGCTTTCATTCAACACTATATCTTGAGAATCTTCTGTGGTTTTGCAAGAAACCAGAGGCTCTCTTCCATTGTTGTATAATATTTCACTATGTGACTGTGCCACAACGTATTTACCCACTCTATTGCTGATAGATACTTGGGATATTTACATTTTGTGGCCATCATAAATGAAGCTGTTGTGAATATCCTTGCATGTACCTTCCAGTGGCTATAAGCAGTCATTTCCATAGTCAAGAAGTTCAGTGTAAGGGAGAAAAATATGGAGATGCAATGCCAATTTCACTTTTAAATACAATTTTGAAAATGATAGCAAATTCCATCCAGACTCAGATGTGGAGTTCTATGAACACAAAACACAAGGAAATGTTCTCATGCGAGTTAGGGAGGCCAGCTCAAATCCAGTGGAAGAATATCTAAGAAATTCACAGACCTTGAATGGCCATGATTTTATGTCAGGGAAGGTAGGAGCTGCAAGCCCCAATCAGATCAAATGGACTAGCTGATCCCCATCCATTTAGGACAGAACACTCTGGCAAGAATTGAATCAAACTCTGGCATGTCTCTAAAAGGTAGGTAGGTGGTAGAGGGCACAGTTCAAAGATTACTAGGGAGAAGTGTGGCTGATGACGAAGGAGGAGGAGTCTTTGGCAGCTTAAAGCAATTGAAATGTTAAAACAATCCGTCAGTTTATTTTATGATCTTTCCTCAAGAGTTTCCTCATGCGTTGAATTCTTTCTGGAGCAGATTAAGAAGGAGAATCAATTAATGTGAATCTCATGTTACTGCAAACAGTTGGAGGTCTTAATTGGGCCAGGAGCAAGCAGGTGGTCCTTCACCAGTCAGCTATCCTTTCACCTGTCAGTCAAATGAGGAGAAGGCCTCCATTGCTCATTAGCAACCATTTGTCACCTCGAACAGAGCTTTGAAAGGACTTCTTTGAACTTTGTTTGGGATTGATTTTCTGCATATGCTGAGCTGTTACTGACAAACTCTGGGCAACTGCTCCTCTGTAACAAATGCATTAAAAGAAAGGGTGAGAGGATTTTAACAGCCTCCAAATTACACAGCCTTGAAGGGTAGGGTTCTTTCCTCACCTCCAGTCACCTCACGAAGCCTTCACTTTCTGACACTGCATTATAATAATAATAACCAGAATAACAAGAACTTTCTCCTCCTTATGAGGACTGTCCTGAATTTATCATTTTTTTTCACCGCCATTTGTTCTAGACTAAAATTGATTCATAATGACTCTTAATTAAGAATGGACTTTATACTTTGGCTTTGGCTCTTACTTTTCAAGGCACGTACAGGAAAGGCTTTGCATTATCCAGGGCTGGTTTGGAGCACTGCCCAGATGATCCTCAGGATGCTCTTTTAGCCTCTTTCTTTCATACAGGGGCTGAAGTGGTGTGCACAGTACTGTATCTAAAGTATACTCCACTGTGTCTAGCACAGAGGTGATGCTGAGTTAAGTATTTGAGTTAATTAATCGATTCAAAAGATAACCATCTTTTATCTTGTGGCTTAAGGGTAAATACATGTTGTGACTTGTCATAACCAAGCAGAGTAGTCATTGTTCAGTAGCCAGATAAATTACTAGAAAGAGTCAATTTTATTGACTAATTGATTTGTTTTACCGAGTATAAGAGCAAAACCTAGGTATTATGAAAAATTTTGAAGATATATGTAATTCTTATGAAGTTGCAATATCCCCTCCTATAGAGCAGGGTCATATTTAAAGAAGCATGGGTGGTCCAGCAGGAATAACCATCTTTACCCACATTTCTGTCAAAAATGGAAAGACACTGAAGACTTTACAACATGCGAGCTTTTACTTAAACCTCTTGTTTGTATTTCTTCTCTAAAACCAGAAAATGTCTATCTCCATTTCTCTCTTTCCCTTCCCCTCTCCCCCTTTCTCTCTCTCCATCTCTTGTCCTTCTTTTCCTCCCTCTTCCTTTTCTCTTTCTTTCCCTCTTCCTCCTTCTCTGTCTCTCTCTGCCCCCCTCCGCAACAGAACACTTTGATCCATTCAGTGATGGTGGCTCCACCCACTGCCTTCCCAGTCCCTTTGCTTCTCCTACCACAGGAGGGGAATTCATTTGCTATGGCTCTGAGGACATCATTTAAAGAGAATCTCTCTAAACAGCTGCAGTTCTTTTCCAGAGAGCAAGGAGGGATCAAGGGATGGAGTCCCCCCCCACCCCGCCGCCACACATGTTAATAATTATCATCCTATTTCATGTTAAAAAAATTAGAAAAGTAATTTTAAAATTAAATCTTGCCATATACACAAAACCACTTTACGGTTTTTTTGTGACTATGCTATACATCACAGTACTGGATCCTAATAATTTAGTGTTTTAAACATTTTCCCATGTAATTAATTAAATAATATCCAAAAATCTGATTTTTAGGGGCTGCTGACACTCAGCCGTGCAGCGTCCGTCCACGTGGTTCTATGCAATTCTGCTATTGGGCATTCGGGTTGACATGAGGTTTTCTTATTTCTCTTCAATTCCATGCCACAGGGAGGCATTGACTCTAAAGGGTGGACTTTGCAGCAAGAACCAGCCTAGTGACAGGAGGGTACTTTCATTAAAGACTTAGGTCTCAACATTTACTATGCACATTTCCTTCTTGCTGGTTTGGCCTCCTGGGGGTCAGAAACTGGAGCTATATCAGTGGAAGCCAAGTGTGTGGGCTGCCAACTTGAGTCACATTAGGAAGTTCCCAAATCTCCTGGGCTGTATCTTTCTTTAGAACCTGACAGATCGAGGCATAGTGCAAATTAAATAGGATGAGCCAAGCCAAATCTCCCATCTTTCAAATTTCTGACTGTAGGTCTGGAGCAGCAAGGGGACTTTTAACACTGACCTCTGCTAAAAAAATGATAACACTCTTGTGTTAATGGACCTGGAAAACCTCCAATTGCTAGAACCAGTGTAAAGGGGTGGAGGCATATTTTGCATTCTCAATTTTATTAGTTTGGTTGACTCCACCAGATTTTTATGCTCTGTTCCTCAGGAACCATGGACTGCCTGTAAACCTTGAAAATTGCACTGAACTTTGGGAATAAATCCAGCCTCTGTTGCTTAAGAGATTAAAAAAAAAAAATAGAAAAAGAGACGCTTGTCAGAAGACAAGTGTCATTTCAGTGCTTGATGTTCTTCATACTGGCAGTCCTGGGACCATTTCTGCCTTAGCTTATTTATAAGGGAAATAAATAGTCGTCGTATGGGGGAGTGACATCTGCCATGTGCCCTCTAAGTCCCACTGCTGAATACTCAGTTTCCTGCTAACATGGGCTTTCAGTGAGCAGAGCGCTTTGGGAATCAACGTAGATCCATGCTTATCCTGGAGCTGCTTTTTGACTACTCTAGGTGTTGGTTTTGGGCTGGGACCATGTGTTTTGATCACCAGAGAACACCTGCTTTTGGTGTGTTTTCTTTCCCTCTGGCTAACATTAAGCCATTTGGTTAGGGAAATGAGGTGGTGTGTCATCTCTCTGGTTTCCTTGCAAAGATGGTCATTCTGGGATTACATGGAAAAAAAGAAATAATGTGAAAAATGGGACCAAAACTGAATTGGTGACATTAATAAGTGATCAGGTTGGGTTGTACGTGAGACAGGTGTAAACTGGACATTGGTATCTGATGGCCGTTTCTTCACGGATGTGTCGTAATTTCTTGACACTAAGCATGGACAAACCAGAGGCTGAGTTAATTTGGAATGACAGCCTCTGTCCTGCCTGTGCTTGTGCACCGTTGAAACTGACAAAAGTTGACTAAGCCAGGTACCTTCTGCTGGGGATCAGGCATTGTTTTTGACACTGACCTATACTTTTCTACTAATATTAGCTCTTTAATGAGGTCATGCTGCTATCAATTTTTAATATGTTTTAAAAAATCATAAATATCTGACCTTTTAGCTACTGAGGAGGCCTTCATAACCTTGTCATCATCTGCACAGATTTCTGCCCTGTGTGTTTTCCTCATATCTTCTTTTATCACCACGCTTTTTCTATTTTTTTTTAATTAAAAAAAACCTAGAATCAGTTTTCATGTTGGCATTATGTATCATCCCACTGTTTGAAGAGCTACTCTATTGAGTCAACTACCCCAAGGGATAGGACTTAACATTCTTCCCATCTCTGTTATTATACTTACATTGTTCTCTCTCTAGTATTATAGCTTCTTTGGAGCCCTATAGAACCCATATTCTCAGGATGCCCTCTTCCCAGATCACTCCCTCAGTGGATACCAGCACAAAAGACCCTCTTGTAAAGATCTAGTCTGATATGATACTAAATGGGCTCAGATCTTTAAATCTTCTGCACTGAAGTCAGTGTTGAAAGAAACCATTTGAGTTACTATATATGAGATATAAAGTATCTTTATCTAGCTTGCGATTTATGATTCTAACCCATCCATGGTATTAGAGAAAGAGTAGCTTTGTTTAACAATCCTTGGTACTCGCTGAAAATTCCTTCCTTTGCCTCTTAAAGTTTTGCTTTTCCATTTTGCTATGGGACGTTGATGTTGAAATTAACCTCTGCCAGTTTTGATTCAGCTAGATATCATCAAAGAGTTAAAGAATGGAATTCATAGTTTAGATCTTCCCACCAGCACTTAGGGAATAGTATTTAAACACAGAGCACTGTGTACTCACAAAACCATATGTTAAAAAGGACTAGAGAAATAGGCTATCAGGAATTCAAGTGAGAGCAAGAATGAAAGACTTGAATTAGGTGGCTTCACAAGCAAATATGGAGCAAGAGAGGAACTGAGGCAAAATTAATAATGGCTTAAAGTGTTGACTCTCTGTGATAATATTTCTATTTGCTAAACGGAAAAATCTTTAAGAAGCAAAAGACTGACTCTATAACAATAGATTATCAGACCAAATGACAGGCGATGTGGATAATTTGGGGGCAAGGATCTTCACACAGGCCCCTTGAGTGGCTGAATAAGCTGTCCCTCTTAAGAAGCCTCTTTAAGCTGAGTTTTGATAGTCAATGCCCCTGGGCTCTAAGGCTTTGAAACAGGGCAATTTCTCAGAAAGAGTAATTAGTGCCTTGCTGTAGCACTGCCCCTGGGGCCTGTGCTTTGGGACCACTTTATAACTGAGGCTGCCTTGTCACAGAGTGCTTCAGGTGATTATCAGAAACAAATCCTCCTCAAGCATCCCTTTTCCTTCTAGCTGATGGTTTTAATCTGTTGAAATCTAGAAACCTGATAAAAGTGAGGTGGCAAAGGCAACGTTGAGCAATGGAATCTGTGCCAGAATTTAGTTGGACCTGGGTTAGACCAGAGTGTACACAGCCCAGGCTCCTTACCAGACTCATAAGGATGTGCCAGGATACAGTGAGATGTCTCAGGTACTGAGCTACTGTCATGGGACAAGTCTGATCCCAGGTGCCACTGGATAGAAATGAATACATTGGGAGCTAAGTGGTGGTAAGTGGAAAGTCTGACAGTAGGAAATAAAAATTTCAGGCAGGTAGGCAAACTCTCTTCTTACCATTTCTAGAAATTTTCCTAATCTGTTCTTGCCTGCCTTTTCATACCATCTCTCCTACTCTCTCTTCATTCACCGTACTCCAGTCACTGATGATTTGAGAAGAGGCCAAGGTAGTTTCTGCCTCAGGACATTTGGACTGACAGTACTAGGTGTCCCAGCTTCCTGTGTTTGACTTTTTTTTTTAATTATTTTTTATTGAAGGATAATTGCTTTACAGAATTTTGCTGTTTTCTGTCCAACCTCAACATGAATCAGCCATAGGTATGCACATATCCCCCCCCTTTTGAACCTCCCTCCCATCTCCCTCCCCATCCCACCCCTCTAGGTTGATATAGAGCCCCTGTTTGAGTTTCCTGAGCCATACAGCAAATTTCTGTTGGCTATCTATTTTACATATGGTAATGTAAGTTTCCATGTTATTCTTCCCATACATCTTACCCTCTCCTCCCCTCTCCCCATGTCCATAAGTCTATTCTCTATGCCTGTTTCTCAACTGTTGCCCTGTAAATAAATTCTTCAGTACCATTTTTCTAGATTCCATGTATATGTATTAGAATACAGTATTTATCTTTCTCTTTCTGACTCACTTCATTCTGTATAATAGGTTCTAGGCTCATCTACCTCATTATAACTGACTCAAATGCATTCCCTTTTATGGCTAAGTGTTATTCCATTGAGTATATATACCACAACTTCATCCATTCATCTGTTGATGGACATCAAGGTTGCTTCCATGTTCTAGCTATTGTAAATTGTGCTGCAGTGAACAATGGGATACATGTGTCTCTTTCAATTTTGGTTTCCTCAAGGTATATGCCTAGAAATGGGTCATATGGTAGTTTTATTCCTAGTTTTTTAAGGAATCTCCATACTGTCTTCCCAGAGAAGGCAATGGCACCCCACTCCAGAACTCTTGCCTGGAAAATCCCATGGACAGAGGAGCCTGGTGGTATGCAGTCCATGGGGTCTCGAAGAGTCAGACACAACTGAATGACTTCAGTTTCACTTTTCACCTTCATGCACTGGAGCAGGAAATGGCAGCCCACTCCAGTGTTCTTGCCTGGAGAATCCCAGGGACAGGGGAGCCTGGTGGGCTGCCGTATATGGGGTCGCACAGAGTCGGATACAACTGAAGCGACTTAGCAGCAATAGCAGCAGCATGCTATCTTCCATATGGCTGTATAAATTTACATTCCCACCAACAGTGCAAGAGTGTTCCATTTTCTCCACACCCTCTCCAGCATTTATTGTTTGTAGACTTTTTGATGAGGGCCATTCTGACCAGTGTGAAGTGATATCTCATTGTCATTTTGATTTGCATTTCTCTAACAGTGAGCAGTGTTGAGCATCTTTTCATGTGTTTGATAGCCATCTGTATGTCTTCTTTGGAGAAATGTCTGTTTAGGTCTTTTCTCCACTTTTTGAGTGGGTTGTTTTTCTGATATGACTTTTTTTTTTTTCTGCGTATTATCTCCTAAGGTCATGCTCCCCCCTAATCAGTCTACTTAAATTATCCTATTGGGCTTCCCTGGTGGCTCAGATGGTAAAGAATCTGCCTGTAATGTAGGATACCCAGGTTTGATCCCTGGTTTGGGAAGATACCCTGGAGAGGGGGATGGCAACCCACTCCAGTTTTCTTGCCTGGAAAATCCCAGGACAGAAGAGCCCGGTAGGTTACAGTCCATGGGGTCACAAAGAGTCAAACATTACTGAGTACACATGCAAGTTCCTTCGTTTAGTCATGTATTTGAGGCAGCTCAGCTAAGGTCAAGAATACATTCTCTCTGCACCAAATTATACTACTTAGCAAAAAATGCTGTAGCTGCATATCAGTTAAGTCACTCAGTCATGTCCAACTCTTTGCGACCCTATGAATCGCAGCATACCAGGCCTCCCTGTCCATCACCAACTCCTGGAGTTTACCCAAACTCATGTCCATCGAATCAGTGATATCGTCCAACCATCTCATCCTCTGTCATCCCCTTTCCTCCTGCCCTCAGTCCCTCCCAGCATCAGAGTCTTTTCCAATGAGTCACTCTTAGCATGAGGTGGCCAAAGTACTGGAGTTTTGCTTCAGTATCAGTCCTTCCAATGAATATTCTAGACTGATCTCCTTTAGGATGGACTGGTTGGATCTCCTCGCAGTCAAAGGGACTCTCAAGAGTCTTCTGCAACACCACAGTTCAAAAGCATCAATTCTTTGGTGCTCAGCTTTCTNTTCCACAGTTTATTGTGATCCACACAGTCAAAGGCTTTGGCATAGTCAATAAAGTAGAAATAGATGTTTTTCTGGAACTGTCTTGCTTTTTCTATGATCCAGCAGATGTTGGCAATTTGATCTCCGGTTCCTCTGCCTTTTCTAAAACCAGCTTGAACATCTGGAAGTTTACAGTTCACATATTGCTGAAGCTTGCCTTGGAGAATTTTGAGCATTACTTTACTAGTGTGTGCGATGAGTGAAATTGTGCAGTAGTTTCAGTATTCTTTGGCACTGCCTTTCTTTGGGATTGAGTAATTGTCATACGCTGTAAGGTTATCAATTTTTTTTTTACTGCCTACTAGGTACCTATGGTATCCTCCATGATGAGATTTTTGAGCCTGAATTTCTATTTTGAAGAGGAATATTTCTCCAGCAGTCATTTCTCAAAGAGTGACCATTAGTAAAGAGATTTCTCTAGCAGTAATTTTATGTGTCAATATTACTGTTTAACCACCAAAGGGACTATAGCTTGGACTGTGTGTGAGTATTGACTGGATGGCACAGTGGTAGAGACTCTGCCTGCCAGTGCAAGAGATGGAGAAGATGTGGGCTTGATCCCTGAGTCAGGAAAATTCCCTGGAGAAGGGAATGGCTACCCACTCCAGTCTTATTGGCTGGAGAATCACATGGACAGAGGAACCTGATGAGTTACAGTCCATGGAGTCTCAAACTTTGGACACAACTGAGTGACTAACACTTTCACTTTCATACAAACTATATTTTTTTTGAGAACTACTATGTATCAGCCCTGTGCTAAGGATAAAATAAAGCTAAGTCCTTTTAATGGAGACTACTTATTAATAAGATAGACAATTAACAAATCAAAGCATAAATATATAATCTCAGATAATAACAAATTATTTGTTTCTGTAGAGTAGTAAAGTCAGAAACTTGATTAGAATAGATTCAAGAAGAAATGAGATGTTAGGAAATAAAATACCAAGATAAGATGATTTTTAAAACTGACTTTTGTTTTACACAGATGCCAAATAGAATTCGTTAAAGGTATAGGAGTATTGAGGTCAAGGATTTTGTTAAGGAAAGAGGGTTTCAGAGCTGATGGCAGCAATCCACAGGATGGAGAAACTTTGCAAAAGTGAGAGGAAGCTAATTGTAGGAAAAAAGTCCTGGAGGAGTCATAAGTGGGTGGAATGTAGTGAACAGATGCCCCTCCACTGGCACAGAGCTTTTCTTTTGAGGAAGGTCAAGGCCAGTCTATGCAGGAGTGCTAAGCTATCCAGGAAGAGGTCAGATGTGCTTCTTCTCGTTCCCATGTGTGTCTTTATGCAAGCCTGTTTTCAGCCCCACTGGGGAAACTGAAGCACTTCAATCATTGGCTCATGAGTTAGCCCTGAGATCGCAAGCAAAAGGGGGTGGAACTCTTGTCCTCCAGAAGATCTCAGTCTAGTAGGTTCCTGGAAAAATGCGTATCTCTCCTCATATTAACAAGAGCTTTCTCTCAAAGAGTGACTTGATCATTTAGCGATTTAGTTGAGTCATTTTCAATCTGGATTTTTGTTAACCTTATTTTTATTCACACCCATTTTTGAGGATGTTGTCCTGAATTCACAAAGTCCAATTAAGTATGCTAGGCTAATAACTTCACCATGAAAATATCTCAAACTATTCAAGTCCTGAATAAAATATTCTGCTTTTGACACTACCCACAAACCTCCTAGGATTTGAAAAACTTGAAGTATGCAGAGGGAAATCAGACTAAATGCTCACGTATATTTTATTGGAAACATTTCTTTAGAAACATGAAGACAAGGGGGAAAAAAGACCAAATTCAATTTTTGAGCCTGGCACTACAACTTCTCTACAAGTCACTCTATTCTAAACAAGAAAAATAAAATCAGCTTTGTTCCTGAACATATGCTTTTGACATTTTTTTTTCCTTGAAGGCTGTGAATTATTAATAAACTAATTTCTCTTTATAGTTCAATCTTTGGAGATTTAAAGTGTTCTCTGNAGCCTGGCACTACAACTTCTCTACAAGTCACTCTATTCTAAACAAGAAAAATAAAATCAGCTTTGTTCCTGAACATATGCTTTTGACATTTTTTTTTCCTTGAAGGCTGTGAATTATTAATAAACTAATTTCTCTTTATAGTTCAATCTTTGGAGATTTAAAGTGTTCTCTGAAATGCACAGGGAAAAGATAGAGCTTGAGTTCCAATCAGCTCCAATCCTCTCTGGAGAGGCTGGCCTTGAGGTATCTCTGAGTCTTTGATATCAATCTTTGATTCAACTGGGGATTTCTGATCATTTCTAGAACTAGTCTGTTAATACTCCTTAATGCCCTGTTTAAGTTGGGCCATTTCTGCTAGCTGATTTTATGCTCTCATTTTGCTCCTGAGATATTTTATGTATGTGTCTGTAGCATAGGTATGTATGCACATCTCTCTTTCTCTGGTTATACTTGACGGATTATTTCTTGGCAAGTTGTGTTAGAAGGGCCGGACTTTTGATAACAGAGGATGTCCAGTAAATCGGCAGCTCTTGTAATAAACTGTGCTGGATCTGAGTTCCACCAACAGCGCCTCCTCTCTCCTCAGTGGAGCTTACCGAAGAGAGCTTTTGGCTCTGTAGAGAAAATAAATTTGCAAAACCCCAAGCTGTGTGACAGTAGAATGAATGAGAGCTGGGTTAAGTTCCTTCCTTCTACCTTGCACCATTAAGCATGTGAAAAGGAGCACCCGGCTGAACAATAGTCAGAGGTGAGGAGAAAGGTTTCCTCCATCACCTGGGAGTTCATACAATTTAGCTGAATGTCTGAAGTCACTTCACACATTATAATTCTGTTGCCTACTGTGGTATCAATGTATGAAAATTATCATTCCTGCTTTTTTGTTTTGCTTTTTCAGGGGATGGGGGATCAGAGGGAGAAACCGAGACACTGAATTTAGTTGCCTTGCATGATACCCTGCATACTGCAATCAGGACTGAACATGTGTTCCCATCTATGTGATGGGTCTTAGGGGGACTCAGATTCTGGATGAGGTCTCCTGCCTCTCTGGTCTATGTATTGATCCAAAAGGGGAGGTGAAATCTAGCAAACACAGACCTATCTGTATGTACCTGTTCCTGGTCTCTCTCCCCTGAGGGAACTGGCTTCAACACTGATCTCACCCGCCTTTATTTTCCTTCTGCTGCCTGCTCTCATAGCTGCTCCATTATCAGGGTACAGTGATCAAGCAAGAGGGTCACCAGGTGACCATGTTGACAGGGCTGCTTAGCAGGAGCGCAGAAGGATTGAGATTCCACCCCAATAACAGGATCTTTCCCAACATTGCCAGCTCATGCAGACAGCAGACTCTCTTCTCTCCCGAGGAGGCCAGGATCAGAACCTGAGCCACAGAAAGGAAGGGGGTGGGGAGAAGGGAAGGCAGAAGAAGAAAAGAAAGCTTTTCCTTTTTTATTTTTAAAGCCAGTTCTATTCTGGGACTTTATTTACTTTTTTGTTCAGCTCCAGGGGTTAAAGGGCTCATAGTAATGGAAACTGGGGGTCACCGATTTATTGCTCTTCCTCTGGACTCTCTTCTGGGCCAGTTTGCTTGGTGATGAGTACCAGCATCCTCAGCCTTTCTCACCCGGACCTCAGCCTCATCCAGCCTGAGGACTCCCTCACTCCAGGACCTGGGAAAACTCAGCTCTACTGTAGCCAGTGCTGGGCTCCACCAGTCAGAGGCTCAAGTGACTGTCCATAAACTACAACATCTCCTAAACCAACAGCTAGAAACTCAGGCAGGAGTTGATAGGACAGTCTTAAGGCACAATTTTTCTATTCTGGGAAATCTGAATTTTTTTCTCTTAAAGCCTCATTATGATTGGATGAGACCTATCTGAATTATGGAAGCTAATCTTTACTTCAAGTCATCTGTCTACAAATGTTAACCTCATCTATGAAATACCTTCACAGCACCACCTCGGTTAATGCTTGGTGATGTCACTGGACTGTAAAGCCTAGCAAAGCATCACATGTATGAAGTCCTCTCATATCTATCTACTCTCTCTCAAGTGCATCCACTTCTCTCTGTGACTCCAAATACCACCCTAATCTAAATGCCATCATCTTCCCTGAACCGATGCAATTGCTTCCTAAATTGTCTCCCTGCTTAAGCTTTTCCCAAACCATTCTTCACCCTGCAGCCAGAACCATCTTTTAAAAATATGTACCAGATTCTGTGTTCCCCTGTTTAAAATCACTCAGTTGCACTTGCCTGGGTCTAAGATCAGTCACAGCTCCTAATACCACCTAGAAAGTTCTGCTAGGTCTGGCCCCTGCCCACTTCTGCTGCCTTCTTCATGCTTCCTGCATTCCAGCCAGAGTAGCCTTTCAGTATCTTACGTTTTTCCTATTTCTTTCTTCCATAGGGTCTTTGCAAGGGGTCTTCCTTTTGCCTTACAGCTCGTTCTCTCTCCATGGGTCTGGGTAACTCCTACTTACAGCCATTGTAGCCAACCTTATTCCCCTTATCCACCAGCCTAACCACCCTGACCAGATCATATCCTCTAAATATATATTATCACACCTCTCCTTTGGAGGACATATGGCCTTGGACAGTTACCTTTATTTGTGTGGGTGTGTGATAGGTGTCTGTGTCCCCCAGACATTGCCTTGTGAAGATGGCAGCAATGACTGACTTGTCCCCCACCACCTATCTGGTTTCCAGTATGGCGCTGAGACATGGGGATGCTCAGGATATTAAGGATTGAATAGACGNTTACCTTTATTTGTGTGGGTGTGTGATAGGTGTCTGTGTCCCCCAGACATTGCCTTGTGAAGATGGCAGCAATGACTGACTTGTCCCCCACCACCTATCTGGTTTCCAGTATGGCGCTGAGACATGGGGATGCTCAGGATATTAAGGATTGAATAGACGTGTGAATTGTCTGAGTTAGGATGGAGGTCAGGAGAAGGATGCTCGTTGCATCCTGCCCCTTCCCTCTAACCTTCTCCCATTCTTCCCCCTTACCTTGAACAAAACCACAGCTTCTTCTGATTACAACTTTATATCACAATTGAGCACTAAGACTAGGAGTTTTAAAAATGCCAGGAAATCAAGTGTTGACCGCTCTAGTCAGCTTGTTTGGCACCTACACGTACATAGCTAGTGTCTTTAGTTCAGCATTCCAGTTTTATCAGTATGAAGACATCCCCAATATTTTAAAATCTGGAGATTTCATCTAAAAATATTAATTTATGGCTTCTCACTGAAAAGGAAAAGAAAAAGACATCTGTCTACCCTTGGCCTGCCATCCCATATGGCAAAAGTCAACTTTGGTTCAGCAGCAGCTGTCCATATAAGACAGGATAGGTGGTGTCCTCAGGTCAGGACATGCCCTCACTCAGATTACCTGCCCTGTGTATACCGGCGTTGGAGTTCCCTGCTGTAACTGACAGTAAACTTACCATTTCCTCACCTTCTTCTCCATGTCTCTTCGATAAGCTCTAAGGAATGTATCCTAGGGGAGAAATGCAGTTGTATAAAAACTGTTAAAGAGCAATCTGATAACGTGTCTGCTGGTGCTCTCTTCTTAGGCCGTGCTGGCCACAGCAGTGGCAGCAGTCTGCCCTTCACTTAACCTTTTTGATCTGGATGGGCCAAGGACGGAGTGAAGCTCTGAATTCGCAGCCAATTGCTCTACAAAAACTGAAATGATTGTATCCATACATCCGTGGCTTTTGTCTATAGGATGGGAGTGAAAATTCTTAGCATAACTGTCAGCCAAAATGGCACAATATGAAGGCCACGCATACACATTTTTTACGGGCTGACTTCTCCCGGGAACTTAAGTAAATTCCCTGAGCTTGTGACCTTCCACTGGACACAATACAAAGGGTCGTTATTTGCTTGATTCTCATGCTTAAAGGGGGAAAAAAAAGGAAGGAAGTCCAGATGAAAGTTAAAAATAGGGCATGTGAATTTAATGCAACTTTCTCTGGGATCATAAGTCTGCTGAAGGGAAGTAAAGAGGGAAGAAAAAAATAGACACTATATTAAATGAGCTTCCTGGAAGAATGCTATTTGCTCACAAATGTTTATTCAAAGGACTCCTCAGACTTATTCCTCATTAATGAAAGTGTCCTGGAATGTAGGTGGAATCCATCAGAACATCTCTGAAGGAAACTTGAGAGCTAACTCAGAAAAACCTCAGGCTTACAGACATTTTTTTTCTGCTCTGTCGATCTTCTCCAATCACTCTTCACCCTTGTTATTAAGTATTCTTTCACCATACCTAGAATTTGTACACATAAAACTCCCACCTTCTTGCAATTTGAATTTTTTCTTTGGGTCACATGGCTGAGTTAGGAAAAAATAACCAAATTCCAGGGGTCCACAGGAAAAAGGGCCTCATCTACTTTGCAAATATGATTCACTATAGTAAACAAAGGTTATTTTCCGCAATTTGGTCTGAGGGAATGACTGAATCTAAACTTCAGCTTGCTTCTGAAGCATAATTCCAATCAGGGAATTATGTCGCAGGTGGAGACATATCCCTGGGAAAGAAAGCATCTGCTTTCATACAGATGTCATCAGTAATAAAGAAAGATGGGGAAGCAGTGTGATCTGGGAATTGGATCATGTTCATATCAGATCTGCTTTTCAGTTGTAAAAACAGTAAGCTACGCTTGATTATTCTTATACACACTGTGAAAAACTTTTGTTAGGTTTACCAGGGTCCAGAGAGAGACACGGACGAGACCCTGGCGAAGACTTTAGAAAACTGATTATTTCTGAATTCTACCGCTAAACTCTATCCTGGTTCAGAAGCAAGAGGCTTGGGGGAAAATAAGTTTAAGCTCATAAAAACACTCAAAGGGCATACTGGTCATCAAACAGCTCTGAGCAAACTGCATTTGCAAATAAATCTGAAAACATGTGGATTCAATTTTCCTTGAAATGCCCAGAGGTTAAAAAATTAAGGGGGGAATGTTTGGCAGAAAGAACCTGGGGTTTGGCTGTGCGCACAAGTTTCTGAAAAATAAATTGATTGTTTTGCCAGAGAGAATATATTACCTGGTCCCTCTTCTCAATCACATCTCGAACTTAATTGTCAGTGGCCCCGTTTCTTATTGTGGCTGCAAAGTGGACAGGAGGGTTTGAGTTCATTTGAAAGAAAGCAAGTTTTATTCTTTCCCAGGGTGGCCTTCTGCACAGCCAACCCAGAATCTCAGCACTGTCATGGGTCTCAGCCCAGTGACATAGTGGTGAGAAAACCATCTGCTCGCAGAATCAGTCCTCCTTTGCCTCTTGCTTCCCATCTGCCTCCACTCATCAAGTTTTACCCCACTTTTTTTCTTCCGCCAACCCCCCCCAATAATACCTTTTTTATGAACAAATAAACACAGGCAAATGTGGAACTGCTTTAGAGCAAATCCAAACTGTTTTAAAAGATCATGAAAATAGAGTGGGTGGGGGAAAAACTCCATCTGTGAAAAAGCAGTGATTAGCCTTAAAACAACGTGAGGCCAACAGCGCAGAGTCCCATTATGAGATGATGTGTGGTGCCTGTAAGTGGCTGTTCCTGGTCTCTGAGGTAGCAAAGTTGTCACGTGATTCCATTGTTGCCATGGCAATAATCTGTAATTGTGCAGAAAATCCACAGAACTCATGAGCAACTCCTTAGTGGATTGGGCTGAAAGAAAATCAAACCCATGAAAGCCTTTGAATTGATGTGGTTATGAGAGTGCATTGGCCAAGCTGGTCCAGGTGAAGCTGACCTGATTTTGTGGATTTCCTTCCCCCAGCCTCTGTCTAGCTCTGGTGAACTCCCTCCTTGTGTATGTTTTCCACACTTTCATGTCCATAACTGGTGAGAGGTATAAATCCTAGTCAGCGAGGGCAATGCTTCAGCTCCTCAGACTTCTGAGCATGCAATTTGGAATCTATAGGATGGGAGTTGTGGCTTCTTTGGCTGCTGGAACTTCTAAATGCTGGAATAGTACTGAGGACCAAGGCCTGATTTGTACACTTAAGTGAAAAAGATTAGAGTATCCACTGGGGGTTGGAGGGGAGAGGCATATTTCTCCCCCGGCAAGGGCACCAAGAACACACTGGGCAGGAGACTAGTCCAGTGAGGGTGTGTTGTTCCTGGGGTAACTTGGCAACAGAGTACACACACATGGGCAACACACCCATCTTAAGGCTGCCAAGACTTGCCTTCTTTAAGGCAAGCTAATACAAACCATGCCCCCAGCACGGCCGGGAACAGAGGGTAGGTAGCATCTCTCCCTCTTGCCCTAGATGCTATATGACATTTATGCATGTATCAGCCGTCAACCCCAAGTGGCTGAGGGCATGAGTGAGAGCGGAGGCCCCTGACAGAAAACTTGAGCAGGAAGAGGAGCCAGACAAATCACTCTCAAGTTCCAAACTTCAGCGAGAATCTCATGGGAATGCAGCTTCCAAGTGGATCCCATGAGAACATCTGGGATGAAGACGCTCACGCCAGACTTAAACCCAGACTCATTAGTAATAATGCTCCAGTTTTTTTCTCATTTATTTATTTATCCTCTCATCTACCGCAAGTATGATTTGCTTTTCTTCTGCCCATTTTCCTACTGGGAGCAGGAAAAGGAAGATAAAGAATGAACACCAAGCTGTAAATTTGGGTACTTTCTCTTGGATACCTTCTCATTTGAGGTTAATTAATTACAGACAGTTAATGACAGACTTTGCTTAATTTAGGCAGAAAGGAATGCAACATAGGAGAGTGAAGGGCTTGTGGATTTGGAGAAAGTATTGAGAATCAGGGTAGGAATCAGACAAGAATCTGACAGCTTAGGGATCTCTGTAGCAAGAACAAGAAATGAACATTTTGATCCCAGTTCATTACTAGAATATTTAGATTCAACTATTTTCCTCCTGTCATTTTTCTCAAGATTCAAAGTGTTGGGGAGGGGGAGTCCATATGGCCTAATTTGGATCCTGAACCCAGTTTTCTATTCAGAAGATGAATGTGAGAGGGAAAAGTGGGAGATTGTAGAGACTCCTTAACTTAGTGTCTCATCAAGATTACATGGAGTGAGAGAGAATTTCTCAAAAGAACAATTAAAGTGTGTGTATGGAAGAAAGGAGATCAAATATGATGATGGTCATGGCTTTGGCTTGGGGATTGGGAGAGTCCAACAGCAAATGCCCAGCAGTAGGGCTTGAAGGGAAAGTTGAACAGTGGAAGTGCCTATCAATCGACTTATATTAGTAAGCCTGTGCCTAGACTTGCTGGGGAAAATTGCTACATAAAGGCAGGTAGATGGAGAGGGAGGGGGAATCTGGAAAATAGTTTGTTTGGCATCCCCTTTCTGAAAGAGTCTAGAGGGAAGACAGCTACTTGATTTGATACCAGCCATGCTAATGGGGCAGAATTCCAACTAGTCAAAGCTCCTGGTTAATGTCCACTTCTCAGCATGTCTGATTACAGGTGGAAGCTGACCGATCAGCAAACTACTCAATTATAAGCCCATCTTCTCCCTGTGGTGCCACTAATTAAAACAGGAAGCATGGTGCAGCTCACACACTGTGGAGCTCTTACCTTCCCAAACTGAATGAGTCACAACCGTTAGCCATTGTCAGTGAAATGCAGCTTCCTTTTTCTTTTTTTCCCAACCCCATTTCTGTTTGGTGTGAATTCATCTCTGAAAAACCTTCCCTCGGGATTATTGATCCCCTCCATACCCTTTGCTGTGAGAGAGGAACACATGTGGCAGGAGCTTTGAAATGCAGCTATGTGGAAATCTCAGTGTTCTGGAATGTTCTGACCTTTTGTCCTGCCAAGCATCACTTTTTTTTTTTTTTCCTGAAATCACATCATAAAGGCTATTCCTACAACGAACTTAATTTTTAAGAAGAGGGAAAAAAAGATATGGCTCAGCACCCGTCCATTTGCAGGAGAGCTGTTCTCAGACACCTGGAACAAACTGAAGCCTTTCTTTTCTTTTTCTGTCTTGATAAACATAATGGACCACTGTGGTAATTTCAGCTGTAAATGCATTTCTTTGTAGAAAGACAGGGCTTTCATGTGCAAGAGTGGAGAGAGAAAAGATGTTGAGAAGCACTGTGGTGACAGTCTAGCAGAACAGGAGCTTGCTATACAACCATCAGATATGTCCCAGATTCTTCTTGAAGGCCAAGTCCTTGGCTTCTCAACCAGAGAGAGAAACTTTTATAAACTCCTCAAGGTCCAGTTAAAATCTTCATTAGTATTAAAATCCATATCCCTGGAGATAAGATGATGCTCCAGCGTCCTTCCAGAAAGACTACCAGTTAGCCTCTAGCAACTCTTCCTGCCTGCAATCCTCTTAATGTCTCTTCTCCCTTGAAAAGATGCAACTTGAACTGTTCTTGCCTTTTCATACAAACTTTTCCGTTCAGCATTGGATGACCCCATTGTTTTTTCCCAAAAATAAACACAGTAAGTTCTTCTATCACAATAATTTCTTATCAGTACATCTGGGAATATCTACAGATTTCTAAGAAAATCACTTTGCACCCAGTTGTAGAGGGGCAGACCAACCTCAGAGTCATTGTGGAAAATGTGTGTCATAGGTGAGACTGCTGATGCTGCTAAGTTGCTTCAGTCATGTCTGACTCTGTGCGACCCCAGAGACAGCAGCCCACCAGGCTCCCCTGTCCCTGGGATTCTCCAGGCAAGAACACTGGAGTGGGTTGCCATTTCCTTCTCCAGTGCATGAAAGTGAAAAGTGAAAGTGAAGTCGCTCAGTCGTGTCTGACTCTCTGCGACCCCATGGACTGTAGCCTACCAGGCTCCTCCGTCCGTGGGATTTTCCAGGCAAGAATACTGGAGTGGGGTGCCATTGCCTTCACCGATAGGTGAGACTAGGGGAAACAAAATGTTTGGTGACACAATGGATAAATGCCCTGATTCTGGAGTCAAGAAGAATTTGCTTTCAATTCTGAAATTGCTAATTTGTCACTTTGGGTCTCAGGTTCCAAGTCTGTAAAATGAAAAGAGTAATGATGCCTACCTCAAATGGTTATTAGGATTCAATGAAATAATGCACGTAAAGCACTGGGCTTATTATTTGTTGTATCAGTTTAGTTTAGTCGCTCAGTCATGTCTGACTCTTTGTGACCCCATGAACTGCAGTACGCCAGGACTTCCCATCCATCACCAACTGCCGGAGTCTACCCAAACCCATGTCCATTGAGTTGGTGATGCCATCCAACCATCTCATCCTCTGTCGTCCCCTTCTCCTGCCCTCAATCTTTCCCGGCATCAGGGTCTTTTCAAGTGAGTCAGCTCTTCACATCAAGTGGCCCAAGTATTGGAGTTTCAGCTTCAACATCAGTCCTTCCAATGAACAGTCAGGACTGATTACCTTTAGGATGGACTGGTCGGATCTCCTCGCTGTCCAAGGGACTCTCAAGAGTCTTCTCCAACACCACAGTTCAAAAGCATCAGTTCTTCGGTGTTCAGCTTTCTTTATAGTCCAACTCTCACATCCCATACTCAATAAGTGGCAAGAGTTACAAACAGTTAGCATCTTCAGTTCTCCTGAGCGTGGGGCCAGTCAAAATGAATGAAGAGGGAGAAATGTCTGAGGCTCTGGAAGCCCTATGACATACTCACAGGGCACCAGAAATCTTGCCCACATCTCTCTGCCACTTTGTTCCCACCACTTACGTGTTTGATATGGTCATGCTTTCAGTTCTGCAGTTCCTACCTTGGGCAGGCTGTCCACAATAGGATGTGGGGACCTGCAGGTGACTCATAAAGCTCTCATTTATCAAAGCTCTCATTTACCAAAGCTCTTTATCTTGCAGGGCTTCAGTATACCAGTCAAATGAAAAAATGGAGCAAATAAACTGATGACTCAGTGGTAAAGAATCCACCTGGAATGCAAGAGATTTGAGTTCAATCCGCGGGTCAGGAAGATCCCCTGAAGAATGTAATGGCTACCTAATCCAGTATTCTTGCCTGGAGAATTCCATGGACAGAGGAGCCTGATGGACTACAGTCCATGGGCTGCAAAAGAGTTGTACGTGACCTCGCAACTAAACACACAAACATATATAGGCTAAAGCAGTGCGTATTACACACGCACACACAAACAGAGGCTCTTCTAGTTGGTGGCTTCCCACTTATTATTCCTTGCTGGAACGCTTTGGAAGTGGAGATTGTTTTATACATTCCACATGTTATAGATTGATTTAGGTTGAGATGACAAATTGATATTAGCCAAATCTCAGATCAGTTCAGAGATGGAGAGATGGGATCCAGCAGTAGGCTTTATTTTATTTTTTTTTTCTCTAAGCCAAGACCTTCCTGACAGTCCACAGTCTACATAGGGAACAGCAGCTAGGCTCATGAGGATTTTCAAAGGCAGGACAGAGTGACATGACGGAAACGGTGGGTGGGGAGCAGGAAATAGCATGGCTCGCTCTTATACAGGCTCAGGTTGCTGACTGTCATATACAATAAATCTGCAGAAAATGTTAAGGCAATTAAATAAAATAAAGAGAATACAAATGTGGAAAAAAGTTATTGTAATTGGATATTCCAGAACTCGAGACCCAGGCATAATGTTTTTATAATAGTGTATATAATAGAGTGTTCTATTCAATAATATAATGATTAAGTAATTGAACAACATTATTTCAAAATATTTTCTGGGTTGGATCTCATGTCCCAGCATCTCAAACACACATAGTTCTAGTAATGAGAATCTGCAATGTTAGGACAGCAAGCTCCAGCCCACAGAACATCTGGTTTCAACCAAACTTCCCAGTCTCTTGTCTTTATAAGCAGCAAATCTGGAGGACCAGGTTTGCACGTTTGGGTCACTTGATTCACAGGAGGCACAGATACTTTTGGTCACTTGTTATGGCTGGTAGCCAGAGGTACCCGACTTCAATGCCTAAGAGTAAAAGTTGTTCTGTGCTTTCAGTTTAGTCACCTAGGTGTCTTGTAAGTCCCTGGTGCCTACACAATACTCTGTGATGGGTAGGATTCAGTCACTGACAAAAAAAAAAAAGTACTCACTGAGAACCAACCATGAGGCAAGTTCCCTGTCTTCACAAATTTAAGATTCAGCAGAGGAGACAGATATTAAGCAAATCGATGCTTAAATGGTTATCTGATCTCAGTTGTAAAGAATGAATGAAGAGGAGAATGATGGGGTATCATAAGGTGGGATGCTTATCTGGTCTGGAGGGCAGCAAGGCTTATCCTTGTAAAGGATTAAGCAACATTTAAACCAGGGGCTGATTTAGTCAACAGAAAAGACGAAAGGTGGAAGTGGAGAAGGCATTTCAGACAGAGATCAGTGTGTGCAAATGCCCAGAGGCAGAAGGGGTGACACATGTTGAGGAGCCTGGAGAAGGAAGGCCAGTATGGCAGGAGTGGAGGGAGCAGCAGGGAGCTGACAGGAGATAAGTGAGGGGACCCCTGCTGAGGACAAAGCTAGATCTTATTCTCAAAGATGCCATCTAATAGAGAAACAACTGCCTCTCAAAAGTATATTTTGTTCATTAGGCTCTCAAAACAAAGCAAAAACTATACATCTAATAAACACTTGCTCCTTCCAGTTTGTTCCCACTAAGGGCAAAAGCAAAAAAAAAAAAAAAAAACACGAAATTCAAAGCCTTTCCCACTCATGATGGGTTGGTAAAAAGCTCAATGCATTTCTGTTACCAGTGTTTCCCAAGTGTGGGTTATTTGTGACAGAAGGGCTTAGTCAAAGTTCGCCAAAGAATCAGAATATATATATATATAAAATAAGGAATTGGCTCACGTCACCATGGGGACTGAGAAGTCCTAAGACCTGCAGGCGGAAAGCTGGAGATGCAGGAGGACCAATGTGTGGTTCCAGTGCCCGCCTGAAGGCCTGATAACCAGAAGATCCCACGGTGTAAGTTCCAGTCTGAAAGCTGGCAGGCTCAAAACCCAGGAAGACTCAATGTTTTAGTTTGAGTACAAACGCTGGAAAAGACCAATGTTTCAGCTCAAATACATTTTTCTTTTTATTTATTTTAAATTGAAGGATAATTGCTCTACAGTGTTGTGTTGGTTTCCATGAAACATCAACATGCATCAGTTGTAGGTTTACCCTTATACCCTCCTGCTTGAACATCCCTTCACCTCCCTCCCCATCCCATCTCTAGGTTGTTACCATGCCCTGGTTTGAGTCCCCTGAGTGATAAAGCAAATTCCCATTGGCTATCTGTTTTGCATATGGTAATGTATGTTTCCATGTTACTCTCTCCATACACCTCACCTTTTCCATCCTCTCTCTGCCAGCCATGTCCATAAGTCTGTTTTCTATGTCTGTGTCTCCATCACTGCTCTGCAGATAGGTTCATCAGTACCTTCTTTCTAGATTCCGTGTATATGCATTAGTGTATGATTTTCTTTTTCTCTTTCTGATTTACTTCATTCTGTATAATAGGCACTAGGTTCACCCACCCCACTAGGACTGACTCAAATGCATTCCTTTTTATGGCAGAGTAATAACCCATTGTACCACAGCTTCTTTATCCATTCATCTGTCGATGGACATCTAGGTTGCTTCCATGTCCTAGCTATTGTAAATAGAGCTGCAATGAACATTGGGGTACATGTGTCCTTTTCAATTTTGTTTTCCTAGTGTATATGCCTAGTAGTGGTATTGTTTGGTCATATGATGGTTTTATTTCTAGTTTTTAAAGGAAGCAATCCCATGTCTGAGGCCAGGGCAGCGATCAGGAGCAGCAACCCCACGCCCAAGGCTAGGGGCAGTGGCTGGGAGGAGCAACCCCACGTCCAAGGGGTGGTGGCTGTGCGGGCACAGGAGGGCCTAGAGGAGCCAACCCACGTTGAAGGTCAGGAAGGGCGGTGGGAGGAGATACCCTTCATCCAAGGTAAGGAGCAGTAGCTGTGCTTTGCTAGAGCAGCCGTGAAGAGATACNCCTCATGCGAAGAGTTGACTCATTGGAAAAGACTCTGATGCTGGGAGGGACTGGGGGCAGGAGGAGAAGGGGACAACCGAGGATGAGATGGCTGGATGGCATCACTGACTCGATGGACGTGAGTTTGGGTGAACTCTGGGAGTTGGTGATGGACAGGGAGGCCTGGTGTCCTGTGATTTTGGGGTTCACACAAAGAGTTGGTCATGACTGAGAGACTGAACTGAAAGGAATCTCCGTACTGTTCTCCATAGTGTATCAATTTATATCCCCACCAACGATGCAAGAGGATAATAAGGTCATTTTTCTTAGAGACAAACATTCTTATAGAAAAAGTCTCAGAGATGCTTTATCTGGACTAGGCCTTGGCCCAAGTGGACCTTGAGACTAAGCTGACCAGCCAGCACTGGAGCTTGTCATGTGGCCGGACAGGACAGAGTTGGTGTCACACAGTCTGGGCTGGATGGTATGGTAGGTGACTACTCATAAAGACCTAACAGAGCCTGACAGTACCCACAGAAGAATTTCTATCATTATTGAAAAAGTATTCAATAGACAGAAGGTGTTATGGTTGTTGATGCTGGTGTTATCATTTTAAATATAGGTACCAGCTTGTAACTGGCATTAGCAGAGTCAAGCTGTTGGCAGCACGCTTGGGAATCAAGGACATGGTGCCTGTCCAGAGAGAAGCTGTGAGAGCCAACTAAGATCCAGATCCCAGAGAAAATGGCCTATTAGGCTGTTTCTCAGCCAGAGCCTGAGGCACTAGGTGAATAAAGAGAAAGATCGGGTCTTGGAATCTGTAGGAAGTTGGCTGCTGAGAATGAAGTGGGAGTTCTATACTGTTTGAAGCCAAAGGTCATTGCAGAGGAGAGTCTGACCAGGTATTAGTTTCCATAAACACAATGTAACTAGTGGCTCAGTTCAGTTCGGTCACTCAGTCGTGTCCAACTCTTTGCAACCCCATGCACTGTAGCACTCCAGGCCACCCTGTCCATCACCAACTCCTGGAGCTTGCTCAGACTCATGTCCATTGAGTCGGTGATGCCATCTAACTGTCTCATCCTCTGTCGTCTCCTTCTCTTCCCGCCTTCAATCTTTCCCAGCATCAGGATATTTTCCAGTGAGTTAGTTCTTCATATCAGGTGGCCAAAGTATTGGAATTTCAGCTTCAGCATCAGTCCTTCCAATGAATATTCCGGACTGGTCTCCTTTAGGATAGACAGGTTGGATCTCCTTGCAGTCCAAGGGACTCTCAAGAGTCTTCTCCAACACCACAGTTCAAAAGCATCAATTCTTTGGTGCTCAGCTTTCTTTATTGTCCAACTCTCACATCCATACATGACTATTGTAAAAACCACAGCTTTGACTAGACAGACCTTTATTGGTAAAGTAATGTCTCTGCTTTTTAATATGCTGTCTAGGTTGGTCATAGCTTTTCTTCCAAGGAGCAAGTGTCTTTTAACTTCATGGCTACAATCACCATCTGCAGTGATTTTGGAGCCCAAGAAAATAAAGTCTGTCTCTGTTTCCACTGTTTCCCCATCTATTTGCCATGAAGTGATGGGACTGAATGCCATGATCTTCATTTTTTGAATGTTGAGTTTAAGCCAGCTTTTCCACTCTCCTCTTTCACTTTCATCAAGAGGTTCTTTAGTTCCTCCTCACTTTCTGCCATAAGGGTGGTATCATCTGCATGTCTGAGACTGTTGATATTTCTCCTGGAAATCTTGATTCTAGCTTCTGCTTCATCCAAACTGTCATTTAGCATGATGTACTCTGCATATAAGTTAAATAAGCAAGGTGACAATATACAGCTTTGACATATTCCTTTCCCAATTTGGAACCAGTGCATTGTTCCATGTAGAGTTCTAATGGTTGCTTCTTGACCTGAATACAGATTTCTCAGGAGACAGGTAACATGGTCTGGTATTCCCAGCTCTTGAAGAATTTTCCAGTTTGTTGTGATCCACACAGTCAAGGACTTTGGCGTAATCACTAAAGCAGAAATAGATGTTTTTCTGGAATTCTCTTTTTCGATAATCCAGCAGGTGTTGGCAATTCAGTCTCTGGTTCCTCTGTCTTTTCTAAATCCAGCTTGCACATCTGGAAGTTCACAGTTCACGTACTGTTGAAGCCTTGCTTGGAAAATTTTGAGCATTACTTTGCTAGCATGTGAGATGAGTGCGATTGTCTGATAATTTGAACATTTTTTATCGTTATTTTTCTTTAGGATTGAAATGAAAACTGACCTTTTCTAGTCCTGTGGCCACTGCTGAGTTTTCCAAATTTGCTGGCATATTGAACGCAACACTTTTACAGCGTCATCTTTTAGAATTCCACCTGCAATGCAGGAGCCGCAGGAGACACAGTTTCAATTCCTGAGTTGGGAAGATCCCCTGTAGGAGGGCACGGCAATCCACTCCAGTATTCTTGCCTGGAGAATTCCACTGACAGAGGAGACTGGTGGGCAACAGTCTATAGGGTTGCAAAGTGTTGAACACGACTGAAACGACTTAGCACTCACGTACACACACAGAGTGTGTGTGTACACCCTCGGACTAGCAGCTATTGTGTTATCTGGGAACTGGTTAAAGAAGCTGATTCTCTGGCCCCATCTCCTGCCTATTGTATAGAAACTTTGGGGTTGGGGCTCAACAATCCATGTTTTAATAAACCTTCCTGATGTTTCTGGTACCTGTAAGATTTTGAGAACCACCGGTCCAGAGGAAGGTGCGAGCTGAAGTGTGCACAGCTAAGGGACACCAGGGCTGCTTCCCTGTCAGGGACATGCAAGTGCCAGGACCCCAGTCAGGACACAGTCCAGCTTCTGTTCTGATTTCTCTTCCCTTGGTAGTGACTTCTCATGCACCGGCAGTCACTTTCTCTGTCCTGCTTCTCTGTGCCCACAAATAAGCATAACACTTGGAGCGGATAATTAAAGGAGTCTCTCATTAATCATTGTTAGTTCTTTATTTAATATTTTTTAATGTAGAGATTAGGGAGGGCAGAATTTGAATACATTTCCTAATATATCTGAGGTGTTGGATAACTTTATGAACATCTCCTAGGGGTTTGGGCTTTTGAAAGCAAGGGCTCCTCTGTAGTACCCAATGCCTGATGAGGTGTTCAGTACTTGCCTGATATTGGCAAGGACACCCTGCAGTGTCTCCTTCACCATCCAAATGCAGGTTTGGAGTAGAAGAGGGTGATTCTGCAGCAAAGATGTGACAGAGGGAGGCAGCATAGATGGTAGGAGAAACACAGAAGGTGTTGTGGCAGAAGCAGAGATTATGAATCCAGACAGACTACACAGAGTTATTAGGATTCAAAGAGATAATGCATGCATCTAAGATGCCAAGCT
The DNA here is from genome assembly GCA_006410615.1 of Neotragus moschatus. Classification (NCBI taxonomy): domain Eukaryota; kingdom Metazoa; phylum Chordata; class Mammalia; order Artiodactyla; family Bovidae; genus Neotragus; species Neotragus moschatus. Next base: position 3,579,517 of record SJYA01001215.1, on the reverse strand, counting down.
TAAATTAATTGTCCAATAAGTACATGCAATGAAACTGTATTTTTCTTAACCTTTTCCCCAAGTTTCTTGGGATCCATAACAGTTTAGTTTACTGGGTACAGTCTGAGATAATCACCAATGTTTACTGAGATCTTATCAGTTAGAAGATTTTACTCTGTGTAACCAAAACCTAATTCAAACCAGTGTAAATGATAAGAAATGTTGTTATTTCATAATACAGAACACTCAAATAAAGGAGGGATTCCAGGAGTGATGCAACTAGGACCCGTTGGTTCTGACCCATTCTCTTGGTTCTGACCCATTCTGCATCTCACACTGGCTTCCCTCATGGCCACAAGATGACTGACAGCAATAGCTGAAATTATGTGCTTTCTTGCTCACATCCAGAAGAAGAAGGGAAAATACCTCTTCCAACTACTCACTCTTATTGGACCAATATGAGTCATGGGCTTTCCCTGAGAATAAGAACACGCACTGATTGGTTGCTTTTCAGAAGTCTGGATATTTGATCTAGTCACTGACATCCCATTACAAAGATCTGTTAGTCAAACTATAATAGAAGTATCTCTGAACTTGGGGGGTAATATGAGCTTCCCCTGAGTTTCATAGGTTGAGTTTTGATGGAAGGATAAATAGTTAGAAATAAAGAAAAGGAGAGCCAAATATGTTCACGACAGTTTTCTACATCCCAGGGACTGTTAAGCATTCTATATGTTTTTTTGTTTTTTTTTTTTTGATCTTCATAGCACCCTCTAAGGTTGCTCTTTTTATGGATAAGAAAAGAGAAATTCAGAGAGGTTAAATCACTCACTTGCTCTATATACCTGGCAGAGTTGACAGAACAAGAATATAGACTCAAGCCCCAGAGCCATGCTCTTCACCTCTGCGTTGCCTGGTTGGCTCACCTCTTTGGGGTGGTGGCTCAAATTTTGGCCTCACAGTGCAGGGCGTCCAGGGACCCTGGCACTAGCCCAGCGAGGTGGACTCGTTTTTACCCCATGCTGAGGAATAATGGGAACATTCTGGGAAAGAACTTGAGCCCTGCTCTCAGGTTTCCACAGTTATTTGTCTGTTGTTACCAAACACTAAAGACTTTAAAAATTCACTGTGGTCATATAGGCAGGAAAAATGACCTCATGCTTGCAACCGCAAATCCAAAATGCTCTGGAATCTGTAAGACGACCTGCATTTTAATTAGAAGAGAGAAAGAGCAATGAAGACGTTTCTTGGATATTTTTTTAAACCCTCCCCTGGCTTGCCTTCAGGCCAAAATGTGACAAGTGCCCTAAATCTGATAACAAACACACACTTCTGAAATCATTGTTAGCTTTCCTTAAAAAAAAATTTTAAAAAAAATCACATTAGTTTCCCATTACCAGTAAGAGTTCAAGAATGCGTAGCCTTGAAAAGCAGCACATGAGAACACAGGGAGTCAGCCCCATTAAATATTAAAAAGTAAAAATGGAGCTCTCAACCCATTTTCCTCTCTTAGAAGGTTTTTCTTTGTTTGTTTGTTTTTGTTTTAAGTTGTATCAGGTCCTCAGAACCTTGAACCTGGCATTACTAAAAACGCTTGTAGTTTATCCCTAAAAACCTAGTCACTGGTTATTGTCCATGTATTGCTCTCAACCACTGGGTCAAGCGTCCCAACTGATGACGAAGTTTTCCTGACAGTGGAGAGCAATAATGCAGCATCACAGCTACTGCATCCGGTGGTTTGTAAATAGAAACCACTGGCCTTTGACACAGTAGCTACTTAATAAAAAGGCAAGACAAGGAAAGAAGCTGAGGGAATTTTACATGTTATGTATATATTATATGGCTTCCTATGTGTATGTATTATAAGGCACACACTTTGCTGAGAGCCTATTGTCTCATGCAGTACTCTCAACAGGCCAGTGTGATTTTTTTGTCCCACTTTATAGGTAAGCACACTGAAACCTAGAAAAAGTAATTCTGTGTAAGTTAGAATTCAGCTAAAACTAGAATATGCAGTTGAAAATTAAAGGATAAAACACTCTTTCTGTAAAGAGCCAGAAAGTAAATATTTTGAACTCTATGGACCATGAGGTCTCTGCCAGGATCCCCTAACTCTACCGTTATACCATGAAGACATTCACAGATAAAATGTAAACAAAATGTATGGCTGTGTTCCAATAAAAATTATGTATGAAAACAATCATTGGGATAGATTTGGTCTGCAGGTCATTGAAACCTGGCTTAAAGCAATGCTTCTCAAACTATCTGTGACAAGTTACCAGCCAACTTTTCCTTTAATTTCTGGTATACCATAATTGATACTTTCATAAAATACAATAAAATGAATTAACAGAGAATGAAATTTAAAAAGGAAATACTTTAAAAAATTTGTTATTGGATTCAATGGACATAAAATTAATCCATCAAACTGTGGTAAAGGTTCATCAGTTCAGTTCAGTAGCTCAGTCATGTCCGATTCTTTGCAACCCCATGAATTGCAGCATGCCAGGCCTCCCTGTCCATCAACTCCCGGAGTTCACACAAACTCATGTCCATCGAGTCGGTGATGCCATCCAGCCATCTCGTCCTCTGTCGTCCCTTTCTCCTCCTGCCCCCAACCCCTCCCAGCATCAGAGTCTTTTCCAATGAGTCAACTCTTCACATGAGGTGGCCAAAGGACTGGAGTTTCAGCTTTAACATCATTCTTTCCAAAGAACACCCAGGGCTGATCTCCTTTAGAATGGATTGGTTGGATCTCCTTGCAGTCCAAGGGACTCTCAAGAGTCTTCTCCAACACCACAGTTCAAAAGCATCAATTCTTCGGCACCCAGCTTTCTTTACTGTCCAACTCTCACATCCATGCATGACTACTGGAAAAACCATAGCCTTGACTAGATAGACCTTCGTTGGCAAAGTAACATCTCTGCTTTTGAATATGCTATCTAGGTTGGTCATTACTTTTCTTCCAAGGAGTAAGTGTCTTTTAATTTCATGGCTGCAATCACCATCTGCACTGATTTTGGAGCCCAGAAAAATAAAGTCTGACACTGTTTCCATTGTTTCCCCATCTATTTCCCATGAACTGATGGGACCAGATGCCATGATCTTCGTTTTCTGAATGTTGAGCTTTAAGCCAACTTTTTCACTCTCCTCTTTCATTTTCATCAAGAGGCTTTTTAGTTCCTCTTTACTTTCTGCCATAAGGGTGGTGTCATCTGCATATCTGAGGTTACTGATATTTCTCCTGGCAATCTTGATTCCAGCTTGTGCTTCTTCCAGCTCAGCGTTTCTCATGATGTATTCTGCATGTAAGTTAAATAAGCAGGGTGACAATATATAGCCTTGACGTACTCCATTTCCTAACTGGAATGAGTCTGTTGTTCCATGTCCAGTTCTAACTGTTGCTTCCTGGCTTGCATAGAGGTTTCTTAAGAGGCGGGTCAGGTGGTCTGGTATTCCCATCTCTTCCAGAATTTTCCACAGTTTATTGTGATCCACACAGTCAAAGGCTTTGGCATAGTCAATAAAGCAGAAATAGATGTTTTTCTGGAACTCTCTTGCTTTTTCAATGATCCAGCAGATGTTGGTAATTTGATCTCTGGTTCCTCTGCCTTTTCTAAAACCAGCTTGAACATCAGGAATTTCACGGTTCACATATTGCTGAAGCCTGGCTTGGAGAATTTTACTCTCAATTTCTGTACTTAACATGGGTCAGTAATGAATAACCCATAACATGACACCATGCTATGAATGACACTTTGGGTAGCTGTCCTTTAAGAAGTAAGATGTTAAAAAAAAAAAAGAAAAAGAAAAGAAAAAAGAAGTAAGATGTTTAGGGACTTCCCTGGCAACACAGTGGTTAAGACTTTTCACTTTCACTGCAGAGGTCATGGGTTCAATACCTGGTTGGGGAACTAGGATCTCATATATGGTGTGGCCAAAACACGGAGAAGTAAGATGTTTATTTATTTGATATTTATTCATTTGGCTGTGCCAGGTCTTAGCTGTACCATATGGGAACTTTAGTTATGGCATGGGAATCTTAGTTGTGGCATGTGAGATCTAGATGCCAGACCAGGGATTGAACCTTGTTCCCCTGCCTGGAAGCATAGAGTCTTAGCTGCTGGACCACCAGGGAAGTCCTGTAAGATGTTTATTATTTCACCTAACAGTTAATGTAGAGGTTGGCAGGTTTGACAGCTTAACCATGTTATCAAGGACCCAGATTTTTTCCACCTCTCATTTTGTGATCCTTGGCATTTCTCTCTCTTTCTGATTCAAGATGGTGACGACAATCATCATTGCATTCTCACATAGCAATGTCCCAAAGCAGGAAGGAAGGAGGAGAGGCAAACAGAGCTTTCGATATGTGCTACTATCTCTTTTATTAGGCAGGATAAACTTTCCCCAAGCAGCAGTCTTCTCTGATATTTGTTTGGCTGTGGGTCACATAATTCATACCTGTAGCAGTCTCTAGGAAAGGTTAATAGGAATCCCATGGTTGGCTTAGCCCAATTGTGATTTGTCCCCTCAGACTGGATCCAGAGCCACCTGATCAAATTAGGATTCTGTGAACCAAAGAGGATGTCAGCTCTAGAAATGTGCTTAAGGAAACCTAGCTATATGTTTAAGATTTGGGCTAGCAGTCTTGATCTGCTCAATCCCAAAACGGTGCTTCATTCATTCCTGTAGTTTATCCCAGTGAAAGAATTCTCCTACTGTGGTTCTGGCTTTATGATCTGTATACATTTAATCATTTGTGTGGAGCTTTAAAAATTATAGGGTGCTTCCATGTGCATTATACAATTTTAACATCAGTGCTTCCATGTTGATACCAATAGTATGCCAGAGGATGGAGTTTAAGCCCGGGGATGATGATCATACAACAAAAAGAAGCAACATCAGAACACTGGCTTCCAACACTCTTCACTGAGTTTGTCCCAAGGTGTTTGACCATTGGTTCCACACTTATCAATCTGCAACAACAAAGCAACAGCCAGCCAGTCTAGGCAAAAGGTCAACTGATTGTGATGAATAGACTGGTTGGGTCAACAGGAATGATCCATCTTCTATCATGTTGCTCTAGATGGTGTCCAATAAGGTGATCAAGAGTCCTGATTTATCGGGAACTGAGGGTTTTCCTGGGATGCAGGACTTCCAAGTTTTAAAACCAGGACAGACCTAGTTTTCAATTTTAAAACAGAAGTCCCAGGAAAACTGGGATAATTTGGTCACTCTAATTTCTGGCCTCTACTATCAAAATGTGCTTCTCAGCATTAGTTGCTGTACTAGGTTCACAGGCCCCTAAGTGTTCCTAGCAAATCGATAACCAATGTGTCTAGCTTTCTCTTGTGAATGATATTTTTTCCTGTAATTAAAACATCTAAATTAAGAGAACCACATGTATATTTTAAATATTCTTTGCTTCTTCCACTGTTGAAGATTTTCCTGGTAAATTTTTAGAAATATTTTTCCTTGATTGTGAAGAAAGGCACACAGGAAGACCATGTAAACTTTTGCTTCTGCTGCTTTTCTGTCTGCTCCCAAGCCCAACAAAGGTATATGGCAGCAGGTCTCAGAACCCACCCGTGCAGCTATTTGTATTTAAAGATACTTCAACCTCTTCACTGGTTATGCACTGCTGTTCTTACCTGTCTATCAGAAATTATGTAGGACCCTTTAAAAAGTTAAACTTTCTGGATCCTGTACAATGCCTATATTGGGAGTCAGGTATGGATAAGGAATGTGGAGTGGGTTTGGGCCCAGGGACTTTTATTGATGCTTTCCATAAAGTTCCCCAGGTATTCCTAACATAACTACCACCAGCCTCAGAAGCAACTGGCTAGAATATGTCACTCAACCTGAGTGACAACTAAAATTGTAGTTGTACTATTAAAAAAGAACCTTACAAAATTGCAAAATTGCTCATCTTTGCCTTTCTTCCCTTCTCTCTCTTTTTCTCCCTTTCTTCCTCCTTTTCTTCAATGGTAGCAATTTATGTGAACATTGAGGGCAATTTAAAGCAATGTTCATGGAATGAAACTTATAGATCTTTGAAGTGAATTAAAATATAACTTCTGAACATTCAGAAGGCTGTTTGCCATCTAAAGGAATGTGAGGCTCGAACAGAAGCTCGGCAGAAAATCTCTGGGTTTATTCCTAGCCAGGACATACCAGGCTGTGTTATTCTTCCCCTATCATCATCTGTTGGAGAAGGCAATGGCACCCCACTCCAGTACTCTTGCCTGGAAAATCCCATGGACGGAGGAGCCTGGTGGGCTGCAGTCCATGCGGTCGCTAAGAGTCAGACACAACTGAGCGACTTCACTTTCACTTCTAACTTTCATGCCTTGGAGAAGGAAATGGCAACTCACTCCAGTGTTTTTGTCTGGAGAATCCTAGGGACGAGGGACCCTGGTGGGCTGCCGTCTATGGGTTTGCACACAGTTGGACACGACTGAAGTGACTTAGCAGCAGCAGTATCATCATCGTGGTCTACTTCTCATGCCTTTGTGGTCCACATCCATTGAGAAGCAGTGGACAGAGGCACATTTGATTTACATCGCTTGTTAGGCCACCAGTCTCTTGGCTAAGCCAGGCTACAGAGATGAGAAATCACAGCCTAGCTTCCTGTAATATGACAAAAGCAAGCTGCATAGCAGTAAATGTTCTCATTAGGGCCTCTTTAACTGCTCAGACTGATTCTATTTTTCCAGCCACCAGAATAGTTAATACAATGTGTGGGACAACATGATTTCCATTGGGGCACAATCAAAAAGGAAACTACTTTCCGCACTTTCTTTAATCTTTTTCCTTACATCAACCTGAAGCAGAGTAGAAGTCTCCTGGGATTCCTGCTCATCAGCCCTGCCTCCTACAAAAGGGAGATTTTGCCTCGACAGTTCCAAAGAGTCTCGATTCAAAGGTAAAACAATTAGTACACATTAATCATCACAAGGATGGTACTAAAAGCATAATCCTCTTAGAACTGGAACAAATTAAATTGAAAGTAGCAGTATAAAATCAAGCAGAAAAAGACCACACAAATGCAAGAAAGATGAGAGGACATTACTCTGAAGTCCCAAATGTCACTGCCAAAGAGAGCGCCCAAGCATCTTCTTCTCTGGTCTTGATACCATAGTTACCCTGCCTTCTTCAGTTGCCTGTAAAACCCAAATGTTCTCCAAACTAGGGCCACATAACCATCTTCTCAAAAATCTAGAAGTGTTGTGAACACCTGCAGGCTACAGTTAGATGGTCTGACATCTGATGTATTTTCCAAATGTGGAAACTTGCCCCTAAAGCCTGGAATAGACCACCAAGGATTTCTTCAGAAGATGGGGGGAAAAAAGCCTCCTTTTCTATAAAAGGAGGATCTTCACTGAAACTTCCAAATGAGGTCAGCCCTGGGTTAAAGTTTGGTATAGACAAGGAATGTTAGCTTCCTTTACATCCGACTCTAGAACCCCATCTTCCCTCTTTTCTCTTAGCTTTAGCCTTGAGGTGAGAGCTGTCTGGGAAGAGAAGCCGTGTAATGCAAGAAGTAATACTGCTGGCATGCCCCCGGCAGCTGGAAGGCATAGACTATGCTGATTATTGAATACTCAGAATCCAGGTAAGTGTTCAAAGGCATCCTTCATCCTTCCTCAAGCTGCCCTTTCTGGGCCCCTGAACGTTCCTTTTTGGCCTCCTTCATGCTTTCTATCCTTTTTATGCTTTCCCAGGTTCCCAGCCATGTCTATGTGTCCCTTGTCATAGAAACAGTCCATTTCATCAGTATCTTTCTTCTCTAGCCAATAAGACTAGTTTGCTCCAGATCCTCAGCATATCATAGTAATAACCGTACACCAATAAACTCACAAGCTTCTCTCGTACTCCTTTGTAGCACAACTGATTATATTAGAAAAAAAAAATCCCTCCCACCAAAAATGAGATAAAGAGGACCCAAAGGAAGGAAGAGATCAGAGAATCCATTCTGCCACCAAAGATGTGTGGAACTTGCTNAGAAGGCAATGGCACCCCACTCCAGTACTCTTGCCTGGAAAATCCCATGGACGGAGGAGCCTGGTGGGCTGCAGTCCATGCGGTCGCTAAGAGTCAGACACAACTGAGCGACTTCACTTTCACTTCTAACTTTCATGCCTTGGAGAAGGAAATGGCAACTCACTCCAGTGTTTTTGTCTGGAGAATCCTAGGGACGAGGGACCCTGGTGGGCTGCCGTCTATGGGTTTGCACACAGTTGGACACGACTGAAGTGACTTAGCAGCAGCAGTATCATCATCGTGGTCTACTTCTCATGCCTTTGTGGTCCACATCCATTGAGAAGCAGTGGACAGAGGCACATTTGATTTACATCGCTTGTTAGGCCACCAGTCTCTTGGCTAAGCCAGGCTACAGAGATGAGAAATCACAGCCTAGCTTCCTGTAATATGACAAAAGCAAGCTGCATAGCAGTAAATGTTCTCATTAGGGCCTCTTTAACTGCTCAGACTGATTCTATTTTTCCAGCCACCAGAATAGTTAATACAATGTGTGGGACAACATGATTTCCATTGGGGCACAATCAAAAAGGAAACTACTTTCCGCACTTTCTTTAATCTTTTTCCTTACATCAACCTGAAGCAGAGTAGAAGTCTCCTGGGATTCCTGCTCATCAGCCCTGCCTCCTACAAAAGGGAGATTTTGCCTCGACAGTTCCAAAGAGTCTCGATTCAAAGGTAAAACAATTAGTACACATTAATCATCACAAGGATGGTACTAAAAGCATAATCCTCTTAGAACTGGAACAAATTAAATTGAAAGTAGCAGTATAAAATCAAGCAGAAAAAGACCACACAAATGCAAGAAAGATGAGAGGACATTACTCTGAAGTCCCAAATGTCACTGCCAAAGAGAGCGCCCAAGCATCTTCTTCTCTGGTCTTGATACCATAGTTACCCTGCCTTCTTCAGTTGCCTGTAAAACCCAAATGTTCTCCAAACTAGGGCCACATAACCATCTTCTCAAAAATCTAGAAGTGTTGTGAACACCTGCAGGCTACAGTTAGATGGTCTGACATCTGATGTATTTTCCAAATGTGGAAACTTGCCCCTAAAGCCTGGAATAGACCACCAAGGATTTCTTCAGAAGATGGGGGGAAAAAAGCCTCCTTTTCTATAAAAGGAGGATCTTCACTGAAACTTCCAAATGAGGTCAGCCCTGGGTTAAAGTTTGGTATAGACAAGGAATGTTAGCTTCCTTTACATCCGACTCTAGAACCCCATCTTCCCTCTTTTCTCTTAGCTTTAGCCTTGAGGTGAGAGCTGTCTGGGAAGAGAAGCCGTGTAATGCAAGAAGTAATACTGCTGGCATGCCCCCGGCAGCTGGAAGGCATAGACTATGCTGATTATTGAATACTCAGAATCCAGGTAAGTGTTCAAAGGCATCCTTCATCCTTCCTCAAGCTGCCCTTTCTGGGCCCCTGAACGTTCCTTTTTGGCCTCCTTCATGCTTTCTATCCTTTTTATGCTTTCCCAGGTTCCCAGCCATGTCTATGTGTCCCTTGTCATAGAAACAGTCCATTTCATCAGTATCTTTCTTCTCTAGCCAATAAGACTAGTTTGCTCCAGATCCTCAGCATATCATAGTAATAACCGTACACCAATAAACTCACAAGCTTCTCTCGTACTCCTTTGTAGCACAACTGATTATATTAGAAAAAAAAAATCCCTCCCACCAAAAATGAGATAAAGAGGACCCAAAGGAAGGAAGAGATCAGAGAATCCATTCTGCCACCAAAGATGTGTGGAACTTGCTGTTTTATTAGACACTAGAAGAGAAGAGGACAGTACTTAAAATCAGGAATTATGGGTGGACTTTTCATACTAGTGTGGGGATTACTAGAGGTAGATGTAACGTCTCAGAGTCCATATATCCCTGCTTTTCAAGTTGGAATCTCTTCCAGGTATAATCAGACTTCTTAGGAACCTGGCTTATAAGTTCAGTTCCTTAATTTATTCTTGAAGCTCATACTACTGATTAATGGCCCAAGATTTTAAACTGTCTGTTTTTGTTCTCACCTTCCCCCCCCCCCTTTTTTTTTCAGCTCAGTATATCACTACTAGAAACAGATAGCATGATGCTAGGAAGAAGCCAACAGTCACTGGCCCAAGTTGAGACTCTTGCTTGCAAGCTCCCCAGAGTCCTCCTAGGTCAATGCTATGTATCTGTCAGACATATTAAGGAGGTGTTTGGTTTACCCACCCATGGCAGAGTTTAAGTCATGTGATTATAAACTTTGTGCCATTTCCAAAATGGAAAATATTCAGCTTTTGATGAGATTATTAGCTTTCCTCCTGTCCGGGTCCAACAAATGAAAACCAGATTTGCATGAATAAATAACAATCAAGCGCTGAAATGATTTATTTAGTGAAGTTACTGTTTTGGAAACTAAATCGATATGGCATGTCAAGATCCAATCTGCCCTTCACTCACATGGCAAAGGAGACTTCTCCAGGGTCTACTAGAAAAAAAAAAAAAATGCTGGAATCCTATTAATAGTTTACTCCCGCTATGTGAGAATTACAGTGGAATCCAGCTATGAGAACAAAAGCTCGAAATAATGTTTCTGAGAACATCCTGATAGTGGTGTGTGCGATTTCTTATTGTATTCAAGACACCATGAGTAACTCTCCCCCAGAAGGAAAGGAAACAAAGCAAAGGGCAACATATTTTCCCACTGTGTAAATTTCCTTCCTCCAGGAGAAATAGTTAGAATTGGAAGACAAACGCTATGGTCATTACATGTCAGAATGTTGACATGACGACAGTTTCAAAGGTGCGTTAGGCTACACTAATGCGTGCTCTTTTTAAAAAGTAGGGACTGAAAATCATGCACTGCATCAAAGCCTTCTAACTCTACTAAGACAAGTCTATGGAAAACTCAAACAAAGATGTAGGGCTATTTTTGCATAAATTATTTGGAAGGTTTGGTGAGTTGTCTAGAATGCTCTGGAGGTGACATTCAACTCTGATCTGGGTAATCTGATCACCAGGATCAGAGCTGATGACTACAGCTACCACAGAACCATCTGCAGCTAATTCAAGTCATCCTCCTGGCATTAAACCAAGGCTTGTAATTTGAATCAGTACTCTAAATGCTCAGGGACCTCAGTATATAGTGGGCTCAGGCAGTTGGTGGTACCAACCTGGAGACCAGTTGTGATACAAAGACCAGAGATCAGAGTCGACTAGAGGGGAGGGCTGTGCATTAGACCAAATCCCAGCTCTTATTTACCAGATGAAGGGCCTGAGATGAATTGTTTAATTTATTTGAGCCCTTGTTTCTTTATTTACAAAATGGGAACAGTATTATCTAACTTGCAAGGGTATTGAGAAAAGCAGAGACATTGCCTGTGAGGTTCTTGGCACAAATAGGGTGTGTACTGTGTTTGTTTGTTTATATTTATTTACTTACTATAGTACTTAATGCATCTCTGTAGCAGAGACTCAACTTGAGGATTTAAAGACCTAAACTCTAAAGGACCTAAACTCTACCTGCTCCACTGAAATTATATGCACAACACCATGCACATGTGCATTTCCTGAAGGCTAAAGTTCATAACTTTCATAATATTCTCAAAGGGGTCTGTGAACAAAAGAAACAATAAAGCCAAGTCCTCTCTGATTTGGTTCATCTATGTGGTGATCCCACAGCTCAGAATTAAAAAAAACAGTTTGTAATTTGTGATTCTTTCCTTGTTGTATGTATACTGTACCTAGTCGTTCTCTCTCCAGTGTAAAGCAAAATTCTATGTGTGTATGGGTATGTGGGTGTTCACATGGAAATGCATGCTTGTGGGTTTAGGGAATGCTAATTTTATAATGAATCATAAGTTTACTGAGAAGAGACAGAACAATTGTGAGACCGAAGAAGTTGATGACAGATGTGCACATGGGGTGGTGCAAGGGAGGAAGCGGGAAGCGGAGAGCATGAAGGAAGAGAACAGAGCTGGGGCAAGGCTGAGAGCCCACTGGGGTTCAATCTGTAGGGACTTGGCAGACACAAGACCCCACTGGACTTGTGGGAGGGTTGCTACCGGGAGCGGTGTACGTGATCCTGTGCCAGATATGGAGAGGGCTAGCAAGAAATCAGCAGGAAAGAGTGTGCGGTGTCATTAAAGGAAACAGAAATATATTTCAGTTCAGTTCAGTCCAGTCGCTCAGTCATGTCTGACTCTTTGCGACCCAATGGACTGCAGCACGCCAGTCTTCCCTGTCCATCACCAACTCTCGGAGCTTACTCAAACTCACGTCCATAGAGTCGGTGATGCCGTCCAACCAGCTCATCCTCTGTCGTCCCCTTCTCCTCCTGCCTTCAATCTTTCCTACCATCAGGGTCTTTTCCGATATATTTCAAGGTAGAGGCAAATTATATAAAATAGATAAAATAGTTATAATCTGATAAGCAAAAGATTCACAGAGACTTAGGCAGATGCAAAGAAAAATTCATAGACCTGTTGTTGCTCATTCAGCTGGCATCCCTTTGCCCAGATGCTAGTGAGTCACTTCACCCCAGGGCAGGCTGCTATCTGCACACACATATACCTATATTCATACAAGTGTGTATGTGTGTGTGTGTTACTCAAGCTCTTGACCAAACTTCTTGAGCCTCTCCCCCACAGGACATAGCTATGTGTATGCACGTGCACATATATAAACACATTAGCAAACATGCCTTAATGTTGACTATTTGCTAAGAACTGCGCTAAGAGCTTAAAGTTCATTCCTATTTAATCCTTAAAGCAACCCCACGAGAAAGGCGTTTTTATTGGTTTCCATTTTACAGATGAAGAAACCGATGCTTCCTAAGGGTGAAGTGATTTTTCCAAGATCATGCATTAAGTTGTTTAGCTGGAACTTCAATTAAAAAGGTTTGAGGCTGGAGACTATAATATAAGTTGCATTCCTAAGACAGATGGCATCAATTTACAAAATACTAGGGCAGTGATTTAACAGAAGAGGAACCAGGGACTCAGTTTTGACACTGCTTCTGAGTCTTATGGAGCCGTTTCATAATACTCCCCAACGTGGATGTATGACATCTTAACCTTGTACTGTGCTCGGCCGTGTTTTATTACTTCTCTGTACACCAGGCAATAGAGCTCTAAACAGAGAGGAGAGGTCAGCTTAAGAAAGGAGCATAAAACTGTTGAGAATCCTTTTATTTTTTTCTACACCAGTCCCACAGGTCTGAGAAAGTCAAGGACTTGATATTTACCATTCATTGGCTTGACACAAATGGAAATCCACACTCAGAAGCCACAAAAAGCTAAGAAAATGAAGTTCACCACCTCCCAGCAGTCCTGGTCGTGCAGAAAGGACATGTTGGAGGTGATCTTTTATGGCCGCTGGCTAGTTCCTCATGAGCAGTGTCAGGCTAGGAACCAGCAGGGAGAAAGGTCCCTTCTGTTATGAGCTTGGAGAGTATCTTGACCTTCACAGATGTCTTGTATATTGCCTATCTCTGAAGATTAGAATTTTGGTGAAGTTTCTCAAAGGTCACTGAGGCTTCTGAATTCCTAACAATTCATCAAGTGCTGCACAGTCTTCTGCCTCAATTGTTTGCATCACCTTTCTTCTCTGCAACCCCTGCAGTTTGCTTCTTCCTCCATATTGCGCCTCTGTCTTTCGCTCTCCCAACTACATTAAGTCCGAGATTGAATGACACTGACCTGGCAATACACAGCCAGATTTCTGCTGCTTGAATACAGCTCCTGAGGTGTTTGGGGCTTGCTTGGAGAAACAGGGACATTACAACACATTAGTGAGGATGGATGCGAGTAGCCATATGCATGCAATTTTCTGTTGACTTCTCTGCTGAGATTTTGCTTATACTCTGAGGATATCATTGAATTCAGGGGGAAAAAAATCAATGACAGATTAAATTCATAGTAAATGTGTGCATTTTGTTTGTTTGTTTATGTGGCCAACATGTTTTCTCTGCCGTTCCTAGGTATAGAAGTTTCTGAAAATTACTCATGCCTGTCACCTTCATTACTATAGTCCAAACTCCTATCATGTAGTTGATACTCCATAAATATTTGTTGAAGAAATGAATAAATGGCAAAATGTGAATTTGAATCCCTAACCAGATGGCCTTGTTCATCTTGAGCCCCTAGTTCCTAACATAGTACACATTTGTGATCAGTCTAAACAATTAATGTGAGCTATTCCTGCAAATTCTGGGTAGAAGGGCTGTGGTGTGCCATAAGTCGTAAAGAAGAGGAGCCCAAAGCTAAGCTTTCCTTTGCGGGATCACCCTAGAGCAATAGATGAGGGGAAGGATTTGGAGAGAATCAGTCATCTCTGGTCTTTGGGAGCCGAGAATTACCTGTTCCTTGGTTCATCAGGATTTTACTAGGACCCCTACCTGCAACTTGACCTCTGCTGTACAGTGAAATCTTAGCCATCGACCCGCTTCTACCTTTGATCCCTGGAGATATTTCCATTTTAATAGCACCTTTCCCAACACAGGACTTTCATCCATATCAGAAGTCTTAATAGTGGGCACTTATGAACAGAACAGGCCCACAGGAGAGAGATTTAGAAGCAGGTGTTTATTTTTTGTTTTTACTCAAATTCTATCATTTTGGCATCATCTTGTTCTATCTCCACAAAAAGGGAGTCATTTCCTCAATTCCACTGTGGTATTTCCTCTTTTTGAAGGAGAAGAAAACTCTCAGGGAAGAAACCAGATCAGCCTAACTGAAAAAAATAAGGCTCTTAAAGAACCTTTAAGCTTCTCCCTCACATCCCTTCTACCACCATTTCTAATCAGTGTTCTTGGTAACCACTTTAGAAGAGTTTCATCTGCCTTATGATTTTTTTATTAGGAAAAGCAATCCCACTTTAAAAAAAAAAAAAAGGAGGCATTGCAGCTAGTGAATTTGGAAACTATATTTTATTTATTGGTTTAAAAAAACAAGAATTTTTTGAAGTTGTATTTATGTGGTATCAGCCCTTGGATAAAATATGACAATGTATGCATAGAATAAATGAGTGAAATTCTCCATGTACAGTGTGGTAACTAATGATGTATGAAAAATGTTGCATGTACTTTTCCTTTATATAGTAATAATTACCATACCAGTTTCTTCATATGTATATGATGCTGGATATCCTCTTATGTGGGTCTGAAAAGATCTCGGGATCAAGAGTCAGGAGCTCTAAGATTTAATCTTTGCTGTCTCTATCTTTCCCTTGGGCAAATCAATTAAGTTTTTCTAAACCTTGGCTTCCTAGTTTCTAGAAGGATATTATTATAGTTTATGGAATAAAAACTCTGGAGCTTGACAGTCTTAGATTCTAGTCAGATTATTATAAGCTACACAACTCGATTCATTTCTCTTCCCTGATCCCTTTATAGACATAATATCAGCACTTACCTAACAAGTTTACATATTAAGAGATATAATCTATGGACTTCTGCCTCAAAGTTGACTCTAATAGGAATATGGCAGGTAAAAAATGCTATTGAAATAAGCAGGAAAAAAGAATAAATTACAAAAATCAACTTGTCAAAGCAAAAGACAGCGATGGGAACAACAAGAACTAGATAAACCCCAGAAAATAAAGATTCCTTGATAGGAAATCCAGTGGTCCTTGGCAATTTTCTTAACCGGGGGCATTTGCAAATTATAATATTGGCCCAAGACAATCATATGGAGGGACTTAAATCATATGGAGGGATTTTATGGAGGAAAGATAAATATTGAGAGGTTTTGGCAGTCAAGGTCAGACATGGTAAACTTATTTGTAAATTCTTTGTGATTTCATTCCATTGCTGGGTTAGTGTTTATGTTTACTTAAATGTGATACAAATCTCCTACTACATTTCTTTATACCTTTTAAATACCATGTTGTATCTACACATCTTTCAATATTTCATTTTCGGCCACTTCATTCATTTCAATCATTTCAAAATATTGAAGCCCCAAACACAGGGAAACATGCTGAGTTCTAAGAGTATATATGAGATTTGAGGGGCTGAGGAGAAAGAAGTGAAAACTCTCACACTTGTAGTGCCTGTAGTGTGAGCAATTGTCTTAATCCATCTGTGCATCAGGGGATTCCCAGAAAGTGGACTTTTAGGTTTAAAACTAGGAGAGTTCTAGGAAAACCAGATTGAACTGGTCACCCTAGGTGTTTAGGAGGAAATATCCCACTATAGGGAATGGGGGACCTCCTGCAAACAAACAAACACAAACAAAATACACAGCTTTTCTCTTTCCTCCAGACGTTTGCAAAATATGTAACTTCTATAAGATACGGAGCTGAAGAATTAACTTCAAAGTTTTACATTTTCATAGTTGAGGAGATTCATCAAGTTTCCCAAACAAAAATCTGGAAGGGCCATGCCAGAGGAACCAAAGATGCAGTTGTTGCTGTTGTTTAGTTGCTAAGTTATGTCCAGAGCTTTTGTGACACCATGGACTGCAGCCTGCCAGGCTCCTCTTCCATGAGTTTTCCCAGGCAAGAATACTGGAGTGACTTGCCATTTCCTTCTCCAGGGACTCTTCCCAATTCAGGGATTGAACCGTGTCCTGTTTCTCCTGCAGATGGATTCTTTACCACTAAAGCACCAGGGAAGCCCCAAACCTTACTAAAAGTGCAACTCAGTAATAATCCAGTCAACCCATGATAGGATTATACTGATCAGCTCCTTACTGTCTAACAGAGGAAAGGGGAACCCCTATTGGTAGAAAATAAAATATGATGATTCTATGGTTCTTTTACCCTAGTGTTCAGCATAGAATAAAAATGACAAGACACAAAAGAGGCAGGAAAATTTGTGCAATAATCAAGAAAAAAAAAAGAAAGAAACAGACCTGCAGGTAAGGTATTGGAAATTACAGACAAGAAGTTTAAAATGACTATGATAAATGTTCTAAGGAAAATTGACAGATGAAAAACATGAAAAATTTTAGAATTTCAACCAAGAATTATATGAAAATAATTAGTTGTCTAGAAGTACAAACACAATATTCAAACTGGAGTCTGGACATAGTAGTATATGTAACTAGTAAATGCAAAACTGATTAATAGACGGTATTCAAATTGAAATGTAAAGAGAAAAAAAGAATGGAAAGAACAAGAACCATATGCAAAACAATGAAAAGATTACATGCAGTTATTATTCCAGGAGAGAAGACAAGGCAGAAACAAATATTTAAGCAGAAAATAGTCAAGAATTTTGAAAACTGATGAGAACTATTAACTTACAGATTTGGAAAGCTTGATGCACTTGAAGATAAAAGCAGAACAAACTACATAGGCATATCTTATTTAATCTGTCAGAAGTTAAAAGAGGAAAAAAAACTTAAAACAGCCAGATGGAAAAGACACACTACTATCAAAGAAAAAGCGATAACTTTCTACTCAATGTTATTGGAGTCAAAAGATAATGGATTAAAGTGGTGAGAAGAAAAACTTTTCAGTCAGCATTTCTGTAACCAGTAAAAATACTCTTCTATAATGAGTGATAAGGAGAGAACTTTTTAGACCAAGTATGAGATTGTTAATTGCAAACAAGTAGGCATTCCAAGGAGAAGGCAATGGCAACCCACTCCAGTAATTTTGCCTGGAAAATCTCATAGGCAGAGTAGCCTGGCAGGCTGCAGCCCATGGAGTCGCTAAGAGACGGACACAACTGAGCGACTTCACTTTCCCTTTTCACTTCCATGCATTGGAGAAGGAAATGGCAACCCACTCCAGTGTTCTTGTCTAGAGAATCCCAGGGACGGAAGAGCCTGGTGGGCTGCCATCTATGGGGTCGCACAGAGTCGGACATGCCTGAAGCGACTTAGCAGCAGCAGCAGCAGGCATTCCAAGAAATACTGTAGGAAATTCTTCAGGGTGGAGAAAAGTTTTCCCTAGTGGAAGCCGGAAGAAATGAAGAGCACCATAAATGGTAAATAGATGAGTAAATATTAACAAATACTGTTTTAAACAACGATAATAAAACTGTTAAGGAGTTCATAATCTCATAGAAGTAAAGGACATGTCAACAGTAGCAAAGAGGATGCAAGGGCAAAAAAGTAATGAAGCTAATGTGTTTTGTTGTTGTTGTTGTTGTTATTCAGGAAGTGGAAAAAGTACTAACTTAACATAGACTGTTAAATTCAGGGTTGCATATTGAAATCTTTAGAATAATTACCAAAAATAAAATACAAGGATGTAGAACTAAAAAGCTAACAGAGAAAAAATGAGTATAAGCATACTTGAGGAATTCAAAATAAGGAAGGAAAGCAGGAGTAAAGAAAGAAAAATATATGAAAAGTAGAAAACTAAAAGCATCAAAATTACAAACAAGGTAAATTCTTGTTGTGTGCTGTCGTGTGGGAAACGAATTGTTGGTCTATATTCGGTTCAGGATACAGGATGCTTGGGACTGGTGCACAGGGATGATCCAGAGAGTTGATGTGGAGTGGGAGGTGGGGGGGGGGCGTTCAAGATTGGGAACTCATGTACACCTGAGATGGAAAAAAATAAGAATAAATAAATAAAAAAAAAGAAAATAGGTATTCCCTAGAGCCGACTTCAGGCCCACAAAAACACCCTTTCTCAGTGATAGAACACGGAGTGTGTGTATCTAACAAGATCTCATGTGGAAAGCCACTGAATAGCTTTATCAGATCTGTTATTAAACCCGTTGAGGTAAAACCACCGATCCCTGGCTCNAGTGAATTTTTGAAAACTTGTCTATGTGCCATTTATAAGAGACATAAGTTAAACATAAAATCAGTTAGGTTGAAAATAAAAGAATGAAAAGATGCATCATGAAAGTAATAACGAAGAAATGCACAGAGCATGGCACATAGACAATAGCTATTTGCTAAGAGAATGGCGGATGGAAGGAGGGAGGGAGGAGTAACACAGAAAACGGGTTAAGGAATAGTAGAGCAGAAGCAGGGGCCAGTTTAGATGCAGTGAACTTTTAGGTAAAAAGAAAATGATGGCACGGAATAGGTGGAAGAGGTAGATACAGCAAAGATAGAGTGAAATGTACAGATGTGAGACATTTTAAGGAGGCAGGCTCAGCATAACTTACTAACGAATTGAGTATCGTGACTTGGAAAGAGAAATGATAGTGATTTCCAGTTTCTATTATGAACCCCTGGGTGGATGCAGGTACTGTTTATTAAGCCAATTAGGGGCGGATTTAAAGAAAGATCTTAAAAGTCTCTAATGGACTTTCCTTCCTTTCAGTAGAGTGAAGTGAACATAATCCAGTCTCTCTTTGAAGACTGAGTAATTTACAGAGGCAAAGCAGGGAATATTGTCCTGGGCTGTAGAGAGAGATGCAAAGTTGTGACACTGAAACAGAACCACTTACAAAAAAATCACAGTGCTTATTCACTCATTTAAGAGTGAAGTGCTTGTCTTTGATATCAGTTTCTTCTATAATAAATTACCGTATTTCATGATTCTAAGATGCAAATATTTTCACAACTTAACATCTCAGAAATTGAAATGTTTCACTAGTCACAGTGCATTCCTGCTGCTGCTGCTGCTACTAAGTCGCTTCAGCTGTGTCTGACTGTGTGCGACCCCATAGATGGCAGCCCAGCAGGCTTCCCACCCCTGGGATTCTCCAGGCAAGAACACTGGAGTGGGTTGCCATTTCCTTCTCCAATGCATGAAAGTGAAAAGTGAAAGTGAAGTCACTCAGTTGTGACTTGTCCATGGAATTTTCCAAGCAAGAGTACTGGAGTGGGGTGCCATTGCCTTCTCCGGTGCATGCCTGAGAATTACTATTTGTAGCACCTGAGGCAGGTAGTTTATTTGAGAATCAGTCTCCCAGGTCAGCGGTGGGTGAGTGAACAGGGAAAGAGAGGATATTAATGCAAGGTAGTGTTATTGAATGGTCAGGGTTATAGGTGACTTGTAAATCATCCTAGACTTTCTATGGAGATCTTTGTAAAGCATTGCTCAGTATCATCTGCCTGAGCACCCTGTCTACTGTTGGTAACAAGTTGCCCCATGGGGCATATATTTTACACATCTTCTGTTGCAAATGTGAAAGGATCAAAACTGCAGGTGTGCACACTGCTATGTCAGAGAAATTCTGGGGCGTAAACCAAGATAGAAATGGGCCAAAGTCTCCACAAAACTGTTGCATGTGAGGTCTTGCTCAAAAGGCATCTGTGGTTTATGGTTTAATTGTAATTCTTTTTTTCTTGGTGTTACCTACAATAATGGCACATCTTACAACTGATGACATCTGAAAGTAATGGAATATGACAGACTTTTATTCCATAAGTAGACAGATAGGTTGACCTTGCAAATTTCATTGAATTTTGTTGAAGTGAGATTTGAATAAACAACATTTGTAAAGCTAAATTAACCCATTGGGGGTCTTCGAGGGAGAGATGGGGTATATCATTTGCCTTCATTGGAACTGTACAGGTAGGTTTCCACATATAAGAATTTCTCTACCATGGAAAATGTTTTACCTGAAAAGAACAAGTAGAATGATAGAATGGTGATCTGTCACAGGTAACTGGTAAGAGAGGAGCAATTTTCATCTTTGTTCCTAAATAATTGAATCCTTTTTTTCAAATGAAGTTTTTTCTAGAACTCTGTTTATCAGTTTTATAGTACATAAAAATGGAGATTTATATACTGATTGAAGCAGAACTTGGAAGTCCCAAGACTCCATAGCTGTATGACTTCTTATGCCCTCTAAAGGGCTTCTGACATTTTCCTATGGAACCTTAGAGTTCCAACAACAGGATTAGGAGCCTGTGATTCATAGGAGATTGTTCACTACAGCCCTCAGGCCTTTTATTTAGTGTCCATTCACTCTTATTTTAGCCACAATTCTAGCAGGTTTAGTTATTTGGTTTCCTAGCTTAAAACAGATTTATAAGCAATAAATTACAGGGAAGGAAAAGCTATTTGA
The DNA here is from genome assembly GCA_006410615.1 of Neotragus moschatus. NCBI lineage: Eukaryota > Metazoa > Chordata > Mammalia > Artiodactyla > Bovidae > Neotragus > Neotragus moschatus. The sequence goes on along the minus strand of SJYA01001215.1, from coordinate 3,558,593 downwards.
GACTGGCTTGGTGATCTTCATACAGAATAGAAGCTGGAAGCTAGGATTGTTAATGGCAAAATTATAGGAAGCAGCTTTTTTAAAGGACAGTATTCAGAAATATTTAGCATTTGGACCACAGTCTAATCCATGTCAATAGTTTGTGAAGGTGTCAGAGTCCTATGGGAACATGGAGGAGATATTTGATATTATAGGAGCATTAGCAATTCTCTATTTGGTATAATTCTTAAGGTACTGAAGCAAATAATTTGAAATAATTCCCATGAAAAAATAGTTTAAATCAAAACGGTGTGATGTATAATGTCAAGTTTCAATTAGGTGGAACAAGTCCATGAGTAGAGTATTTTATTTCTCAAAGTGATTGGAGAAATAAGACATCACTGTACATATTGGTATTCTTTTATCTTTCTTGTGATAGAAAATCCAACTATAACTGGTATACAGATAAAAAGAATAGTTGAAAGTCAAGGAGCTTCAGGTAGGATTTGATCCAGTATCTTACTCATGTTACCAAGGACCTGATTTCTTCTGTTCTCCATTTTGCTTTCCATATTCCCCATAAATCTGCCACTTAATGGCTATAGGATGGCTGGTTTCTTCTTCACTCATGTCCAACAGGAATAGGGCAGAGGCAGTAAAGAGACAGAGGAATTAGTTTTCCTTCCTCAGTCATTAACAGTCTTCAGTCTGTTTGGACTGACACAGTTAATGTGCCCATCTCTGATAATGATAATTGCAGCAATAGGGATGTGATTTTATTAACTGATTTAGGCCAATCAAGATCTACCCCTTGAGCTAAAGATGGTGTTAATTCCTTAGGCTCCATGGTGATATACATAGAGAAATAAATGCCTGGGGTGGTAACAGACCTTACCTACACCATTGAGTCTCAAGGTAAGTATTGATAACTGAACTCTAAGCTCAGTGAAGTCAGAAGTCTCTCTTGTCCATTGATATAGCACCAGCATGAGTTACAAGGCCTACCATCACAGGAACTTAATAAATGTTTATAAACGAACACATGGATTTTTTTCATTTGGGAAAAAGTACACAAGATTTTAATTCATTTCTGTGTTTCTTGATGCGCCCTGGCTTCAGTTGTTGAGATTTTGGGGAAGGGTGGAACTTAACAAGAAGTAGGAAGCATCAGGACCAGTATTACTGAACAAGAAACATTTTCTCCAAGATGTTCACATTATTTACAAAATAAAAGAGGATGAAATCATTTAGAATAAGACAAGATGAAGTCAGGCATTTGTTTCTCTGATTGTGGATATCAAAGGAAGAGGGAAGAGGTGAAAGAGGTCAGGGAAAGGAAAGAGTAAGAAAGAACAGAAGGAAAGTAAGGAAGGAAGCAAAGAAGAAAGAAGGAAAGGGAGCAAGGAAAAAGGGAGGGAAGAAGGAAAGGTGGAAAAAAGAAGGAAGGGAGAGAGCTATATGTGGAATCTGGCTCCAGGGCAAAGGCTCTTGGAGATGCTCCTTAGTGTATCACAGGAATTTGATGAATGCGTGTGTGTGTGGGAGGGGGTGTGTATGCATTTCTTTTCCTGATGAAGTCAACATCAAGCCCAGTCTGAGGCTTTAAAATTGACCAAATAGCTATGAGAATGTAGACAGCAAGTTATAAATCACACAGTCACTTGGGTGTGGATAAAAGTCCTGGGCCAAATACCTGAGTGTCCACTTCATAACAGGAATAATAAGGCTCTTTGAAAACATGACCCAGACCCCAAGCTTGTTGTTCCCCTCCCGTCACGCCACCCACCCCCGCGCGCCGCCCCCGGAGGACTGTCTGACGTGTTTATATGCACGTATTGGAATTGTATCCAAAGGGGTAAAAGAAAAAAAAACAATTGACTTTCTGACTTTATAGTCTGTCATTGACTTTTAAGGTATTTCATGAAATGTAGTAATAACTTCAAGATCAAGGACATTTTCCTTTGGGTCTTTATCAATTATTTCACTTTCTCTTGGCAATGGCCTCCACCCACTTCTTCTGAAATATCAACCACCAGGCTGACGGTGCACTGGAAAAACTTACTCTTTGCCTTCCTGAATGCGTGTTTCATGCATTAAATTGTTTTAATCACTTCAGCTTTTACTAGAGTTTGGCAATTGGTACATTGCTGAATTGTGTGTTCCCAATTTAATGCTCTTAGAATGTATTTAAGTAAGTTCCAATGCATTTAGTCATTGCTATTCAAATGAAAGAACCATATTTCAAGGAACAGAGTCCAGGGAGAGAGATGAGGTGAGTAATGGGTAATAAGCAAAAACCATCTATCAAGGCACATTAGGGGCTGAAACAGATGGTGAAGAAATGCCCCCGAGTCTATTCCCCTTGGCCGTGGAGGGCCTACTAGTTTTATTTCCAGCAAACATACTCTTTGGCTAGCTTCCCTGCATAGCTTCTGGCTGATCTTTCTTATTTTAAGATCTTGGTGAAGTAGGAAACTCGTTTCTCAGACGACCTAAGTTCATGAAAAAGCCAGCCCCATGGGGAAGATAAAAGTCAAGCTTAGGAGCCCCAAGCAGGTGCTGGCACAGTGCTCAGCCTCAGGACTCATTTCTGATGGATGTTAGTAGGAATAAACAAGGGACAGTGGAGTCAAAAGTAAACATTCATAGCAGATGAAGTTTATCCTCTTCTCTCCACTTTTATCACTCATCCTCCAGGTGCTCAGGACATTTTGTGGCCCCATGAATGCCCAAGTTTCAGTGCTGGACCTCTATCTTTCAGAAATTTACCCAGCTTCTCAGCTTCCAGGTCTTCATGTAGAAAGTGGTCAGATTGATACCAGTTTTTCAAAAATGATGCGTGGCTTACCCAAAATAATGATGTGCTTTCCATTCCACATTCTCCCTACCCTAGTCTTCTTTGCAGAATCAGGGGTGCTAACAGGGAGTCAAAAAGGCATCACAACTGGGTGTCTAGGACTTAAAATTTGAAAACTAACCCTTCAGGCAATTCAATGATTGGTATTGTATCAACAGTGTGGATCATCCAGAGAAATCCTATTTCTAGGAGTTTATCCTAAGAAGGCATTCACCTAAGTATGCAAGGTGCACATGTAAGTATCCACATCACATTATCGTTTATAAGGGTAAATTACAAAGCACCTAGATGATCATCAAAAGGGCACTGGTTAAATATGGTACAATCATAGGATGAACTAATAATCAGCCTCCAAAAATGATAAGCTAACTCTTTAACAATAGAAACATTTGTCCATGTCACCATTTCTTTTTTTTTTTTTCTTAATTGTGTTTTATGTATTTACTTTTAAGTCATGTAGGAAACAAAAACATGTCACCATTTCAAAGTAAAGAATGAGTTTATGTATCAACATGTATAGTGTGATTACATATATGAATATATGTATCCACAGTTGTACCCATACTTCACAGCGATGCAAAATCAGATGGCTACAGAGAGATACATGGAAGGATGCTGAATAAGATTTCAGTATTGTTTTATCTGAGTAGTGACAGCTGAGTAAATTCCCTTTTCTTATACTTTTCTACCTTATGTGAATTTTTTTTTTAAATGAACCTATGCCATATTTATCTAAAACACTAAAACTACATACTCCCTGAAAATTTTTGTGCCAGTTTGAAACCCTGAGCATGAATATTTCTGTCTCAGTCTGTGAACTGTACCTCTCCTGCTCTTTCATGCTGTCATTGCACAAATAGTTGATTATTTTCCCACTAGACTGGAATCTCCTTTAAGATCAGGATACTTAGTGAGTGGTTTTAATTCTTTAATCTAGAAGGCTCGTCATCTGGAAGCTATTCTACATTCTGGCATTGCCTGGCAGTGAGGATGGTCAACACTTTCTCCTCCGATGGCTCATCCTAAAGCAAACCTGGGATGATCTTGAAGGTTCCTTCTACTCCTAACCTTATGATTCTGAAACTGAACTTGTTTAATCCTCCCAAAGCAAATGACTAAAAAAGATAACATACATTGATCAGCTTTATAGGGTCTAAAATGCTATGAAATGTGGGATTAAAATTTTAAAAGCCCAATACCTATGAGAATAATAGTGACCTGCTGAATATTGATGCTAACACAGAGTAAATTCTAGTCAAAGCTAAATAATTTTCTATTGCCCTTCCTCTCTCCCTGCCCTCACCTCTGGGCCTTAATTCCTTGTGGAGTTAACAGTGATACTGAGTTTGTGGATAAAAGCAGGACCTGACCTGGATTTGTTCCACATTACCCATGCCCTAGATTGAAACGTTAAAGGATTTAGAATAAAAAAAAAAAAAAAGTTGCATTTTCAGTAACAGCTTCACAGTGACAGGGGAATTAATGTCAGCCAGGCAGTGATTTCCCAGTGGTTGGGTTTGTAGCAAAAGTCTTCAACTTTTATGTGTGGCCTGTTTGAAGTTGAAAATTGTTGTTAGACTCTCCCAAGTTGTTTGAGGTGTCACTCATCCTTCCCTTTTGTGTTGGGGCGAGGATGTGAAGCACAGCGGCTGGGAATAGTTCTGTGACTGCCACCCCCCAAGGCAGGTCTCTGCCAGGGCCCAGTTGAGCCATCTCCCAGGGAATTCAAAGCTTTCAGCGCAATGCAGCTCGGCATCCGTCTGCAGCCTTATCACCCACTACTCCCTTGCAGGAACTCTCCAGTCCAAAAAGAGGGGAGGATCTCATGGCCCCAAGAATGTGTCATGCAAATGTACATCTCTAGCAGTTTTATTCAACATACTATTTGCCCTCCTAGGGTATTGTGTTTTGTTTTATTTCTTTCTTCCCAAGGAGGCAACAGCACAGGGTAATAATAATAATAGCATAGCAACACTAGTAGTACTGACAGCTAATATCTTATTTAGTGCTGATTATAGCCCAGAACCTTCACATAAGATGATCTGTTTTGACTGTCTCAATAATTCCATCAGCTGAATATAAATATCACCATTTTATGGATGAGGCAACCGAGGCTCCATGCTTAAGTGAATTAACCAAGGTCACACAGTTTATGAGTTGGGATTTGCATTCTGGATTCTGATTCTAGAATCTGTGCTGCTTGTTATTATCAGCACCAAGGAAGACACAGTCTTGGAAGCAGAGAAAGCAACCTTCCAGTTGTGCCTCTGGCACTCACTGATTGTGTGATCTTGACCAGAGATCTCCTTTACCTATAAAGAGGGGGTGATACTGTTTCCCTTGCAGGGTTGCTGAGAGAATCAGAGCTAATATTTCTCAGATCCCTAAGCAATGAATGGTAGCCACTGTCACTGACTTTTGTTCGTTTTCATTCTAATCATTTTTCTAGATCATGCCCTATTGTCCATTTCTGGCTACCTAAGCCCAAGGTGATGGCTCATTCCTCCTGACCTTGTATTACTCAGTAGAGGTTTTGTGTTTATCCCTAGGAGAGACAAAAGAGGGATATGAGAAGTCCAGAGATCTACAACATAGGTGCTCCTGTGCTAATAAGCCTGGAAGAATCATACAAACCAACATTTGTGGGCCTAAATAGACTGGGAGACACGGCATCCCACACAGACATCTACCAGTGTGAAGTAGGGTAGCAATTCACTTCATGGACTTTGGAGTTAGAGTTTAAATCGCAGCTCTTTGAATGCTCCAGGTGAAGCAAATGGCTATTACTGTAAGACAGTGTACCTGGTGCTCATTTTATTACTCTGCTAGCTTGACTTTTTTTGGCGGCATTGATCTTTGCTGTGCACAGGCTTTCTCTAGAAGTGTGAGCAGGGGCTGCTCTCTAGTTGTGGTGCGCAGGCTTCTCACTGCAGTGGCTTCCCTTATTGCAGAGCATGGGCTCTAGGGCACACAGGCTTCAGTAGTTGTGGCTCATGGGTGCTAGAGCCACAGGCTTAGTAGTGGCACACAGGCTTTAGCTGCTCCAAAGCATGTGGGATCTCCCCGAAACAGGGATCAAACCCGTGTACCCTGCATCAGCAAGTATATTCTTAACCACTGGGCCACCATGGAGGTCCCTAGTTTGACATTCTTTATAATTATAGAGACTGGGAAGCTAACAACGGCATTGTCCAGACTCCATTCTGACCAATGGGAGGTGGTGGCTGTGGCCAGCAAGAGCAGATCTTCAATTGAAGGAGGCCTCTGTCCTGCCCATACAACTGCAGTCCCATTTCCAGTGTCCAGTCCCTAGAGTCAGACATGCTGACTGATGGCCAGCCAATGGAGTCAGAGGTATAAGTCAGCCTTTCTCCTGAATGAGTCCATATACTTGGCTAGTAGCACCCAAGCTCAGTTCTTTGGCTCTCTCGGAGCTTCTGTAGGCTATGTACTATCTCTTCTGTTTGTTCTGCAACCAGAGATCTTCACTGATACACTAGAACTGTTGTTCATGAGTGTGTGCTAAGAGTCATGTCCGACTCTGCAACCCTATGGACTGCAGCCCCCCAGGTTCCTTTGTCCATGGGACTCTCCAGGCAAGAATACTGGAGTGGGTTGCCATGCCCTCCTGCGGGGTATCTTCCCAACCCAGGGATCGAATCCACATTTCTTATGTCTCCTACATTTGTAGGCAGGTTGTTTACCACTAGTATCACCAGAGAAGCCCCCTAGGACTGTTGCCACAAACTAATTACTCAACTTTTTTTGTTAATTGGTGTTTAATTGCTTTACAATGTTGTGTTAGTTTATGCTGTATGACTAAGCGAATGAGCCATGTGCTATTCTGTGTCCAACTCTTTGTGTATACATATATCCCCTCCCTCTTGGACCGCCCTCCTGCCCTACCCCCACATTCCACCCATCTAGGTCATCACAGAGCACTGAGTTGAGCTCCCCGAGCTGAGCTGAGATCAGCAGCTTCCCACTAGCTATCGATTTTACACAGGAAACCTAATCTCCCAATCCAACCCACCCTCCCTTCCCCATCTCCCCACGTGTGTGTCCTCTACTATCTGTATCTCTGTTCCTGCCCTGGAACTAGGTTCATCCACTGTTTTTCTATTTATAGATTCCACATACATGTGTTAATATATGATATTTGTTTTTCTGTTCCTGACTTACTTCACTCTGTATGACAGACTCTAGGTCCAAATTGTTTAACTTCTCTGAGCCCGGTTCTTCCTCTGCAAAATAGTATATAATAAAGAGTTGCCTCAAATGAAACAATGCATGTAAAATATTTATCACAGAGCATGCTGCTAGAAATGAGTTCTCACAGGGGACAAGCAAGTAAATGGGAAATTAGAATTAGGTGTGATACATAGCTGGGGATGATAGAATTCACACAGAACTTTGCAGTCCAGAGGAGGAACATGAAACACAGATCTTCTGGTCAGAGAGGGCATTTTGGAAGAAACAAAACAACAAAGCACTGCTAGGTTGGGATCTAAAGTCTGCCTCCAAGAGAGACATGTTCAGGGGGATTTGGGAAGGAAGGAATGTCGTGGTTGGGCCTTTTTCAGGAAAAAGGAACAGAACATGTGAAGGCCCCTAGAGAGGCAGGAGAGCATGCCTTGCTTGAGGAACTGAGACAAATTTATTGTGACTGTATGGAAAGGGTAAGAAAGGGATTAGGCAGGGTGCAGGTAGACTGGATAGTAAACAGACTGGAAAGCAGCCTGGAGTGGTTTAGAATTCATTGACCTTTCCCATGAAAACCACTCATCTGGGGAACACCTAATTTTGCCCCCTCAAGCCATCCTTCTGCAAGTATACATAAACTCAATCCAACCAAACTACACATTTCTGGAGGATAGGGAATGTATTTCATACCTCTTAAGGGCACTGTCTTGCCTCTGTAGCTTCTCCACAAATATTTATCAGTTGCACTTGGTGTTAAGTAAAGTTTAATGGAGCATGTACTTTTATCTGGAGTACTTTGTGAAATAGCAAATAGCTTTCCATTTGGGTAAGGACTTTTAGGCCCCACCCAACACTTGTATGGAAAGTTTGTTCCCTTGAGCTAGCATGTATTCGGTGTAGTGACACTTGTTTACTAAGTGAAGGACTTATGGACAGGTTCCCTCCCTCTTTTGACCTCATTTGTTTTTTTCTTTCCTACCCTGACATTAATTATTTCCTAGCCATTTGTGTTTTTCTATTTTTTAGCTTAGAAATCACACCATAAGTTTGAAAGTGTTATGTGCAGATTTTTTGTTTGTTTTTGTTTTGTAAGATGATATTTCAGCATTCTAAAGAACACTCTTTAGCCTAGTTGGGCATTTTTGTTTCCAAGATGAGGGGCCAGTTGGAATCACCCTGGCTATTGCCCTGTGGATTTTGGAGACTATCTTGGAAGTTCTTGGTAGTTTCTTGAAGAAGAATCTAGACTGGAATTAAGAGGAATTTGGTGGATGTTCATCAAGAATCTAACAAATGTTGTCATTTCTTGGGCTAAATAGGACACAGAAACCCATTGGTCTCCAATAGTGTGCTAGACCTACCTCGTAACAGCTTATAAAAACCAGTGATGAAGTATTTAGGAATGTCTCAAGCCTCCTATCAAACCTCCGGTAGCTTGAAATTATCTATAGTGGGAGTATTATACCATGGAAACCCGCCAGTGTTACAAATCAGGCCTGTACAGAGAGTGACAAGCTGCTTCCTGGGTGACTGTAGAGAAATGTACAGCTCAGGAAGGCTTCCTGTGGGAGACTGGTCTGGTCTGGCCTGATGCTGCTGCAAGAATCCTATCCACCCACCAGTACTACATCCCTTCAACAGATACCTGCCCAGTACTTACTCTGTGCCCGCTCCTGTGCTGCCCACTGTCATGGCATAAATTCTGCAAGAAAACACACAGTCTTTGCCCACATGGGATTTAAGTCATACATTTACATTTTCCCCTAGTGCTGCCAAGCATAGGCTTTTTATCTGGACTCTCATAATCCTAGTCCTCTATGTGGGCTCAACCCTGTGTGCTGATAAGCCAGCTCTGAGGGGAAAGGGAAAGAGGAAGCTCTGATTTGTAACACCGGCTGACTTCTGTGTCATGAGTATGACACAAAGTTTTAGTAATACATGTGAGCACACATAGAGACTCGAGGTATTAAAACGTGCGTTGTCTAAGGATTCCAAAGTTAAACTCTTTGTTTTTTTACAATTGTGTGAGACACCAGTACATTCAGAAGTGCCTTCCAAATATCATCGAGTCCCCCAAGCTTGTTTCTTTCACTTGAAACACCTTAAAACAATCTGGTGATTAGAATTTGTGATTTGCCAGTTAAATCTACTGGAGATACAAGCTTAAGTTTCAAATATAAAATTACAGGAAACTACCTACTTTCTCTTTTGTGAGTGGAATTTTGATTTTTTTAAAAATCATCTGAAAGGTGCTGGTTTTCCATAAATATGGAAACACCATGATTTTTATTTTCCTAGGACTCTAACATTTCAAAATGGCCACAAGGCTCCTGTAGGAATTATGAAAGGATACAGAATTAAGCATGATGACTTTTAAATTTATGTTGTAAAATCCAATGTTATTCCCAGCACAGTGCTTCATTTCCGACGGAAAGCATGCTGCCAGCTTCCCACTTCTTCTATGGACGATATCACCACTGATTTTATTAAAGCCACCAGACACTCATGGAAACATGCATGATGTCGTTTTTTAACGTGAGGGAAAAGAATTTTGGAAGTGGGAGCCAGTTAACATTTCTTAAACATGTTTTTTTATTCTTGCCTTTCCCTTTTGACCTTCCTGAGGATGCATGTGGGTGTTAAATTGTTACCAAAGGGAGGGGCCGCTGTAACTACAACGGGATCCACACACATAAAGACACATTTTCCCACACACAGGACTTGGCTCTACTACACTTCAATGGAATGCTGAATGGAAAAGATGCGGGGTGTTTTTGATCTGCAGAGAAGCCCAGCCAGTTTAGTGTCCATCATTTTCTTTTTTAAAAGAGCCAGATTAACATTTGTGTTGGAAAGAAGTGTGTGTGAGGGGAGGGAGTAGTTTTCCTCTCTTTTAAAATTTATATACATAATCCATTCCATTTGTAAACATTTAATGAATAAAGAGAGATGAAAAGTGAAAAGTAGAAGTCTTCCTTTCCCCATCTCATCTAAGTTTAACTCCTTAAAGAGCTTGATGTTTATGTAGAATTTTTTCCTACTAACTGAAGAACCATTGATTGAGATTCTATAATTTGTGTTAGTCATCTCACTTGAGGGTGAGAGATTGATACAAAAATATATCTTGTACATATAGTATCCTACACCTTGCTTTTGTTCATATAAAATTGTATTCTGGGTACAGTTCTGTCACAGAGGACTTCCACTCATAGGCCATTCTTTCTAAGGACTGTGTGGCGTTTCACTGTATTGGCTGTTCCTTATTGTTTCTAATGTTTTGATTCATCCTCTGTGGATGAGCGTTTGAGTTGCTCCCCCTGTTACTCACTGGATACGGTGTCACTTTGAATCTCTGTCTTTACACATTAGACTCGTGTTTCTCTAAAAGCAATTCCTGGGAGCTGAACTTGTAGAGGGAGAAGATTATTAGTATTTGTAATTCTGAGGGGAAATATCTTTATCATGAAAAAGAAGAATAGTCACTGAGTGACACAGCAAGACTCAGATGCACATAAGACTAGTTCCATGATTTATTCCTGGTGTTTTCAGTACTGGCTACTCACTCGAATGACTTGAGGGCGAGGAGCTTTGTGAAACAAACTGATGGCTAGACATCACCCTGACAAATTATGTAAGAATCTCTGGTATTAGAGTCTAAGTATCTGTTTATCTTTTATTAAGCTTCTTAAGTCAGGTTTAGAGCCACTGCTTTAATGAAGGTACCTCCAACATAACAGTGAATATGCCATATTTACTATTGTTCTGTGTCTAGCTGTATGCTCAAACTTCTATAAGCATGTATGTTTTATGTAGTTAGGAAAATATGATTTTTCTACTGTTTGCTTGGCTGCTTGGTACATTTGGCCCCAATTGCTATCAGTTAGCCTAGAAATATAACAAGTGTCATATACTGCTCTGCATACAAATAAGGATCAGGAAAATGATCAAACAGACAAATGGGAACTCTAATGGAGAATGGTGAGAAGTCCTAGATGTGATTAAAGAGAAGATAAAAGGGCCATTAAGCAACTGTGCAGAGTAATTTTTAGCCTGAAAAATTGTAGACAGTCCTATATAAACAGAATCCATATAGGGCATTAACTATCAAGGTAAATAACCCTTTGTCTCCTGCTCCTGTATTTCTTACAAAGTTTGGTTGGCAGATGGTGATAGGGTGCAGGACATTTGAATAAGTGTAGATGGGGGAGAGCTGTACTAGATGGGAGCTGTTACTTTCATGAACATTTATGTGACCTTCACATCAATTCTGGAGAGAAGATATTGATCCCTCATTCTAGAGAAGAAGAAACTGAGACTTAGAAGGGATGAAAACAAGATCATAATGCTAACACGTGGGAGAGCTGCAACATTATTTTACTTCTAATTTGTGTTTTTGTTGAACTAGCACCTAGAGTTTCTTATCATTTCTTTGTGTTCTTTATGCTAATCTACAAATATCACCAGTGGTAAACAGTAGAGAGACTATAACAGTTAGGAAAGAGCATGACTTGTCTAAAGGCATTTAAATTAAAAAAGGTTTAAATAGACTGCATGAAAAAAAAAAAAAAAAGATGTATCTTGGGCCAGATTCAACAGACAAGCTTTCAATTTGTGAACATAATTTTAGACCATCAAGGTTTTGCTTAATAGAAAACTAGAGAAAGAATCTGCCTTAGAAGTCGACAGCAATATTTCATAGACACCTGAGATATTGGAAGCAAATTTTAAACATGGATGAGTGTAATCTGGAAATAGATGCCTTCTAGAATCATTTTCTTTTTGTGTTTTAAAAACAGATATGAAAGCACTTATTTGTAACACCCCTTCCCTCCAATTTCCTCTTTGTTAGACGACCTTGACATTGTTAAGCATGGTTTTGTCAACCGTGGTAATTTTCAGGAACATAACTTCCATGGTGGTCCAGGGATTGCTGTTTGTTGCCTGGAGAGGGAACACGTTATGACCCATTCCCTCACAAATTTGGATTTTTTCCCAATTAGTGAATAATCATTCGCTGAGAATGTGCAAGGCAGTGTGTCAGGATGAGGACCAGTAATTGGGAAGTTTGGGACTGAGAGGATGGAAACAGATCGAGGTTGGTAATAGCTGGGAGAGACAAATGAAGGCAGTACCGCAGTCGAGACAGAGAACAAGGGAGGCCAGTGGGCACAACCTCGACCTAAGGCCTCAGCTCTGAGGTTGAATTATTCTAACCTTATACATCAAGGACATACTTTATCACTTTATATTTTTTTTCTTAGCACTGTCTTCTCTTGATTTTCTCAACCACCCTGGAATTCACTGGGGAAGGTAGTATTAGCTGTAGTTTTTAGATTAACAGCAGCAGAAAATGGTTCAATAACTGCCTAAGGGTCAGAGTACAACATTAATAGCACAGCTGAGACCAGAACTCAGGACTCTATACAGAAATCCTTGTCTCTGCATCTCACACTTCCTCTTTCACAACTGGGGGCTGTCCTTATGGTGAAGCCTCTCTGGCAGCTGACTCTTCCAAAAACAAGAGGACCTGTCTTCAGACTTACATTTGGGGCATGAAGAGGATGAAGAAGGGAATTGCTTCATTTCAGCAGGTGAAAGGGAAAATTACAGAAGAGCTGCAGTGTTCTATATAGAAAGAGAAACATTTCTCCCCTGACTGCTAGGGAAGGAGGGGAAGGCTAACAACATGGGTGTGGGTGTGGACATGGATCCCATATTATGTGGTTAAGCAAAGCTGTTTGTAATCTTTGAGACTGTTTCAGAGATGAGTCCATGCCAGAATGCTAGAGGCAAATAAACATTTTAATGATTTTTTTTTAAGCAGCAAATTCTAGGAACTATAGACAGGAACTTAATTTTAACTACACTTGACCAAAATTCTAGGACAGGCTGTTGACTAGAAAAGCTTTAGAACCTGAGCAAAGAATGTAGTGAATTGTGAAGACAAACATAGGTTCCCAAAGAATGAAGCAGGCCAAAACAGCCTATTTTCTTTAAAAAAAAAAAAAGAAGAAGAAGAAGTGTGACCACACTGAGAGATAATAGGACATAAATTAAGATGAGCTGACATTTAGTAAAGTTTTTGTCAGAATTTCTTTTTGGAAAAATTAGTGGGCTATATATCCAAATATTAATTCTGATACATTTGAAACATGTTGGATAGTAAATGGTCTTAAATGAATTAGCAGCCATGGAAATTAATTCCATATCATGTTGGGCTTCAGACAACTCCCTACACCTACACCAGCTATGAAAGTCACTCCAATACAATTCAAGTAAAAGTGATCATGCTCAACCTCCAGAAGGTCTCTCTTGACATGCAATTTGATTCTGCCTTTGACTCAGTCCCAGTGAAATTGTTAGCAACTGTTTATATTAATAATATGTGCTTACAAAATTTTCAGGTTAGCAGAAACCTTTAGGGGACTATTGTTTACAGTGTCACAGAAAATTGACTTATCAGGAATTATTCATAAGAATTTAAAATAAGAAAACAAGTGAAAAACATGTCTGGGGGCAGGTGAAGGAGCTGGGACTTTCCATGCTTTCCTATGTGTGGTAAAGGAAAATGGGTATTATGGAGCTTTCAAACCATCCTTAGCAAGCCCAGTATGACTTGAAGCAGAAAGCTCAACAGAGACTTTCAGTTTAAGAGCAGAAACATGACTTTGGGAAAAGAGAAAAGATACTTAGAAAAGAAAGCAGAGGAGTGGTGAAAAGAATTGTAGAGAGAGAAAGAGTAAGAAGTTTGAAAGGGGGAGAGATTTTAGCAGCTGTCCTGAGTCAGAGTTTTCAGAAAGGAAAAGATTACACAGAACTTTTGAGAAGCATTCCTATACTACCCCTTTTAAAGAAACTCACAGGATGAATTTTACATTATTTTTCAAGATGTTTTTTGTATTTAACAATTATCTTTGAATGTCACACAGAACAGCCTCAGCCATGGGGGAAGGGTCTCAGTTACTTACACCTAATTTATACTATTATATGGAGAAGGCAATGGCACCCCACTCCAGTACTCTAGCCTGGAAAATCCCATGGATGGAGGAGCCTGGTAGGCTGCAGTCCATGGGGTTGCTGAGAGTCGGAAACAACTGAGCGACTTCACTTTCAGTTTTCACTTTCATGCACTGGAGAAGGAAATGGCAACCTACTCCAGTGTTCTTGCCTGGAGAATCCCAGGGACAGAGGAGCCTGGTGGGCTGCCATCTATGGGGTTGCACAGAGTCGGACACGACTGAAGCGACTTAGCAGCAGCAGCATACTATTATAACAGGTAACAAACTTTCATGGTAAGATAAACATGGAAGAACCTCAGGATTTCATCCTGCCCCCTGGTTTTCTCATCTTTTCTTCTTGGAAAGTCTCAATAATTTCCATGAGTTTAGCTACCAAGAAACATACCAATGACTATCGATTCTGTTGCTCTGTACCAAACCTTTCTTCTGAGTCCCAGCTTGGGGCTGTAACTGACAACTAAGTGTTTGGAATTCACAACCGCTTCAAGCTCAGCTTGTGCAGTAAGGAAAACAATAGTTCTTCACATACTTGGAAGGGAAGGCTTAAAGGAAAGGAAGCTCTTAGTTTTGTTAACTGCAAAATGAGAAGCCTCAGTAATGAGATCACTAAGCCTCTTTTCAACTAGAACATTTTATGAAAAAAAAAAAAAAAAATGGGAGAGTCTTGTTCTAAAAGGCCAGAGTGAAAGTTACCAAGAGGGCAGGTTTAGATGTCAGATTAAAGTGCAGATCTTTTTCAGTAGAGCTGCCTCTGAAGGTAGTGAATTTCCCATCATATGAGGTGATTAATTCAGGCCAACTGTGGAAATACCATTGGATGGATTTCTCCTCTCAGAGATTATACTGATGACTTCTGATGCTCCTTTTTGACTCTCTCTATAATGTAGTCGCAAGTGGCTGCGATGGCCGAGAGGAGCTACGCCACGTCTGAGGTCAGGGGCAGTGGACGAGAGTGCCAGGCTGCGAAGATGCAGGAACGGCCGAGAGGAGCCACCCCGCGTCTGAGGCTAGGGGCGCAGCCGGGATGAGAAACCCACATCCAAGTAGCGGTGGCTGCGCTGGCGCAGGAGGGCCTATAGGAGCTATCCCACGTTGAAGGTCAGGAAGGGCAGCAGTGAGGAGATACCCTTCGTCCAAGGAAAGGAGCAGTGGCTGCAATTTGCTGGAGCAGCCGTGAAGACATACCCCACGCCCAAGGTAAGAGAAACCCAAGTAAGATGGTAAGTGTTGCAAGAGGGCATCAGAGGGCAGACACACTGAAACCATACTCACAGAAAACTAGTCAATCTAATCACACTAGGACCACAGCTTTGTCTAACTCAATGAAACTAAGCCATCCNGAGGCCTGGCTTGCTGCGATTCATGGGGTTGCAAAGAGTCGGAAACGACTGAGCGACTGAACTGAAATGAACTGATAATGTATATGCTTAAATTATATTAGTATGTGTAATATACACATACATATGTGTATATACTTTAAATTATATGTAATTCAAGCATTTTCTCACACAGTTAAAATTATAAAAATTTTCATAGGAATATATCCCACTTACATGGTAAATTTTATAAATTCCTATTTATCTTGTTAATTTTTCTTTCCTTTCTGCAATTAAAAATTATATATATTTTACATTCCATTACATGAGCTCTCTTAGGTTACTTCATTTCTAAATCATTTTATAATTCTACAGAGCAAAGTCAGTCCTTCTATTAACCACATCCTGTCCTAAAGTTACTTAATGGGATTGACAATGCAGTTCCTACTACAGCCAACTTTGGCACTGTGCAAAGTAAGGACATGATGGTAACCAGTCCAAACCTGTCCCAAGTAACCTTGGTCCCAGGGCCTCATTAATCACAATATATTTTCCATAGCAACAGAATTGCACACTGAATAAAAGGCAATTGCTCTTAGCAAAAGTGAAACCCCAAGAGATAGAGCAGGAGAGCATTATTTTTTATAACAGCTAGAAGAACTAAGTTTTCTTAGAAGAAAATACAGTAGGAAAACATAGTATGAAAAATGATGCCTTCTTTAGAAAGGGCTCCAGAGGGTAAGTAGGCATTCTGGCTGTGAGAGGGTTTGTACTTTCTATGTCTCTCCCGGTGAGAGAAAACCGTGATGGTCAGAGCTCTGGTGACGGCTCCAGCTTGCCCCATAGCAGTGCCTTACTCTAATAGTGAAATGTAAGGTAATAATCTCCAGTACTTTGGCCACCTCATGCAAAGAGTTGACTCATTGGAAAAGACTCTAATGCTGGGAGGGATTGGGGGCAGGAGGAGAAGGGGACGACAGAGGATGAGATGGCTGGATGGCATCACCGACTCGATGGGCGTGAGTCTGAGTGAACTCCGGAAGTTGGTGATGGATAGGGAGGCCTGGCGTGCTGCGATTCATGGGGTTGCAAAGAGTCGGACACGACTGAGCAACTGAACTGAAAGTAATAATCATCATAATAACAACTGATAGCATTTATTAAGTACCTACTGTATGCTATACTGTATTATGTATCATATATACTTTATCTTGTTTAATCCTCACAATAAATCTCAAGTCTTATTATTATTACCAGTTTTTAAGTTGAGTAACGAAAGCTTCATATTTTGTCCACTATCACAGCTAGAAGATCTCTGATTCCAGGGCCCACATTTTCAGCCAATTGTCTGATTTTCTTCCTGGTCCTATGCTCCAGTTTACCTACAGCAACAAAGTAGTTATTGGTCGTTGGAGGAAAATCATTGTTAAAGGTAATTATCTCTCTTTGAAATTTACCTGGAGGTTATAAGACTTCAACTCAAAACTCAGAAACTAATGAAACGCATTGAAGAATGCCCTAAATGTGCCAGGAACAGTACAGTTGTAAAATACAATGCCTGCCCTAACAAGCTTAGTCTTATTTAGGTCTTTCTACCTGTGCACCTTGATTGGATATCCGTTTTTGTGGTCCATATCCAAGAATTCAAAAATAATGGGGTTAAAGTTGAGCCTTATTAGAGAAATTGTCATAGAATGTCCTACAGACCTCTATTGGAATACATCCTTCATAGGTATTAGATGGATAGACATTGGATCAGAGAAGGCAGTGGCACTCCACTCCAGTACTCTTGCCTGGAAAATCCCATGGACAGAGGAGCCTGGTAGGCTGCAGTCCATGGGGTCGCAAAGAGTTGGACACGACTGAGCGACTTCACTTTCAGTTTTCAATTTCATGCATTGGAGAAGGAAATGGCAACCCACTCCAGTGTTCTTGCCTAGAGAATCCCAGGGACAGGGGCGCCTAGTGGGTTGCTGTCTATGGGGTCGCACAGAGTCGGACATGACTGAATCGACTTATCAGCAGTAGCAGCAGATATTGGATAGATGCGTTGATGGATGTGCCTTAGGTGATGGAATGAAAGGTAGTACTTCAGATTGACCCCACAGTGTGGGCAGGATTTGGATAGGTGTGGAAATGAGTGAGGCTTGGAGCTGATTCACCTGTACCTTACTTGAATATGAATCTCACTTTGGCTATTTCCTAACTGTGATTTGGGGCAACTTACTGATTTCTTGAAGCATCTATTTCCTCATTCTTCAGTTCATGCTAATAATTTTCATTCTTTTGAAAGACAAAAAATGAGAAAATAGTCTTCCTTAGATATTCCTATGACTGACTTTTTATTATTCGGGTCTTTGATTTCTTAGAATGAACTTTCCTAAACTATTACTTACACATGGACTATTCACTCTGGTCATACTACTCTCTCCTCCACTGCCCTATAATAATATGTTTTTCAAATATTTATCACTCTCTATACCTAATGTATTTACATATTTGTTTATATACTTGAGGGCCTGATTCACTGAATAGAATGCAAGCTGTTTGAGGTTGGGAGGTTTGTCTTTTGTTCATGTGTCTATATCACATGCTTAACGTAGTGACTGGCACAGGGTAGATACCCAGTAAATGTTGATCTGATGCATGCTTGAAGGAATGAAAAATTAGTGGGAATTCTCTGGTGATCCAGTGGTTAGGACTTTGTGTTCTCACTGTTGAGGGCCCAGGTTTGATCCTTGGTCAGGGAACTAAAATCCCACAAGCTGCACAGTGTAGCCAAAAAAATTAAATTTTTAAAACTTGAGAAAAAAAAAAAAACCTTGGGAACCACCAGGGTGTTTGCCGAACATATAAATGCCAAGGCCCCAACTCTAGAGACTGATTCAGGTGATCATTTGAGGTGATTCCAGGAAATGGGAATTTTGCAAATTTCTTCATGTGATTCTGACATGCAGCTAGGTTGCAGGACAATTATGTTGTACAAATTGCTTTTGCTCTCAAGCAACTTTCAGTCTAAAAGCGTAGACGCATCACTACTCAGAGAAGGAAAAACAGACATCTCTACCAGTTTGATCACCATAGGCACAAATTTGAGTACCTTTGACCTTCTTAAAGAAAAATAAGTAAATAAATAAAAGAAAGATTTTAAAGAAAAGAAGAGATAGAGGAAATCGGAGGAAAATGCAAAGATAGAGCATGATGAATAAGAACAAAATAGAGTGCCCTTCTGCCGCAGTCTGTTAGAACAATGATAAAGTAAGAAGGAAAATGCAGAAGAAACAGATGTAGCTGCCACAAGTTAAATACACATCTGTTAAGAATGCTCTTCTCATATGCAGGGTCAGAAAAATATGTACAAATGTAGCACCTCGCTGATTGACAGAAAAACCTCAGTTCTGGCACCGGGAATCTTGTTTTCTTGACAGCACTTTGTTTTAAAGCTGGAGGCAGAGAAATGTCTTATGCATGTCCTTAAACTGGAAGGCCTTTTGTTCAGGATACTTATACCATTTGCAGATAATGATGTGCATAGCAGTTTCAGCTGTCTGCATATGCATTTTTATGTTTTTTTATGACAGCTCTGCGTACTGAACTAAAAGGCCATTTAGAACTGTCAGGCACTGACAAGCATTACCCTTTACATTTACAATTCTGTTAGCGTGCATTGTCAGGTGGGCTCACCAGACTGCAGAAATGTGATTTCCTTTGAAACCTATGTATGACTTTAATTTAATACAGCAGCCTCAAAAAAAAAAAAAAAAAAAAAGACAGAGTGTGAGTGTGAGCCCAAGAGAGCTTTATTAAGTATTCTTTTTCCATTAATCTCCTACTTTTTTGTTTTTATAAGACCCTTCCTTGCTTCCTCGTCTTCTCTCTTCCTCTTTCTCTTCTCTCTTTCTCTCTGTTATTTCTTCTTTCTTTATTTTTTCTGGAATCCTTCATGTCACGCAGAAGAGAAGCCAGTCTAAGGGAAAGACTTGACCTGTCCGAGCCAAGCCAGACCATCCCTAACTTTCCATATAGCCTGAAGTTAATTTTTAGTCACACCTCTTTTTTTAAGAATGTTTGGCTCAGTATAGAGCTGGATGAATATTCAGGGCCTGGATAGTGGAAGCATGGAAAGAATCTACTTAATCCAGCTAATGACTTATCATTGCCCATTGTCAATACTACCTGTCTTTGGGACTCCCTTTCCCTCCCCCCAAAACGTTGATTTCAATAGCATGAAGAGCTTGTCCTATAAAAGCACTGATGTGTACACTCTAAGAGGCAGGAAAGCAGTGTGAAACCATGGTTTTGCACTGCGGGATTTCATAGTCCACCTAGGTAACTGCCATATATGAATGAAACAGAGAAGTCTCAACATACACTAGGCTGAACTGAAATGTTCACATCTATTTCAGTTCAGAAACAGAAACAGATTTACTCAAAGGCAATGAAGTTTGATCTTCAGTGAGCTCCTCTCTGTTGCCTAACCTGTATAGTTTCTGGGGATGGTTTGAGCGCTGATGAGAGTTCTTGGTGTAGAGAAGAAGTTGAGTTACTAACAGGTAGCAGTTTTATCAGAGAAGGAAATGGCACCCCACTCCAGTACTCTTACTTGGAAAATCTCATGGACAGAGGAGCCTGGTAGGCTGCAGTCCATGGGGTCGTTGAGTCAGACATGACAGCGACTTCACTTTCACTTTTCAGTTTCATGCATTGGAGAAGGAAATGGCAACCCACTCTAGTGTTCTTGCCTGGAGAATCCCAGGGACGGGGGAGCCTGGTGAGCTGCTGTCTATGGGGTCACACAGAGTCGGACACGACTGATGTGACTTAGCAGCAGCAGCAGCAGCAGTTTTATATGAACATAGCTAATCAATTGCTTAAAGAGATCACAGGATAGAAAAAGCCCTAAAACCTCCAGTCTCCTTTTTATAACTTAACTGTATTCAGAATGTTATATTCTTTATTTTATAAAGGATTTCATACATTGTATGTGCCTCAAATCCCATGACTCTGGACCTACCTCTGGTCCTGACAGCAGGTCCTGTAACGGGTTCAGAAAGTACCTCTCTAGTTTGAAGGGTCAAGGTAGGCTTTATTGTTTGTTTTTTAAGTTTGTCTTCACCTAGCCCATTGATAAGGGGCTTCCCTGTAGCTCAGCTGGTAAAGAATCTGCCTGTAATGCAGGAGACCCCAGTTCAATTCCTGGGTCAGGAAGATCTGCTGGAGAAGGGGTAGGCTACCCACTCCAGTATTCTTGGGCTTCCCTGGTGGCTCACTTGGTAAAGAATCCACCTTCAATGTGGGAGACTTGGGTTTGATCCCTGGAGTGGGAAGATCCCCTGGAGAAGGGAACAGCTACCTACTCCAGTATTCTGGCCTGGAGAAGTCCATGGGGTCACAAAGAGTTGGAGACGACTGAGCGACTTTCAGCCCTTAATAAAGTACAAGATTTGGCTAGTTAGAAGTGGCCATCATCAGAGTAGAGAGAGCTCTAGGAAAATAATTATCTAAAGATAAAATTTTGAAGAACAATGTTTTTGACAATCAACAAAATATTTTTATTTTCTAAAACTGAGATATCCATGAAACACAACGTATATCGTGTTTGGTTTAATACATGGAACACTAGACTGGTCCCAAATTGGGAAAGGAGCACATCAAGGCTGTATATTATCACCCTGCTTATTTAACTTATATGCAGAGTACATCATGAGAAATGCTGCTCTAGGTGAAGCACGAGCTGGAATCAAGATTGCCAGGAGAAATATCAATAACCTCAGATATGCAGATGACAACACACTTATGGTAGAAAGCAAAGAACTAAAGAGCCTCTTGATGAAAGTGAAAGAGGAGAGTGAAAAAGTTGGCTTAAAGCTCAACACTCAGAAAACTAAGATCATGGCATCTAGGCTCATCACTTCATGGCAAATAGATGGGGAAACAGTGGAAATAGTGACAGACTTTATTTTTTTGGTCTCCAAAATCACTGCAGATGGAGACTACAGCCATGAAATTAAAAGATGCTTGCTCCTTGGGAGAAAAGTTATGACCAACCTAGTCAGCATATTAAAAAGTAGAGACATTACTTTGCAGACAAATGTCCATCTAGTCAAGGCTATGGTTTTTCCAGTGGTCATGTATGGATGTGAGAGTTGGACTGTAAAGAAAGCTGAGTGCTGAAGAATTGATGCTTTTGAACTCTGATGTTGGAGAAGACTTTTGAAAGTCCCTTGGACTGCAAGGAGATCCAACCAGTCCATCCTAAAGGAAATCAACCCTGAATATTCATTGGAAGGACTGATGCTAAAGCTGAAATTCCAATACTTTGGCCACTGGATGCAAAGAACTGACTCTTTGAAAAAGACTCTGATGCTGGGAAATATTAAAGGCAGGAGGAGAAGGGGGTGGCAGAGGACAAGATGGTTGGATGGCATCACCGACTCAATGGACATAAGTTTGTGTAAACTCCGGGAGTTGGTGATGGACAGANAATTCCAATACTTTGGCCACTGGATGCAAAGAACTGACTCTTTGAAAAAGACTCTGATGCTGGGAAATATTAAAGGCAGGAGGAGAAGGGGGTGGCAGAGGACAAGATGGTTGGATGGCATCACCGACTCAATGGACATAAGTTTGTGTAAACTCCGGGAGTTGGTGATGGACAGAGAGGCCTGGTGGGCTACAGTGCATGGATCTCATAGAATCGGACATGACTGAGTGACTGAACTGGACTGAAATACATTTCACCATGCTTAAAACCGTGGAATCACACCCAGATCAAAATGTAGAACATATCCAGGTCCCCAGAAGTCTCCTGATCCTGAGCGAGAAATTCTTAATCCCCTCTACCAAGTTTTTCATAAAGATAGGGTAGGGCATACTGGGAATGCTGAATTCGGTATCACTAGGTCATATTTTATGTTAACCTCCTAACAGTGAAGACTGTTCAGGAAGAGAATTCAACCCCATGGGGTGGGGACTTACCTCCATTCCTTTCTTCACGCTACAGACTAGGAGCACCCTCACACGCTGATTGCTATGTCCAACTTTACATGTGGGTAACAAAGTGTTTTGTGTTACCTAATAACTTGGAATTTCACTGATCTTTGAAGGTCACCCATTCAGATCATAAGACTTTGGACTAAGCACTGACCTTTGCCTTAGGTTCTTTAGGGAGTCCTATTTGCCACATTCATTCTGGGAGGGGTTCACATCAGGTTCCAACAATTTTCTTTGAATCTACTAATCAGTAGCTTTCATCTCTGACGAAAAGGTGGAATGAAGCCCATGGGCTCCTGATGAAGGGTGGAGGAGAAAGAGAGCTCTAACAGGGAAGCCGAGCTGGGAGAGCATGGTGAGTGTGGGTCAGGGGACTCTTTCTCAGCCCCGCACTGTGAGCCAGGCTGGTAGGAGACAAGGGAAAAAAAGAGAACAAAATCCATACAGTGCACTCCCCCTCTGCCCCTCCTCTTTTTTCCTCCTCTGTGTCACTAACCTCAAATGCCCTGCAGGAACCAATTACAGTATTCTAATGAGTGCAGTTTCCAATAACTGTATCTGCCAGGTGTGTTACTGCCTCATCCACATGCTGGTCACCACCACCGCTTCTCAGATCACCTTTCCCAGCAATGAGGCCACCTGCTTGGTGCTCACTAGCTGGCTGGGCATCTCCCTGCAGAGTCACCAGGGATGGGGGACCATAAGGACAGCTGAGGGGGTGCTCGTGTTCGCAGAATGCAAATGACTGTGGGCCATCCTGGCAAGGGAATCAACCAGTCAGATTGGTGGCTTCAACAACTTGAAGTAGTCTTTGGAGACTAAAAGAAAAGCCCATTTCTGAAAAAGTCCCAATGGCCTGGATACAAATATAGCAAAGGGGTAAATTACTGTGGTTAAGAGCATGAACATAAGGAGTTAGATTTACCTGAGACTCATGTTTCCATCACTTTCTTGCTGTGTGACTTCTGGCAAGTTGATTAATTCCTAAAATGAGCCTCAGTTTCACCACCTATAAAATGGGAGTAATAATAGCACCTGCCTTTTAGAGTGGTTGTAAATGTTTAAGGAATAGTTAATATAATATACAAAGCTCGTAGCATTTTGTTTTGGCTCACTGACTAAAATGAAGCTATTATTATTCTGATAAATACTTGGTCTAATAAAGGTAGAAAAATATAAGGAATATGAATTGTTGTCACTTACTAGCCAAGCCCTTTCCACTCTCTGGCTCTGCTATTGTCTCTGCCCTGACCCAGTCTCAGGACTCTATTCAGCACTTGTATCCACCTCTATTCCATGCTGCCATCACAAATGTGATACATTCTCCATGTACTTGGAGGTAAACTCTCTCAAACATAACAAGTGAAGTAAACTCTCTCAAACATACATTTTTATTCATGTTATATGTGTACATATATAGATATGAAAATGCATAAAAAGGAATTCCCACTCTAAGAAAGGAGTGGGAATGATGGAGATGGAGTAAGAAAAGAGATAATTTCACATTTTACTCCAATTATTCCTAGATTATCCAAATCTTTTAAAACAAGAATGTATTCACACATTAATTGTGTGATTAAAAAAGAGAGAGAGAGAGAGAATAAAGATGTGTTTAAGTGGTCCAAAGTTCAAGGTTGTAATATTGCTGCTTTTTGGGGTCCTAAAAGCTTCCCCATATCATGGAGACCTCCCCATTGAGCGTCTCCACACCCCTTCTTGCAAAATAAAATAGCCACCCCTTCCTTACGTGTCAATTATATCTCAAATTTTTTTTAAATCTATTTTTTTTAAAAAAAAGCAAAGCAGCCACTCTTTATGATTCTGATACTTGTTACAAGTCCTTCCTGACTGTCACTCAAGCTTCTGACCTTCTACCCATCGATTGTAAGGATTTGTTTTATAATCCTTTAAAGCGTTTTCTGAAAAAGTGACAGAGAGAGAATGAGGAAGAGAGATTGTCTCCAAATTGTAAAGAAAATATACAAATAGATCATTTGGAAAGTGACTGAGTCTTTGTATGGACAGTTGAGAATCTATCAGAACATTTCTTTTAACTATTTGGCTCCCTTATCCACAGACATGTCTGCTTCCTATTCACCAGGCACAGGAAGAGGGCTGGGGTAGCAGTATTGGTCAGCACTGGTAATTAAAGATTAATACCAAATACAGAACTACAGCAAATTGCACTCATCTCACATGCTAGTAAAGTAATGCTCAAATTTCTCCAAGCCAGGCTTCAGCAATACGNACTATACACCGTTGCTTCTCAACACTTCAGGTCACAGGACTAAATAAAACCAGATCCTTCCCTTTATCCAAGTGCATCATGCTACTGACCCTGGCAAGCACCAGGAACCTGTTCCCTGCTGACTTGTGTTGGCCCTGAATGACCCGTTCTTTCCTCATCCTTTGCCCAGGTCTGAACTCTTGGCACCTGCCTGCTGGCACAAAAGTTGCTGCAGCTTTGCCAGGGATGATTGTCTCTGCCTGCTTCCTTGCCTCTCTCTGCAGTTTATACATATAATGTAATATTTGTTATAGTTACTTTCAAATATGCAGTCCTTATAGATTCCTGACATTATCAGATGCTTTCTGAAGAAAGAAGAAAATAACTAATTTCTATAGCTACATGTCATATCTTGGTTTAGCAATTATTATTACTACATAAAAAAGTATCTCAACATTTATCAGTTTAAAACAACCATTTTATTCTGTTTCACAGATTCTATGGGTCAGGATTTCAGGTGGAGTGGGAGTGATTTGTCTGCTCTCTGATGTCTGGAGTCTCAGCTGGGAAGACTTGAAGGCCAGTAATGACAGCTGGACTTGACAACTCCTGAAATCATCTGGAGTTCCAGTCACTCACCCGTAAGACTTTTGGGTCAGGATAATGAAAGACTGGAATTGCCAGCCTGAGGGCTTACATATGGCCTCACTATTTGCTACATGTGATAGCCTCAGCATCCTCAGATGTCTCACATGCTAGCCCAGGGCTCCAGGAGTGAATGTTCCACTGAACAAGACAGAAACTGCATGACCTTTTGTGAACCAGCCTCAGAAGCCAGATCACATCACTGTTGTTTGCCGTTGGTTGACGCTGTCTCAAACTCACCTAGATTCACAGGGGGAGGAATTAGACTGTGCTTCTTGATGAAAGGAGACTTCCCTGGTGGCTCAGACAGTGAAAAACCCATCTGCAATGCAAAGAGGTACAAGAGACCCAGGTTCAATCCCTGGATCGGGAAGATCCCATGGATGAGGAAACGGCAACCCACTCCNCTGACTCATCTGAAAAGACCCTGATGCTGGGAAAGATTGAGGGCAGGAGGAGAAGGGGACAACAAAGGATAAGATGGTTGGATGGCATCACCAACAACAATGGACCTGGGTTTGGGTGGACTCTGGGAGTTGGTGATGGACAGGAAAGCCTGGCATGCTACACTGGGGGGTCACAAAGAGTCAGACACGACTGAGCAACTGAACTGAACTGAACCAGATGTAGATGAACATTTCGTGCCAAGCCAAGTCAGTGAGAAGTAGGAGTGGGTCAGCAGAAGTCTGTTGGGAACTTCCTGTGCACAGGGCTNGGAGTTGGTGATGGACAGGAAAGCCTGGCATGCTACACTGGGGGGTCACAAAGAGTCAGACACGACTGAGCAACTGAACTGAACTGAACCAGATGTAGATGAACATTTCGTGCCAAGCCAAGTCAGTGAGAAGTAGGAGTGGGTCAGCAGAAGTCTGTTGGGAACTTCCTGTGCACAGGGCTTTTTGTAGTTTGCAATTATACATTCAAATACAGCAGAGCAGTCAGCAGCTGTCTTAGCAAGTTCTGTCTCGCCCTCTAAGAACGTGAAAGACCTTCTCCTGGGGTTAAAGACCTTCTCCTGGGGGTAAAATGGCAGGCCTATTGAGAGTCCAGCGGAGACTCATCTCCCCCTTTCCCACCTTCCAGGGATTACACCCTCCTGACCTGGCAATTTAGCACAGGCTGTTCCTTAAGCCTAGAACACACTTCCCCCAGTTCATTGTCTCACACTTCTGCTTGCTCTTCAGGTTTGAACTCCTAAGCATTCTAGCCTTGAACTATCTGAAGACTTATCCATTAAAAGTTTGTTCTTTTGCTATGTTTATCGTAAACCAAATTATTTCCCTTTACAGTACTTATAAATCACAGTGTGTAATCACATATTAATTTGCTAATTGAATTAATTTAATGTCTATCTTCCCAAGATTATTCAGCCCTTTCAGTAGGATTCTGAATTATTTTATCTCCTTGTTCAGTGCTTTGCATAGTCTCTGGAGTATAATAGAAGCTCAATAAATATTTATTGGGCAAATGGCAAATTAAGTAATCGGATTAATCAATTACTAAGGCAATGGCACCCCACTCCAGTACTCTTGCCTGGAAAATCTCATGGACAGAGGAGCCTGGTAGGCTGCAGTCCATGGAGTCACTAAAAGTGGACATGACTGAGCGACTTCACTTTCACTTTTCACTTTCATGCATTGGAGAAGGAAATGGCAACCCACTCCAGTGTTCTTGCCTGGAGAATCCCAGGGACGGGGGAGCCTGGTGGGCTGCCGTCTATGGGGTCGCACAGAGTCGGACACGACTGAAGTGACTTAGCAGCAGCAGATAGGTATCTGATAATAAATGCTTATGTCTTTATTTACTCTGCTCTATCTCACTGAAGTCTTCTTCATTTATACAAATCTTCTTCAGCCTCAAAATATGGTGATAATGATAGGGATAATGGTGATGATATTAAATACCTTCTCAACCCTATAAAATATTGCCAGTTTCATAGGATCATTATGACAAAGTGAGGTAACATACATAAAAGCGTACTCACGACTATAAAGGTCAACACGATGGCTATTCTTTCCTTGCAGATGTATCTAGTCTAGTGCTAGGAAACAGAAAAGGTCAGTGGCCTTTGCTTTTTAGTTCAGTTCTGTTTAGTTCAGTCTCTCAGTTATGTCCAACTCTTTGTGACCCCACGGACTGCAGCACTCCAGGCCTTCCTGTCCATCACCAACTCCCAGAGTTTACTCAAACTCATGTCCATTGAGTTGGTGATGCCATCCAACCATCTCATACTCTGTTGTCCCCTTCTCCTCCTACCTTCAATCTTTCCCAGCATTAGATCTTTTCCAATGAGTCAGTTCTTCGCTTGAGGTGGCCAAAGTATTGGAGTTCCAGCCTCAACAGTAGTCCTTCCAATGAATATTCAGGACTGATTTTCTTTAGGATGGACTGGTTCGATCTCCTTGCAGTCCAAGGGACTCTCAAGAATCTTCTCCAACACCACAGTTCAAAAGCAATCAGTTCTTCAGCACTCAGCTTACTTTACAGTCCAATTCTCACATCCATACATGACCACTGGAAAAACCATAGCTTTGACTAGACCAACCTTTTATTGCAAAGTAATGTCTCTGCTTTTTAATATACTGACTAGGTCAGTCATAACTTTTCTTCCAAGGAGCAAGCGTCTTTTAATTTCATGGCTGCAGTCACCATCTGCAGTGATTTTGGAGCCCCTCAAAATAAAGTCTGTCTCTGTTTCTACTGTTTCCACATCTATTGCCATGAAGTGATGGGACTGGATGCCAAGATCTTAGTTTTCTGAGTGTTGAGCTTTAAGCCAACTTTTTCACTCTCCTCTTTCATTTTCATCAAGAGGCTCTTTAGTTCTTCTTTGCTTTCACCATAAGGGTGTTGTCATCTGCATATCTGAGGTTATTGATATTTCTCCCAGCAATCTTGATTCCTGCTTCATCCAGCCCAGCATTTCTCATAATATACTCTGCATAAGTTAAACAAGTAGGGTGACCAATTCCTAATATGCATGAAAGAAAAAACGTATTAACCCCTGGAAAGCAATTCAAATTCAATGTGAGGTCGGGGACTAAACATATACCTGTCTTTGACAGTGAATTGGCATCACAAGTCTCAAAAACAGTTGCCACACCTAACTTAAAAAAAAAAACAAAACACCTAGTCACAGCTTCCCTGGTGGCTCAGTCGGTAAAGAATCCACCTGCAATACAGAAGACCTGGATTCAATCCCTGGGTCAGAAAGATCCCCTGGAGGAAGGCATGACAACCCACTCCAGTATTCTGGCATGGAGAATCTCCATGGACAGAGGAGCCTGGTGGGCTACAGTCCATGAGGTGGCGAAGAGTCAGACTCGACTGGGTGACTGAGCACAGCACAGCAACCCTGTGATGTAAGCTTATATCTATAAACTTATTTGCTCTTTATAACTCTATTGTTATTATCAAATATCAAAGGACAGGCCCTTAAAGATTCTCCAGGAATGCAACAATTCAGCAATCTGCATCTCAGACTGTCCCAGGTTTGTTGGGGAATCAGAGAACAGTGGCCTTACTCTTTGTGATTTGCACACAGTGTCTCTCCAGTGTGTCTGCATTTTGAGCTGAAGGGCAGTGGCTGTGGCTTTCTTGCTTTTGTAATTCTCTTCAGCACTCTGAGTCTGCTGGATTCAGCTGAAGAGGAAAGGGCAGAGAAAGAGTTGTTATTGCTTTTCTGATGCTTTCAGTTATTTGGTCCTTGGGGGGTTATAGGTAGGGAAGAAACATGTGATATAGAGTAGCTCTAGCCTATTAAGACCTAAGATGGGTGATAGAGACGGTAGTATGATTTGTAAGGCAGTAAAACGTATTACTTCCACCCCCATTCATGTATCCCACCTCCATCTTCACCACAAGCTCCCAAAGTACACAAGTGAAAGGGAATGGTATCCTCAGAAGCTAGTCTGCTGTGTACAAGCAGCCATGGCTGGGAGCTCAGCATGTATATTGAAAGCCTCAGTTTCTTTATCTCTGAAATGGGCATAAGAATAGTTCACATCCTGTAAAGTTTGGTGAGGTTTCAATGGACTAATGCCCATGAAACCTTATCACAGTGCTTGATACAATATCACATTTTCAACAGGTGTTATTGATTATTGTTTTTTTAATTAAAAAAACAAATATGAATCTAAAATCAAGTATGAATCTTAATTCAAACCCAGATCTTTCTGATTCCTAACTGCATTCTTTTCAGCTCACCCCTGATCAAATACAGGGCTGTATGCTTGCACTGTGAACAGAGAGGAGGGGTGGGATAAGGAAGATTAATTAAGAAAGAGCCATAAAAAATTCTCTGAATATAAAATGGATGTAGTATTAACATACATAATTACTTCTCAACTTCAGAAGCTATAATACCAAAGATAAAAATCGTGTCAGCTTCAATCTTTTTCTCATTGTGGATTCAGACTGTTACATTAATGACTAACTTTTTGAGCTGCATAATTTTTTCTTGGAAAGATACCTTTTTGAGGAGCTAAGCATAGAAGCCCTCTTCCAGGCGTACCCTGCCCTGGACTTGAAGGAAGGAGAACCTCCCTGTCGACGCCACTCCCCGCCTCCTACTGCCCTGATCTTCAGTGTGTCCACTCCCTTTGTGAGGAAACAAAAGCAGCTAATCACAGGGCAGCCAAGTCTCGCCTTTGGCTGGCTTTGGATGTGGATGTGGCTCCCAGAACTTAGCTGGGAGCCCCAAGTGTGTGACCCCATGAGTGTCTGTGGTTCAGAGACTGCTCCAAAAATTGCCAGCCACTGGATGTTGGCTCATTCCTGGGGAAGAGGTCTCCAAATATCTGAAAGCTGGGCCTTTGTTCATTTTAAACAGAGGTCTTCACTCCCACCTCTCCCTTCCTGGCTCTCTGGTCTGAACCTTCCATCTGAGACACAGCCCAGCATCTGTGGGAACCACCCGTTGGAACCTTCTTCCTGTCTCTGAGCCAGCATCTCCTCCTAAGAGGAGAGAAACGAGAGATGTCCCAGGAAGATTTGCTGTATCAGATGCAAATCTAGCATCCTCTGAGGTTCTTTTCCCTTTTTAGGACTTCAGGATGGAAGTGGGTCAAGGAGGAGAACCCCATTTCTCAGACTCCATGTCAAGGGGCCTGTCCAAAGTCACAATTCCTGCTAAATGAAACCAGAAGTTGGATTTTCTTTTCATAGCTTTCTGAAACAATGAATAGAATGGGAGGGGAGGGAGGTAGTTTGGCTTTTCTCCTTGTTTTTCTTATTTTTCTCTTCTATTGGTGCCCATCCCTGCTATCAAGCCCTCCCACTCCTTCCTGTCTCTTTTCATTCAGTGTCACGCTAGACGCTCCAAGTACTCCCTTCCCTAAGTAGCCTCTTTTCTCGGGGCTTCTCACCTCTCCCTATTCCTTTGTCATATATAAATGTTTTACCTGCTCTCTGGTCCTTTCCTTCTGTTAGCTCTGACTCAGCCAACTAATTATGGAAATAAATTTCTATTTTGTTTCTCTGTTGCCTCTATCCCACAAAAAATGCCAAGAAGTTTAAGATGTGCTGACTTATCACTGAGGCTACATAAAATAAAATCTTCAAAAGATTGGCAGTCTTCTTGGAGAGCAGCCTGTGTGATTCCACCTGCAAGAGATATGCCTTGAATCCTGAGATATTCTACACTGAGAAAACACGCAGTGCTTTTGTTCCCCTCAAATCAAGTCAGTCCTGACTGGGGGAAGCATGAAAATGGAGAACCATGTACTCTCTGTTAATATATAACTCCACTTAACCATTAATAAAATGCCTTTTCCTTCCAATTTGAGAAATACATCTTTGTAATATCCTATAAAGCTATCTTCTCACTTTAGAATTCTTGGTCTCCTTGGAATTAGCAAAAGAATACAGTAAAGCAAAAAGTACCAGGTCTGCAATCACTCTCCCTTCTCATCACATGCCCAGCACTGTCCCACACCAGGAAGATCCTCATGTGTACTGTCAATGCCCTGGGTTTAGCCCATTACCTCAACAGCTGCCCCTTCTCAGGCCTAGTGATGCCTTTGTTGTTGTTGTTCATTCGCCAAGTCATGCCCAGCCCTTTGCAGCCCCATGAATTGTAGCATGCCAAGTCTCTCTGTCCCTCACCATCTCCTGGAGCTTGCCCAGGCTTATGCCCATTGAATTGGTGATGCCATCCAACCATCTCATCCCCAGTTGCCCCCTTTTTCTTTGGCCTTCTGTGATGCCTATGTCTGTACATATGTTCCTGCAGGACTGAGACTAGAACAAGACTATTCAGGTTCTGGAAGTGGGTTGAGTCATTTGAGCAGAAAATTCCAAGGTCCTTGGTTTACAGAGTATAGTCTAGAAGGAGGCACAGCATGGGCTCCAGATGGCACATTCCTTGGCCCTGTGAACTAGGAGTGGTCTGGGGACACTTTCTGAAGCTCAGGGCTAGGATAGGATTCTTCTTGCCCAAGTATAAAGGTATACTGACCTAAGGGCCAATAGTTCCTGTTACATCCATGCGCTTGGTATCAAGCTGCTTCTCACATGGGCCACTCTACATAGGATGCTACAAGTCTATCTCCAGAGACAGTTAATTTGTTGTTGTTGTTCAGTCACTAAGTCCTGTCTGACTTTTTATGACCCCGTGGACTGCAGCACACCAGGCTTCCATGTCCTTCACTATCTCCTGGAATTTGCTCAAACTCAGGTCCATTGAGACATCCAACTATCTCATCCTCTGATGCCTCCTTCTCCTCCTGCCTTCAATCTTTCCCAGCATCAGGATCTTTTCCAGTGAGTCAGCTCTTCACATCAGGTGGGCAAAGTATTGGTGCTTCAGCTGCAGCATCAGTCCTACCAGTAACTACTCAGGGTTGATTTCCTTTAGATTGACTGGTTTGATCTCCTTGCTGTCCAAGGGACCCTAGAGAGTCATCTAGCACCATAGTTCAAAAGCATCAATTCTTCAGGCTCAACCTTCTTTATGGTCCAACTCCCACCTCTGTGCATGACTACTGGAAAAACCATAGCTTTGACTATATGGATCTTTGTCAGTGAGGTGATGTCTCTGCTTTTTAATATGCTGTTTAGGTTTGTCATAGCTTTTCTTCCAAGGAGCAAGCATCTTTTAATTTCACAGTTGATTTAACAATGGTTAATGAAGTATATGCATTCACATTAAGACTGTTGACCCCTCCTGAATAGCACTGACCAGTGCATAATAGGTATTTATTAAATGCATTCTACATAAACAAATGAATGACCTACTAGAATTTTATACATTGTTTCATATAGGAAAGGAGTGACCAAGAGTGGAAATTTCAGACACTAATAGCAGATGAGAGAAACCTTGATTTGTATACTTTAAGAAGAATCTGCTTATTAGAGGTAGCCCCTCTATACTAGCTGAAAATATCTCTTCCTACTGTGATACATGCATGGCTGTACCCATAACCAAGAATGAATACACAACCCCATGAGTCACATTTTTTTAAATGCTTATTTTATTTGACTCTGCTGGGTCTTCATCTCTGTGCACCTGCTTTCCTTAGTTGAAGTGAGCCAGGGCTACTCTTCTTTGTAGTGGCTTCTCTTGTTGCAGACACAGGCTCTAGGTACACAGGTTTCAGTATTTACAGCATGTGGGCTCAGCAGTTACAGTGGGCAGGTTTAGTTGCTCGTGGCATTTGGAGTCTTCCTGCACCAGGAATCGAACTCATATCCCCTTCATTGGCTGACAAATTCTTATCCACTGTACCACCAGGGAAGTCCTCAAATATTTTTAGAGCAGGATTTCTCAACGTATTGTCACTACTGACATTTTGGGTGGGATTATTCTTTGTTGTGGGGGCAGTCCTTTGCATTGTAGGACATTTAGCAGCATCCTTGGTATCTACACACTAGAGGCTGGTAGCATTGCTTCCTGATTGTGACAACCAAAAGTGTCTCCAGACAGTGCCAAATGTTCCCTGGGTGGGGATGGTGGGGTAAACAACCCCTGGTTAAGAACCACTGTTCTTAAAGAAACTGATTCTTTATAGCTTGACATCATCATTCCCCATCCAGTCAGAATTAACACCAAGCAGAACTCACAGTAGGCTTTAGTTGCACCCAGATCCACTGTCAAAAGAAAATGAGAGTCAAGGGAAGCCAAAATAAGGTTGTAGTTTGTTATGTTTTATCAGTCTCTAAGATTGTATAGTAAATGGCAACTTTAAGCTAAAAGATGAAATTGTAGAGTAATGATGTCTAAACCTCTTACAGCAATAACTCTACTAATTTCTGTTCTTTGTTTCTTTTTCAGGGCTAGGGAATGAGCGAGAGTTAATGTGCTTAAAGTTCAAACATAGAATGAAATCAGTAGGATGATAAAGCACATGCCAAAAGCATCTCTACTCTAGCCTCATGTAAGCTCTTTCGGCGTGACTCAGGAAAGAGTTATGTGGTACAGAGTCAGCAGCCCATTTCCATGGACATTCCCTAAGCCTTTTTTCTGCTTCTGGTCCTACCATCTTTGTTCCTTCCTATATTTCCTATATCAAAAGATGAAGTTGTGACTTAATGGCTTAGCAATGTACACATTTGTGTTTGTCATGACTTGTTAAAACCAAGATTTCAAGAAATTTCAGTCTGTGTGGCTCAAAATGTTATTTTGGGTCTAAAAAATCCCCAGAATGCAATTAAACATATTTATTTTACAAGGACAAAAAAATATTTATGCATGAGAACACACAATTTTACCTCCTTCCCCACTTCTTTGAGCTGGAAAGGATTGTTTCTCGCTAAGTTAGATTCCAGAATCATCTTGGTGTTATTGTTGAGAATCTAGTTAATAAAATTAAAGAAAGAGTGAATTTAAACTATATCATAAAGAACAAGAGTGGATAGGAGATAGAACTGTGTATCTGCAAAAATGCCTAAGAGAAGAAAAGAAGTGAAAGAGAGATTTGGGGAGTAGCTGGCATACATGTGAAGTACAGTGTTGATGATCAAAATATTTTTAATTTAAAAATATATAAAATTTTAAAAGTACCTTTAGTTATTTCATTATGTATTAAAGCTACTAGAAATAAACAGTAGGAATTCTTTAAAACTTAGCTACAGAATTTTTTTTTTTTTCTAATTTAAATAATTCAAGGTTGGCCAAGACTCAGCAATTTGAGCTCAGAGTTAATTCATGGGCTACATTTGGAAGTGACTGATGGTAGTAACTTCCCTGTCAGGCTAATCTTTGCACCTACTGAGGCTGTTCTTTTACATCAAATTCCTCTTTTAATCTGGTGCTTTGGACAAGAGGGCTGAAGACAGACTTGTCAGTCAATACACAATCCACTATATCATTCATTAAAAACAAATTCATTAATAAATGTCATGTGATGGTAATATTCTGCTGACAAAAAGGAGAGGGAGACCTGACCCCTACTCTTAAAGTGCTTACAGTCTTGTCTATAAGTAGCCTGTAAGTAACACACATATGGTAATCCCCATATAAACTAAATGTGTATCATCAAATGAGCCTGGAATTTTCATAACAATAGAACTTATTCTAAAATTGTACATAGCCTTCTGTAGAATCATTAAGAATTGTAGAATTTTCCAGTTACATTAGATTGGTGTATATAACGTGAATAACTGTGTTAGAACAATTCCAGTCCTCACAAATTTTGGACATCTCTAAAATAACATGATTCAGAAGATGTTTATTACATGTTTATTACATTCTGTACTTTCCTTGCTAAATCTGATATGGGTCCAGCAATGAACAACACATCTTTCTAACATGATGACTCAGACTCAGAATGAACACAATTTTAGGAGCAGAAGAAGCAGATGAGAAAATACCTCACTGATGCATGCCCTCTGTTGTATTTCAGCCTGATGCCACATCAAACTTAAAGCCTTTTTGCTGATTCTTAAACTAACTGTGAGAAGGAACCATCTCTTTTCCCCTCTGGATCTGGGGACATGCTGTATTCTATTAGCAGCCTCTCTGATTTTTCATCTAAAGCTCTTTCCTTGCCTTGGATATTGGCTAACATTTTCCACTGGTCAGAAACTTTGTTTATACAGCTGATCAAGTTAACGGTTCATCTCCTCTGCTCTGTAGACACTCCAATTCTACCGTCATCATAACTAGGACTGGCTATTTTACTTGGCAGAATGATTTCAGTAATCCAAGATAACCAAATTGGATTGGTGATCGATCAGTTTGTTCAGCACTCATTCCAGTAAATAAAACCAACTAAGCTCCAAGTGGTTGAATTGTTATTACAGTGGAGTCACAATGTGAATCAAAGCTTAGAGACCTCAGGGAATTTCATAAAATCCTACTCTGCAACCAGATGATTGTCCTGTAATATATACCAAATACCAAAGACCCATAGGTTTTAGCCTTTCTTGGTGGAAACAGCTAGTTTTTCTGTGATACATAGATGAGAAATGCCACCATTTATAAAAGTGGTCCTTGAAAACCTCATTTATTCTATTTACTCATTTTTTATTTACATTTCTATATAAAATTCTAGTGTGAAAAGACCACCATACTCTTTTCACACTAGAATTTTTTTTCACAATCTTTTCATTGATGAACACGGAAGACTGAGTGTTGAGTCATAAATAAATGAACATAGTTTTGAGATATCTTGTCTGAAAGAAAAGGTGATTTTTTAAAAATGAAAACTTGATAGATAATGGGATTTTATTATAAACTTCAAACTGTGTTTTTCAAAAACCCAAATTCTAGAGAGAGCTTTGCTACCAACTTGCTATGTGAGCTTAAAACATTTTGTTTTGCACTTTGATTTCCAGTAAATGGAAGTACTAATAATAATTATGCCCCTCTCCATCACCAGAGTTATCATGAGAACCAAATAGAATATTGTATATGGAAGCCCTTTTTGAAGTCTGAAAAGGTATTAAAAGGCATGCGAATGCAAACAAGGTTCCCTAAACTGTGGGATGCATTGCAGGTGAGATGAGAGACATACCCCAGTGTTCAGCTTTTCACTTGGGGATATGTACAATAAATTGTGTTGAACTACATAGTGAGAAAGTTAATCCCTTTTCACTTCTCAGTCACCGTTTCTGATTCCTGCATCTTGTTTTGGTGCTAGCATGTCTCCAGCGCATCTTTAACACTTACTAATCTCCCTTTCCTTAAAGGGAGAGCACCGCTCAGGCATGGGGCCAGGCACATAACTTAGCTGGATTTTAATAACGTGGTTCAGTTTTCCTTGCTCATGTATTTTTGTCATAAATTCTTTAATGGCAAATGGTAATGTTTTTCCATTAATAGCATAATATAAAGTTTTGTCTCTATGCAACTTTATCTAAGTAGGGAGAAAAAGAGCCATTTTAAAGAAAAATATTAAGTAAATAATAGTCAGTTCAGTTTAGTTCAGTCGCTCAGTCGTGTCCAA
Organism: Neotragus moschatus; assembly: GCA_006410615.1. Classification (NCBI taxonomy): domain Eukaryota; kingdom Metazoa; phylum Chordata; class Mammalia; order Artiodactyla; family Bovidae; genus Neotragus; species Neotragus moschatus. Next base: position 3,521,967 of record SJYA01001215.1, on the reverse strand, counting down.
CTCTTTGAGACCCCATGAATCGCAGCACGCCAGGCCTCCCTGTCCATCACCAGCTCCCGGAGTTCACTCAGATTCACACCCATCAAGTCAGTGATGCCATCCAGCCATCTCATCCTTGGTCATCCCCTTCTCCTCCTCGGACATCCCCTTCTCCTCCTGCCCCCAATCCCTCCCAGCATCAGTCTTTTCCAATGAGTCAACTCTTCACATGAGGTGGCCAAAGTACTGGAGTTTCAGCTTCAGCATCATTCCTTCCAAAGAAATCCCAGGACTGATCTCCTTTGGGATGGACTGGTTGGATCTCCTTGCAGTCCAAGGGACTCTCAAGAGTCTTCTCCAACACCACAGATCAAAAGCATCAATTCTTCGGCGCTCAGTCTTCCTCACAGTCCAACTCTCACATCCATACATGACTACTGGAAAAACCATAGCCTTGACTAGAAGGACCTTAGTCGGCAAAGAAATGTCTCTACTTTTGAATATGCTATCTAGATTGGTCACAGCTTTTCTTCCAAGGAGTGAGCATCTTTTAATTCCAGGGCTGCAGTCACCATCTGCAGTGATTTTGGAGCCCAGAAAAATAAAGTCTGACGCATATGTGAATTTGACAGAAATTGTGAAAGTGAGATGAATATGTTTGAAGTTTGGGAATATATATCCTTGTCATCATAAAACATAGGCTAAGACCAAGTGTGTTTGTCATTGAGATGTTTGTTATTGTTCAGTCACTAAGTCATGTCTGACTCCTGTGACCCCATGGATTTCCAGGCTCCCTGGCCCTCTGCTATCTCTTGGAGTTTGCTCAAATTCATATCCAGTGAGTCAGTTATGCCATCCAACCATCTCATCCTCTGTCACCCCTCTTGTCTTCCTACCCTCAATCTTTCCCATCATCAGAGTCTTTTCCAATGAGTTAGCTATTTGCATCATGTGGCCAAAGTATTGGAGCTTTAGCTTCAGCATCAGTCCTTCCAATAAACATTCAGGGTTGATTTCCTTTAGGACTGGTTGGATCTCTTTGCAGTCCAAGGGACTCTTAAGCGATGTCTTCAGCAACACCATTTGAAAGTATCAGTTCTTTGGTGCTCAGTCTTCTTTATGGTCCAACTCTCACATCTATACACGACTGCTGGAAAAACCATAGCTTTGACTAGATGGACCTTTGTTGGTAAAGTGATTTCTCTGCTTTTAATACGTTGTACTTTTCTCACGTACCTTTGGTTCATCCTTCACCATTCTTGAACAAGCCTTACAAAGCAACCCTCAAGGCCAGGGAAGGAAGAAAATTGGAACTTTCAGATGCCATTTTAACTTCCACTGATAAAGCCATCCATTGAGAGAATTTAGGCACTGAATCCAACTGAAATCTTCTAAACTTTTTAGCATTAAAAATAAGTGGTGTTGACTGTGCTAAAGAGACAGCTTCCTCCTCAAGAGTCAGGTTTGTCTCATTAACCTTGGAAGGGGGTCCCAGCACACAGTGACTGACCCGGCATATTTGGACACACAGATACAGTACATCAACCTCATTCAGGATGGGCTTCAACACTTTGATGAAATAAATCTTGTTCCATCCACTAGAGACCATATGAATCCACAAACAATTACAATTTTAAAGAAATTTTGGGTAAGCGAATCATCTGTGATCAGAGTGTTTTCTCAACATTTTTCTGTTTTCTATTTTTTTCTTTCTCAATTAAAAAAGAAGTAGAAAAATCTTCAGTTGTGTCAGAACAAGAAGTGCATTCTGTGGCATGGAAAATTTTTTGGTGGGTTTTAAAAATACAGTTTCTAAAAATTTATAGATGAGCTCAATTTAGAAAAAGTGGGGAAATCACATGCTGACATGCAGTTCAGTTTGGGAGCCTATTTTTTTTCCATAGAATGTTGTGCAAAGTAAAATCCCAAAGTAATGATTTCCTTTGCTAATAAATCTTGTTCGAAGTGAGGAAGTCTTGAAGCAGAATAAATAGTAATAAAAACACCACTAGGATCATCTTCATTCCTTTCAGATGTGTTCAACTCCAACCCAGGAAAAGAAACTGAGTGTCTCATCCCCATATTCAATACTACATCTCCTATGGGCTTTTTGTGTGTGTGTGTAATTCACATATATTTTGTTTTCTACAGACTTCTGGCCTGTGTTTATACAATTATTGTTGCAAATGTAGGTATTTGACACTTTAATAACATATTATTGCACTTTAAGGAAAACACACCCTTCTGTACTATTCTTCTTGCTGGGTATAGAGCTCCTCTTTAGAGCAGATGTTCTTGGCTGTTACGAAAGGGCTTTAGAATGCTGGATTCAGATGAAGCTTGGAGGCGAGCGCCAATTATGTCATATGGTGACAGTGCCCAGTTATAACACTAATAGGCTTTTCATTATTTTTAATTTTTTTTGGTTTTAATTATTCCTATGTATATTTCAGGACTCTCATTATGGAAAGCCAGGATTAGAATTGCTACTATGGTTCTTGCCTAAACAGGACAGGAAATTTTTCATAGTCTGAAAAAGTTTTAGGAGTATTGAGAATGTCTGAAAACAAAAACAGAACCAAAGAAAATAAAAACACAAACCTCTCCCATAGTGTGGTCATTGATGACTAAATGTTTCAATTTTTATGTCTGGCACGCCATAGGTTTCTAATAAATTTGTAATGAATGAATACAAACACTAAAACAAGTTTTCTATCTTTTTTTTTTTTTTTTCAGTGCAATCACATGCTTTCCTTATTTATCCCATTCTTAGGATCTGGAACCATTTATATTTGTGTTCCCTAAAATAAGTGAAACAGTGGCTCATTCACAGGAAGGTTATTTAATCTTTAACGTCCACCTCTATGTTCTGCCCACATTATTATTATCATGAGTTTACCTAATGCAGAGACAATAGAAATAAATTTGTTGAGAATTTCGTGGAGATTTTATACTTTGTGTGTTTGACAATCAAATGGCCCCACAAGCCAGATCCAACCTGCCTGAGGTTTTTACAAATAAAATTTTATTGGAACACAGCCATAATAGTTGGTTTGCATATCATCTAAGACAACTTTGGGGCTTCCCTGATAGCTCAGTTAGTAAACAATCCACCTACAGTGCAGGGATAAAGAATCTGCCCGTAATGCCGGAGACCCTAGTTCAATTCCTGGGTTGGGAAGATCCGCTGGAGAAGGGATAGGCTACCCACTCCAATATTCTTGGGCTTCCTTGGTGTCTCAGCTGGTAAAGAAGCTTTGGTGCCACAATAATAAAACTGAAGAATCGTGTCAGAGACCAGATACCCTGCAAATCCTAAAATATTATCATCTGGGCTTTTGACACAAGAGAAATGTATTCACTCTTAGAGTGGGAATTTTAGAGCCAGACAGGATTAGTATGATATTCTTGAAATTCTTTTTAAAGTGTTTATTAATTCAAAGTGTGACTTTATTTTGACTTAGAGATACAGAGGCTTATCTTTATAAAAGTCTTAATGTAGCATGGAAGTTAATATATCAGCTCATTAATACTAAGTTTTTACTCTCACTTTTAATAGTAATGAAAATAGTAATAACTATAACGAAATGCTCCTCTTTGTGATGGAGTAGCAGAAAAGTCTTTCCTGGGATTACTGTGGTAAAATATGCATTCATAGAAATTAGCTGCAACCCCTTGCATCAAGATTAATTCAAATGTATTAAAGACACAGTCAGTTTGTACCTTCCTTTCCCCAACTGATTCAGTGTACATAACAGTGATCCAGTGGGTCTCAAAGACTTAGAAATCATCTTATGTCCATGAATTCGATACTTTTACACCTGCCAAAGCACTAAGGCATTTTCTGGCAGGAGTCTTCATATTAATGCTACTGTCAGAGACTTGCTGGCTTAGCTGGGGGTGAGGAGGGGGTGGCAGTGGAGGGTAGACTGTACAGTTGTGAGAGTAAGTATTGTGGTAAGAAGGGTGATTTGGTTTTCTCCACAATTCCCAGCCAAGCCCCTTGGGCTATGTGTATTCACCTTACTGGATGTATACTCACAGGACAGCCCTGGGCCAATGAGCCTGTGTGCCCATGGCAGCATCTTGAATCTTGCTGGGTGCAAGAGGGAACCCTAGACTAGCACTGGAAAGAAAGGAAAGGGATTTGGTTCAAGTAGTGTTCCCCACCCTGTCCCCTTCACTCTAGAAAAGAGAACAATAATTAATTATTTTATTTGTGTCTTCTGTATGCTAAACACCAAGCTAATTATATGCCAACTAACTGAGTCCTACCCATCTTTCAAAAGTATGCTGTTATCCACATTTAAAGATAAAGAAATTGAGACTTAGAGAGGTTAAGTAATTGGCCCAAGGACACACAGCTGCTAAGTGGCAGAGCAAGGATTAAGCTCCAACAGACTTTGTTTAAAATGCTAAGTGAGGGACTTTGGGGAAAAGATTGGGTTTCCTGAGTAGGTGGCGTCATTTGCACTCTGAACGGGAGTTGTTCAATATTAAAAAATCCCTCCTCAAGGAAGTTGTACTCTCAACCTCAAGCAAAAAGAACTTTTGCTGTGTTGACCAAATCCCTTGGTCAAAAAAGCTGTCTGCAAACCTATGTGCCCGCTGTTCCTGCCAAGCTGTAGGGAATGCTGTCAGGACATCTACACGGGGAAAAGAGAATTAGAAATGTTACAGGCTAGAGGGGAAATACACGCATATACACATACCATCACCACCACCACCCCACATGTTACATGGACCAAAGAAGCTCTCTGAAACACTGACCTAGGAGCATGCATTCAAAAAGAGTGGGTGATACATTCATAGTATCCCAGAGGGACTGTGGGTTGTGGCTCATTCTTTAAACTCCATGTTTGGTTGCCAAGGCTCATACCTATATCTTGGGTCTTAGGACACAAGTAATTTCAGAGAAGTAGGCAGAATCTTTTGGGGCCCCTGGAAAAAATGATAAAAGAAGTTGAGAGTCCTATGAAAGGCCTCTCTGATCACCAAGATGGAGTTGTTTTTTTGTTGGTTTTTTTTTTTTTCCAGAAGGAAAATACAAACTTATCCTCAAATAATCATTACCATTCTTATAATGGCACAGTGATTCTCGTTAGTAAAGATCAGCCAAGATTTCAAGATCACTTGGTTCCAGGGAGCACCTTCCATGCATTATTTCATTGTAAAAGTGTTAGTTACCCTGTCATGTCTGACTCTTTGTGACCTCATGGACTAGCCCTCCAGGCTCCTCTGTCCATGGAATTCTCCAGGCAAGAATACTGGAGTGGGTTGCCATGCCTGCCCTCCTCCAGGGGATCTTTCTGACCCAGGAGTTGAACCTGGATCTGCTGCATTTCAGGCAGATTCTTTTTTTTTAATTTAATTAAATTAAGTAATTAATTAATTTTTACTTTACAATATTATATTGATTTTGCCATATATCAACATGAATCTGCCATGGTGTACACGTGTTCCCCATCCTGAACACCCCTTCCACCTCCCTCCCCATACCATCCCTCTGGGTCATCCCAGTACACCAGCTCCAAGTATTCTATATCATTCATCGAACCTGGACTGGTGATTCATTTCACATATGATAATATACATGTTTCAATGCCATTCTCCCAAATCATCCCACCCTCGCCCTCTCCCACAGAGTCCAAAAAACAGTTCTACACATCTGTGTCTCTTTTGCTGTCTCGCATACAGGGTTATCATTACCACCTTTCTAAATTCCATATATATGCATTAGTATACTATATTGATGTTTTTCTTTATGGCTTACTTCACTCTGTAGAATAGGCTCCAGTTTCATCCACCTCATTAGAACTGATTCAAATGTATTCTTTTTAAGGGCTGAGTAATACTCCATTGTGTATATGTACCACAGCTTTCTTATCCATTCATCTGCTGATGGACATCTAGTTGCCTCCATATCCTGGCTATTATAAACAGTGCTGCGATGAACACTGGGGTACTGCAGGCAGATTCTTTACCATCTGAGACCATTAAATCGTCCCATGGCCCTAAAAGCTGAGTCCTATTGTTATAGTCATTTTAGGGAGAATTAGTAAGGTCCAGGGCTGCCCTGGGCAACACGGTAGCTACTGGCCACATGTGGTTGTTACCTGAGCACATTTATGCTGCGAAAGTAAAATACACAGAATTTTGAAGACAATACAAAAAAGGAAAAAGTATGAAAGCAAAATATCTTATCAGTAATTACTTATTGAGATGATAATATTTTAAATATATTAGCTAAAATATATTCTTAAAACTAACTTTGTGTGTACTCAACTGCTTCAGTCATGTCTGACTCTTTGTGACCCCATGGACTGTAGCCCTCCAGGCTCCTCTGTCCATGGGATTCTCCAGGCAAGAATACTGGAGTGGATTGCCATGCCCTCCTCCAGGGGATCTTCCCAGGGATCTAACCCACGTCTCTTGCATTTCCTGCATTGTAGTGGGATTCTTTACCCACTGAGCCATCTGGGAAGCCCAAAATTAACTTTACTTTTTTTTTTTTTACTTTTTCTAATATGACTGCTAGAAAATTTTGAATTACTTCCATGCCTCACAAATGTGGCTTGCTCTGTTTCTATTGGGCAGCTCTGGTCAAGAGCAGAGATCAATAAACAGGCCCACACCCTGGTTTTACACAGCTTATGAGCTAAAAATGCTAGAATGATTTTTATGTTTTTAAAGGATGGTAAAATTAAAAACAAAAACAATCTGGCATATGAAGCATAAAATATTTGCTATCAGCCCTTTATAGAAAAAGTTTGCTGGTCTAGATGACTGTCCAGTCCAAGACGACTAACTCCAAAATGTGTGCTTTACCCACTGTGAATACTAGCTTTCTACTAGATGCCAGACAGTTCAAAAAATCTTTATACACAGTGCTTATTTTAATTCTGAGATTAAATAAGACTATGACTAATGTTTATTCAAAATCTTATTATAATACTGCTGCTGCTGCTGCTAAGTCACTTCAGTCGTGTCCGACTCTGCACGACCCCAGAGATGGCAGCCCACCAGGCTCCCCCGTCTCTGGGATTCTCCAGGCAAGAACACTGGAGTGGGTTGCCATTTCCTTCTCCAATGCATGAAAGTGAAAAGTCAAAGTGAAGTCGCTCAGTCATGTCCGACTGTTGGCGACCCCATGGACTGCAGCCCACCAGGCTCCCCCATCCTTGCCACTAATAATGTTATTATATCTACTTTGCAGATGAACAAGCCAAGGCTTATAGAGATGCAGCAGTTTGGCTTATGTCACATAGCTAATAAATGACAGGACTGGAATTTAAATCTACTTCTTCCTGAAAGGTACACTTGTAGGCCCCTTGCTATCCTGCCACTGAATTCCTGTTTATTTAGGGCCAGCCTCTGTGCTGATCAATGCTGAGTTACCTACTGCCTGAGTTTTCTTGCTGGTGATTTGTCCTTCCGTGAATCTTTCCAGGGTTCAACAAACTATCTTGGGCCCATAGGTCAAATCTGGCCCCACTGTCTTACACACACACAGACACTTCCAGGAGGCTAAGTGGGTAAAGAATCAGCTTGCAATGCAGGAGACACAGGTTCGATCCCTGGTCAGGAAGATCCCTTGGAGGAGGGGATGGCAATCTACTCCAGGATTCTTGCCTGGAGAATCCCATGGACAGGCGAGCCTGGCGGGCTACAGTCTGTGGGGTCACAAACAGTAAGACATGACTGAAGTGACTGAGCACTCGATTGGACACACCCATCCCTGCCCTTTTGTTTGCACATTGTCTAGGGCAGGGGTCCCCAACCCCTGGGCCACAGACCGGTACTGGTCCATGACTTGTTAGGAACTGGTCTGCACAGCAGGAGGTGAGTGGCAGGTGAGCAAGCGAAGCTTCATCTGTATTTACGGCCTCTCTCCATCACTCACATTACTTCCTGAGCTCAGCTTCCTGTCATAGCAGCAGCAGCATTATGTTCTCATAGGAGCAAGAACCCTACTGTGGACTGTGCATTTGAGGATCTAGGTTGCATACTCCTTATGAGAATCATCTTGAAACTGTTTCCCTAGACAGCCCCCTCCCACCCTGGTCTGCCAAAAAAATTGTCTTCCACAAAACTGGTCCCTGGTGCCAAAAAGGTTGGGAACCGCTGGTCTATGGGTAGTTTCACACTACAACAGCACAGTTGACTAATAATGAGAAAGGCCACACATCCCACAAAGCTAAAAGCATTTATTATCTGGGCCTTTAAAAGAAAATTTGCTGACCCCTAATCTAACTCGTTCAGGACAGGTCATGTGGCCCACAGGGCTCACTACAATGCGGGGTTGGCTAGGGCCCAATAAACATGGAGTTGGCGAGTGAGTGAGTGGTGAGGGAGAGGAGAGTCCAGAGAGCACTTTCCTCTCTCCTCCTTATCCAGAGCCCACTTCGTTAGTTAGTGCACACATGCACTCACAACCCTGAAATTTTGCCATCTCTCTAATTGCTGGTGTTGGGATTATCCCATATTCCTTCCCCACTTCCTTCCCCAATAGTTACTTGACCTGGAACATGTGGATTACATTTCACTTAAAATACATAGGGAATTTTAAATGAAAGGAAAACATGTTTGGCAAAAACTAGAGTACTTTGCAAACCATCTGGGATGTTCTCTTGTTTGTACTGGAGCTCAGTGCCGCTGTCCTCCATGGAGAAATGATCTTCACAAAACCCTCATTAGTTTCAGGACAGTGGAACTCTTCACACTTAAGTAAAACCAACAGGAGTGTGCAATGTTGGCCTCAGTATGGCTTGGGAAAGAAACTGGCAAACAATTGGTTGTAAAACAAAGGTGGCAATTCAAGGACATTTTGGGGAGAGTCATGGCAAGGATTGGTGCATTAGGCTGCTGCTGCTGCTGCTGCTAAATCGCTTCAGTTGTGTCTGACTCTGTGCGACCCCATAGATGGCAGCCCACCAGGCTCCCCCATCCCTGGGATTCTCCAGGCAAGAACACTGGAGTGGGTTGCCATTTCCTTCTCCAATGCATGAGAGTGAAAAGTGAAAGTGAAGTTGCTGAGTCGTGTCCGACTCTTAGCGACCCCATGGACTGCAGCCTACCAGGCTCTTCTATCCATGCATGGGACTTTCCAGGCAAGAGTACTGGAGTGGGGTGCCATTGCCTTCTCTGGTGCATTAGGCTGCCATGTGCCATTTTCAAACTCTGTGACAACAGATACCATTACCGAGTGTTTCCTGTGTTCCAGGCACTTTTCCAAGCATCCTTTACCCTTTACCTCAGTCAGTCCTCCCAACAACCATATGGGATGGATCCTATTATCCACATGTCAATCTGAAGAAACTGAGAGTTAGGCAACTTGCTTCCCCCACTACCACACAAGTCATAAATGGCAGAACTAGGACTTAAAGCCAGACCAGGATAAACTAACTCTGATGCCTCTGTCCCATATTATTCTACACTGGGCAGCCCATAAGCTCACCAGCTACACTTTCCATGTCTTGTGACCCACAGCAGTGCTGTGCATATGATAAACACTAATAATTAACCATTTCCTCATTTATATGTTCAAAAATATGTATTCAAAACTGTACAGCAGGTACCATGATAAGTAATAGTCAGTGGTGATCTAAGACAGATGGCTTTAAATAACATTAATTAAGAAGGACATTACAGCCATCTCTGCATCTAGAAGATTCCAAACTCATGGAAGTTTTATCCATTTTATTCTCTTTGCTTATCCATTTCTTCTTACTAGGAGGATAATTTATTTTTCTTATTTCTCTGTTCTTCTCGCTCTGCCCCTACCCCCTCTCCAAAAATTCCAGTCCTGAAAACAGTCTCCATATTGTGAAAAAGATTTCTTAAACCACAGGAGTGATGTAACTGTAGGCCTGTTTTTTCTCTTATGCACACAAAATATTGGATATGAGTGAGATTTTTAAAAATTGGTTTTCAAGTGTGATGAAAAGAGTGTCCTTCCTACCAGAACAAAACAACCTCTAATGCTGAAGCCTCCTTCCTGATAGAGTTGATATCCCAAGATGAAGAAATCTGTGCATTGGGCCACAGCCTAAAATCCAGTGCAAAAGGCAAAGGGAAGCTCTGGACGGGAAAGAACTTCCATGTTTAGGATGGAGCGGAAGGCTCCCTTTGGGCTTTGGAGGCTGTGCTTAAGGACATGGCCTTTGTTTAGATGGGCAGCAGCCCAGAAGCCTCACTTGCAATCCAGCTGATATGACAGGGGTTTTGCCATGGAAAGTGTACACATTGGAGCATTTCTCAGCTAGTCACTAGCCATCAATTACTTAAGAGTCAGATCTTGGCCAGAGGCCCCCGTTCCACAAAGTATGTCATTCCGTGTTCACAGAAATGGAGTTTACAGTCCTACCGCTAAATTAAAACTGGTTCTTCCAAATTAAAAGCAGACAGGACAGATGTGCAGGGAAGAAATGGAGACTAACATCTTTTGTGAATCAGCTAATCATTGTGCCAGAACTTGAATTCAGCTTTTCCTGTTGAGGCCTCAACTGCACCACACCTATGTAAACTGCATTAAACCACATTAAATGAGGTGGAATGAACATTTTACCAGTTCTTTCTTTCATTCTGCCATCTGGAGAAGAGTAAAGAGTTCCGTGGAGGCCTGAATGCCAAGGACTCTGCAACATGGGAGCCTGGGGTCAGCACCGGAGGGTGACCACATTCGGCTTGCCCCTTATTGAGCATTTAGGATGCAAGATGCACACAGAACCAAGCTAGCCACTCATGAGGACAAAAGGTCCAAACATGATCCAAAGCTTTGGGCCCTGCATTTCTCAGGAAATTGATTAAAGCTAAGGTTTCCCATACTTGGCCTGCCCTCTTAACCTATTCATGATGTAAATATTAGCTTCAATTTATTGAGCACTTACTATATAAAATTTGAAAAACTTCATTTGGATCAAGTGACTCCCTGTTTAAAATCCTTCAATGGCTTCCAACTGCCCTAATGATAAAAACCAGCATCTTTTTGGGGGTCGCCAAGTACTGTAGGATGTAGTCCCTACCACATCTGATATCCCTTCTCCCTTTTATCTCCCCACTCCAGACCCATTAGAGTTTCTCACCTGTACCACATTCTTTCTCCTTTTAAATACTCCCTCTGCACAGTGCTCTTCCAACCGTCTTTTTCCTACTAAACATCATTATTGAAAAATAATATACATACCATACAGTTCACCCATTTAAAGTGTACAATTCAGTGGTTGCTAGTATAGTCAGAAAGTTGTACAAGCATCACCACAATATAATTTCTTTATTTTTAATTTGATCTTTATCTTACATGGAAATCAGCAGTGGCCACAGGGCTGGAAAAGATCAGTTTTCATTCCAATCCCAAAGAAAGGCAATGCCAAACAATGCTCAAAATACTGCACAATTGCACTCATCTCACATGCTGGTAAAGTAATGCTTAACATTCTCCAAGCCAGGCTTCAGCAATACGTGAACCGTGAACTTCCAGATGTTCAAGCTGGTTTTAGAAAAGGCAGAGGAACCAGAGATCAAATTGCCAACATCCGCTGGATCATGGAAAAAGCAAGAGAGTTCCAGAAAAACATCTATTTCTGCTTTATTGACTATGCCAAAGCCTTTGACTGTGTGGATCACAATAAACTGTGGAAAATTCTGAAAGAGATGGGAATACCAGACCACGTGACCTGCCTCTTGAGAAATCTATATGCAGGTCAGGAAGCAACAGTTAGAAGTGGACATGGAACAACAGGCTGGTTCCAAATAGGAGAAGGAGTACGTCAAGGCTGTATATTGTCGCCCTGCTTATTTAACTTATATGCAGAGTACATCATGAGAAACGCTGGACTGGAAGAAACACAAGCTGGAATCAAGATTGCTGGGAGAAATATCAATAACTTCATATATGCAGATGATACCACCCTTATGGCAGAAAGTGAAGAGGAACTAAAGACCCTCTTGATGAAAGTGAAAGAGGAGAGTGAAAAAGTTCGCTCAACATTCAGAAAACTAAGATCATGGCATCCGGTCCCATTACTTCATGGGAAATAGAAGGTGAAACAGTGGAAACGGTGGCTGACTTTATTTTTCTGAGCTCCAAAATCACTGCAGATGGTGATTACAGCTATGAAATTAAAAGATGCTTATTCCTTGGAAGAAAAGTTATGACCAACCTAGATAGTATATTCAAAAGCAGAGACATTACTTTGNGCATCCGGTCCCATTACTTCATGGGAAATAGAAGGTGAAACAGTGGAAACGGTGGCTGACTTTATTTTTCTGAGCTCCAAAATCACTGCAGATGGTGATTACAGCTATGAAATTAAAAGATGCTTATTCCTTGGAAGAAAAGTTATGACCAACCTAGATAGTATATTCAAAAGCAGAGACATTACTTTGCCAACAAAGGTCTGTCTAGTCAAGGCTATAGTTTTTCCAGTGGTCAGGTATGGATGTGAGAGTTAGACGATAAAGAAAGCTGAGTGCCAAAGAATTGATGCTTTTGAACTGTGGTGTTGGAGAAGACTCTTGAGAGTCCCTTGGACTGCAAGGAGATCCAATCAGTCCATCCTAAAGGAGATCAGTCCTGGGTGTTCATTGGAAGGACTGATGTTAAAGCTGAAACTCCAATACTTTGGCCACCTAATGTGAACAGCTGACTCATTTGAAAAGCCCCTGATGCTGGGAAAGATTGAGGGCAGGAGAAGAAGGAGACGACACAGGATGAGATGGTTGGATGGCATCACTGACTTGATGGACATAAGTTTGAGTGAACTCCGGGAGTTGGTGATGGACAGGGAGGCCTGGTGTGCTGTGGTTCATGGGGTCACAGAGAGTCAGACATGACTGAGCAACTGAACTGAGCTGATAGCTGATTTACGATGTTGTATTAGTTTCAGGTGTACAGCAAAATGATTCAGTTAAACATATATCTACTCTTCTTTTCCCATTTAGATTATTACAGAAAATTGAGTAGAGTTCCCTGTGCTATACAGTCGGTTCTTGTTTATTATCTGCTTTATGTATTTGCTCCTGTTCATATGTATAGAAGTGTGTCTATGTCAATCCCAAACTCCCAATCTATCCCTCCCTGCCCCTACCTTTCCCCTTAGGTAACTGTAAGTTTGTTTTCTGAGAGTCTGTTTCTGTTTTGTAAATAAGTTCATTTGTATCATCTTTTTGGTTCCTCATATAAGCAATACCATATGATACTTGCCTTCCTCTGACTTACTTTACTTTGCATGATAATCTCTAGGTCCATCCATGTTGCTGCAGATGGCACTATTTCATTCTTGTTTGTGGCTGAGTTATATCCCATTATGTGTATGTGCCATTTCTTCTTTATTCATTCCTCTGTCAATGGACATTTAGGTTGATTCCAGGTCTTGGCTTTGTAAATAGCACTGCAGTGCACAGCAGGGTGCAAGTACCCTTTCCAGCCACGATTTTCTTTGGATGTGTGCCCAGGAGTGGGATTGCTGGATCATATCACAACTTGATTTTTAGTGTTTTGAGGAAATTCCATACTGCTTTCCATAGTGACTGTACCATTTTACATTCCCACCAACAGTGTAGGAGGGTTCTCTTTTCTCCACATCCTCTCCAGCATTTTTTGTTTGTAGACTTTTTGATGATGGCCTTTTTGACAAGTGTGAGGTGATACCTCATTGTAATTTTGATTTGCATTTCTCTAATAATTAGTGCTGTTGTGTATTTTTTTGTGTATTTTGAGCCATCTATATGTCTTCTTTGGAGAACTGTCTGTTTAGATCTTCTCCCCAGTTTGGTTTTTTTTTTTTTTTGGATTGGGTTGTTTGTTTTTTTTTGATATTGAGTTTCATGTGCTCTTTGTATAATTTGGAGATTAAACCCTTGTTGGTTGCTTCATTTGCAAATATTTTCTCCCATTCTGTTTGTTGTCTTTTCATTTTGTTTATGGTTTCCTTTGCAGTGTGAAATCTTTTAAGTTTAATTAGGTCCCATTGTTTTTGTTCTTATTTTCATTAACCTAGGAGATGGATCCAAAAAGACATTGCTGTGATTTATGTAAAAGAGTATTCCGCCTATGTTTTCCTCTAAGAGTTTTATAGTATTGTCTTACATTTAGGCCTTTAATCTATTTTGGGTTTTTTTTGTATATGGTGTTAAAGAATGTTCTTTTTTTAATTTAAATGTATTTATTTTAATTGGAGGCTAATTACTTCACAATATTGTATAGGTTTTGCCATACATCAACATGAATCTGCCACGGATGTACCCGTGTTCCCCCTCCTAAACCCCCCGTCTCACCTCCCTCCCCATACTATCTCTCTAGGTCATCCCAGTGCACCAGCCCCAAGCATCCTGTACCCTGCATTGAACCTAGATTGGCGATTCGTTTCTTATATGATATTATACATGTTTCAATGCCATTCTCCCAAATCATACCACCCTCTCCCTCTCCCTCTCCCACAGAGTCCAAAAGACTGTTCTATACATCTGTGTCTCTTTTGCTGTCTCACATAGAGGGTTATCTTTACCATCTTTCTAAATTCCATATATATGTGTTAGTATACTGTATTGTTCTTCTTTCTGGCTTACTTCACTCTATATAATCAGCTCCAGTTTCAGCCACCTCATTAGAACTGATTCAAATGTATTCATTTTAATGGCTGAGTAATACTCCATTGTGTATATGTACCACAGCTTTCTTATCCATTCATCTGCTGATGGACATCTAGGTTGCCTCCATGTCCTGGCTATTATAAACAGTGCTGCGATGAACATTGGGATCCACCTGTCTCTTTCAATTCTGGTTTCCTCGGTTTGCATACCCAGCTAATTTCATTCTTTTATATGGAGCTATCCAGTTTCCCCTGCACCACTTACTGAAGACATTCTCTTTTCCCCATTATGTATTCTTACCTCCTTTGTTAATTAAAATAGGTTCGTGGGTTTATTCCTGGGCTTTCTATATAGTTCCATTGATGTATATTTCTATTATTGTGCTAGTACTCTTTCGATGACTATATCTTTGTAATATAGTCTGAGGCCAGGGAGTCTGATTCTTCCAGCTCCCATTTTCTTTCTCAGAATTTCTTTGTCTATTTGGGGTCTTATATGTTTCCATACAAATTTAAGAAATTTTTGTCCTGGTTCTATGAAAAATATTGTTTGTAATTTGATAAGGATTGCAATGAATCTGTAGATTGCTTTGGAGGACAGTCATCTTGACAAGACTGATTCTTCCAATCCAAGAGCATGACATATCTTTCCATCTGTGTCTCCTTCAGTTTCTTTTATCAATATCTTGTAGTTTTCAGGGTACAGGTTTTTGTCTCTTTAGGTAGGTTTATTTCTAGGTATTTTATTCTTTTTGAAGTGATGATAAATGAAATTGTTTCTTTAATGTCTCTTTCCGATATTTTGTCATTAGTGTATAGAAATGCAATAGATTTCTGTGCATTAACTTTGCACCTGCAACTTTACTGAATTTATGGATGATCTCTAGTAGTTTTCTGGTAGCATCTTTAGGATTGTCTGTGTATTATATCATGTCATCTGCAAACAATGACAGTGTTTTCCAATTTGTATTCCTTTTATTTCTTTTTCTTCTCTGATTGTCATAGCTAGGACTTCCAAACTATGTTACATAAAAGTGTTGAGAGTGGACAGCCTTGTCTTGTTCCTGATATTAGAGGGGATGGTTTTAGCTTTTTACTGTTGGGTATGATGTTAAACCATGATATACTTTAAAATCACCCCCAAAAGAAACCTTCTATCAATTAATAGTCACTTCCCATTTCACCTTCCCACCTCCAGCCTAAAGCAATCACTTATTTCCTTTGTGTCTCTATTCTATCTCTCATGGTAGACATTTCACACAAATGGAATTATACAGTATGTTGTGTTTTGTGTCTGACCTCTTTTTTTAAAAATATTTACTTATTTGGCAGCACCAGGTTTTAGTTGCAGCATGTAGGGTTTTGGGGTTTTTTTTTTTTTTTTTTTTTTTTTTTTTT